>NQII01000022.1:757583-846744 GCA_002778355.1 Clitarchus hookeri
CACCTGTCTGCAAAGGTGTGGTAAGAGCTACAAAATTTAAAAAATACCCATAAAAAATTCACATATAAAAAACAACACAATAACGAACAACTTACATTGCGAGGAGGAGGTGCCGCTAGAAACCGCTGGCAAAGGGATTACAAGTGAACGTTCTTGGCTAGAGGGTTGAATAGGTGGGGAGGGTTCCATAAGTGCACAAAACTTGGATTTCAACCAAAAGATAAAGGCAAACGCAATGCAAAACACCGCAACTGAAGATTAACTAATATATAACATGAATGTGTTCGGGAGGTGGAGAAGGATGGAAATGGAGAAGTTGCATGACATCACGGAAATTAGTGCCATGGGGCTAGGAAGCCAAAAGGGAAGCAAGTTCCTTAATGAGGGAATCATTAGGAGGAAGATTAGATCAATTTGAAAGTTGCAAAGATGTGATATTGGAAATAAGTTTTAAAAAATGTAGTACAGGTAAAGACTGATTAAAATGAATGGCAAAGTTTACTTGGCCAAAAGTTTTAAAATATGGTCTTACAATGTCGCAATGTGAAGCATTGCTGATAAAACCACTTCCAGAGAATAAGAGCGTGAAGGGAGGTTGTGACTCCAAGGTAGTTCTACATAAAAATGTTACTTCAATGGGAAATTTCGTCGCAAACAGCCAGGAGGATGCCCAAGGGAGCAGACATGGCGGTCTAACAGGCAGAAACTGGGGGGGAAAAAAAAAATGTCACCCCATAATGTGTAAGATGGCAAAAGAAAACAGATTGCAAGGTCTAGACTGATAGCTAACAGCAAATTGAACACAAATTACCATTAAATTAACCATACTACAATGGTAAAAAAAACTACTAAATATTCAAATAATTAACAGATAACCTACAGATGAATGACATCCCACTGTTGTTCACTTGGCCGTACACCTTTAAATGGTCAAAGAGTATATTTCACTGCAGAAAACGCATTACAACGAGCTGATTGACCGCCATCTACAAAATGGACCAGTTTTTTCGAAATGTGCCAAAATGATGACTTGGCCCGAACGCTACTATACTCCGAAATACCAAGATATTATACTTGGAATCAATCGTCAAAAAAATTTAAACGACGGAAAAAAGGAAATCCAGTTCCAGGTTACCCACATGTATTTTCCACCTATGTATTAGGTCACATTTACGCAGTCCATCCAAGTAACGACGAGTGTTTTTATTTGCGTTTGCTATTAGTGAACGTTTGTGGCCCAACATCATTCCAACATCTACGAACTGTAAATGGTGAATTGTGTGGAACATATAGAGAAGCCTGTCTACATTTGCGTTTGCTAGAGAATGACACTCATTGGGATTACACACTCAGATATGTTGTGATTTCGTCAAATGCTCATCAAATACGAACTTTGTTTTAGATAATTATCTCAACATGCTTCCCATCGAATCCAATTGATTTGTGGACCAAATACAAAGATGACATGTCTGATGACATTTTGCATCAAATGCATACTAGAACATCAAATCCAGATTTGCAACTGAGAGACGAAATTCACAACTAGGCATTGATATTAATTGAAGACATGTGCTTGATGATATCGAGAAAGGTTTTACCTCAATTAGGTATGACAGCGCCCAATCGTCAGATGCACGACGTATTTAATCAAGAGTTAAAACGAGAAAAACAATATGATTGCGATGCATTTAAAGAATCTGTTCGAATGAACGTTCCGCTGTTGAATCGGCAACAAAAGCATGCGTACGACATCCTCATGAAAGTTGTGAACGATGGAACTGGAGGAATTTTCTTCTTGGACGCACCCGGTGGAACTGGAAAAACGTTTTTGATGACATTGATTTTGGCAACGATTCGCTCGCAAAATGGAATAGCACTTGCACTTGCTTCATCTGGAATCGCAGCTACGTTATTGAAAGGTGGTCGAACTGCTCATTCAGCACTTAAGTTGCCGTTGAATATGCAAATCAATGAAACTCCAATGTGCAACCTTTCGAAAAACGGTGCGATGGCAAAAGTTTTGCAGCAATGCAAATTGATAATTTGGGATGAATGTACGATGACGCATAAAAATATTTGGAGGCATTAGACCGAACGATGCAAGATCTACGAAACAATCAAAACAGGTTTGGTGGTGCGATGATTCTGTTGACAGGTGATTTTCGCCAAACATTGCCAGTAATTCCATGGTCAACGCCCGTCGATGAACTTAATGCATGTTTGAAGTCATCAGATTTGTGGAAACACATCAAGACACTCAAATTAAGTATGAACATGCGTGTCGAGTTGCAGAACGACCAATCTGGAGAAGTATTTTCAAATCAGTTGCTGTACATTGGCAATTGCAAAATCTCAGTTGGCATTTCGACTGGCTGCATTACATTCCCCGCAGATTTTTGTCAGTTCATCGACTCAAAGACCGAACCCATCACAAAGGTATTCCCAAACATTGCTCAAAATTATAAAAATCATGATTGGTTGAGCTAACGTGCTATATTAGCTGCGAAAATATTGATGTCAACGAATTAAATTTCAAGATTCAAAGTGAAATTGCTGGAGAATTGATGACGTACAAATCGGTAGATTCCGTTACTAGCTAAGATGATGTCGTCAACTATACAACAGAATTTTAAAACTAGCTGTAATTGCCCGGATTGCCGCCTCACAATCTCCAATTAAAAGTTGGAACGGTAATTACAATGTTGAGAAATATCAACCAACTACGTCTTTGTAATGGCACCCGGCTTGCGGTGAAAAAACTGATGAACAACATCATAGAAGAAACAATTCTTAGAGGAAAGTATAAAGGAAAAAACGTTTTAATACCACGAATCCCAATGATTCCGACCGACATGCCATTTGACTTTAAACGGTTGCAGTTTCCCGTGCTGCTAGCATTCGCAATGACTATAAACAAATCACAAGGGCAGTCATTAAATGTTTGCGGCATTAACCTTGAAAATCCATGCTTCTGGCATGGGCAATTGTATGTCGCTTGTTCCCGTGACGGAAAACTATCAGCTTTGTTCGTTTACGTTTGCACATCAGACAACAAAACAAAAAATGCCGTGTATTATAAAGCATTGCAATTAAAGAAATAGTGATGTCACAGCAAACCACTTAAATTAAAGCATTTGTTTGTATTGACTGTTTACTTGAAATTCTGATTTAATTGAATTGTAACTTAAATTTATGAAGAAAAAAAAACAGCATGGTTACAAGTCAATATCATTCCAGGCACATCACACATTTTGAGATAGAAAAAAAAATGAAAATCTTCCATTGGACAGGACAACGTCTGTCGGGTCAGCTAGTACATATTATAAAACTCAACATCTCTGTCTGTCTGTCTGTTAGTGCGCTTATCACTCGAGAACCACGTATCCGATGTACGGTTTTATTTTATTCATAGCTATGTTCTCTGGCCAGGATTTAGTAAATATTATTTTACGTAAAGTAACATAAGGAATAAGCAGTGACGATAATAGTTAATCAAGTAAGAAAAAAAGTTTGCCGCCAGCGCGCTCTCTTACAATACGCTGTCTAAACCGTTAAAGATGGAACCATATCATGTAGTTAAGAATTGTGTAGAATATATACTAAAACATGGCCATAGAACATAGCTACGAATAAAAAAAAACACGTAAATCGGATACGTGGTTCTCGAATGATAAGCGCACTAACAGACAGACAGAGAGACGTTGAGTTTTATAATATGTATAGATGAAGACATAAATTATATTAAAAATTAAATTGAAGTGAAATAATTTATGAGTATTTTCTGAAAAAACATTATTTTGGATTTATGCTTTCATCCAAATATTAAATTTTTTACATAGCATTGCCCTGATTCTTTTATATAAGGGTTGTATTACATTACTTATTTGTTATATATATGTAATTACAGTTACAAATGTCATTATCTATCATGAACATACATTAACTTTATATAACAACATTACCACTATGCTACATATTAAATATAATTGCTATTGCATTTTTCTAAACACAAAATACATATTTAATACAACATGAGGAACAGCTGGTTTCTTATCAATATAAATTGAAATTCAACAAAATTTCTAAGCAATGCCACACAAATCCTTAACAAAGCCACAAAAATCCTAAACAATTAAAAAAAATTCCTCAAAAATTCAAAGTTGGGAAACTTTTTTAAAGCCGTTGCTTTATGTTTTAACATGCAAACGTTTCTGAGCCATAGCCCAAATTTTTTTTAGGTTTAATACATATTTTACCATGGTAGTCGTCCAATGTCTGAAAGAAAGGATTCCTTAAATTCTTCCCTTACTTCTTTGGCGTCATTTGAGGGCCTATGCGGTGTCTTTGAAATATCAACCATTCCTGTATATACAGCTGCTGTGGTTCTTCATGCTCCCTCAACCCAGTTTCCATTTGGAATATCCACATTGAATGACCCTGGAGACGTGTACAATGTTCTAGAACTTGAGCTCATGCGTAGGAAATTGCGAAGATATATCCATGCAGTCGCTACAGTTTCGGCTTTTGATACTCCAGGTTTTCGGAAAACTCGGAAAACAGATGCCAACACGCTAAAAGAATTCTTGACTACCTAACGACCTCAGGAAAGCCTTTTCCGTGCATTCCTGGGTAGGGCTTAGTTATGTTTATTTGCAATGGAAAGGTATCGTCCTCTATCAGCACATGTGGTGATGATTTCTGCCTTCATAGCAGGTTTTCTTGGGGAGGTAGGTGCAGAGTATTTCCTGACAACTTTCTGTAGAAAGAGGTGTCACGACACACACAGCCATTGGGTATTCTACCCTTATCATCCCATGCTGGCATATGTGAAACAGTACTTTCTATCAACCACCGCTATCAAAACAATGCTAAATTATGTAAGTACTTCCGCTATTATTTGGGCACTGCAGCACAATGTGCTTGTCATCAAAAGAGCCGACACAAAGAATAAACTGCCAGGCTTGCGTATATTTCCTTGATAACTGCCTCCATTCATTTTTCGTCTGCGGCAACTGAAAAAAAAACTGTTGTTATATAATGTGAAACAAATGAGTGCTGGAATGGATTATGTTTGTAATAATGTTCTTCTCTGTTGGCAGGAAGGATCTGTAGATGAGGTGATAGACATATCTGCCAACAATCCAGAACCATAAGAAGGTCCAAATCAGAGTCAGGAATCAGATGCAGATGTGAAAGTCATGAAGACAGGCAAGGGTAACAGAATACGGAAACAGAAGATTATTGAGGAAAAATGGGCAGAGGAAGCTTACAACATTCTACAACAATGTACGAAGAGGGACGATTGTACAATTTATGGCGAGCATGTCTCTAGTGAAATTAAAAAACTTTCAACAAGGGTACAGACAATTGCAAAACATTTGATCAATAATATTTTATTTAAAGAACATATGGGTAAATTTTACGATGTAGATAAAACTTATTCTCTTTCTGTTTCTACAGAATACCCTTCGCACTAATCAGGAATATTTTCTACAACCTCACAACCTCAAGCTGCACTGCACTGTCTTCTCATAGTGAAGTGAGCATTTCTTCCCATCCAAACCTCTATATTACTACCAAGCATGGTGCCGACGATAAGTCAGAACTATCCTCAGCCTCGTCATCTTTCTTTACGTTTAAATGTCACACAATTTCTTGAGTTTTAGAAAATGGTTGTCAGACTGCACCAAATTAATACTATTTCTGATCCTCACTTGTTAGAGGTAATTTACCCCTTTACTCAGGGGCAATTAAGTGAGAGAACTCAACTTCTTACCATAACGTGGTCCATGATTTTTTATCAGTATCGTGAAGATATTTTGCATTTCTTCTTTGTTCCTTCTCGCCATTTAACAGAATTGCGTTTAAGACAGTATATTAGATAACAAAATCTTGGTGAACCACTCTCACTTTATATCAGTAGCATAAAGAAAGCTGCCCTTATTTTTAGATTGATCCTTCCAGAATAGGATGTTGTCGAGAATATCTTGGAGGGACTTGCAATTNCCCCCCCCCTCCACTTCTTTATCACCCGCCTGGAGTGCACTCGTTTAGTGTTCTTTGAGAAACCAGATAATTTTGCTGGTTTAGATAAAATGTGTATGCACTCTCAGAACATCCGTTATGTTGACCATAGGCGTGAAATTCTTCCTCCATTTTTTTGCCCACATAAATACCATAAACGTCAAAATGACAAAACTAACACACATTCTGTACAAGGGGAATAATACCACAAGGGTCAGTCTGACAATAACCAGGATTTCCAAGAAACTAGTTCCAAAATAGTACCACCTCCTGACAGCTAGACATGCAAGAGGCCTAAATGTAATTTTTGTAAGATGGCAGGACATATTGTCCCCAAATATTGGCAATTTAAAAATGTAGACTGCGAGGAGAACAAGTGAGCAGTAATCCTCGTTTTTTGTCCTATTTCCAGGATTCACAGTACAATGCTGACATACAACAATGTGGAGTTGGTCATTTATTTCAACGCTTATTTGCCCCAGTTGAGTATCCTAGCAATTAAGATCATTTCGCAGTTTTTCGCGTCCACTTTCCCAATGTTGTGGCACTTCAACGACATAACACTCCTTGTGCTGAAGTAGCTTTGGGTCCTCTTTCAATAAACGCACTTGTTGATTCTGGTGCTGCATAAAGTATAATTTCAGGTAAATTATTTAAAGAGCTTAAGAGCTTGAAATTGATAAAATCAGCAAAGGAGAACCGTTTTAAATGCTACACTGCCTCTAATGACCCGTTACCTATATCTTGTTGTGCCATAGTAAAAAATTAAGATTGACCAGTTTACTTGAATTGTTAAATGACTGTTTGCAGAAAATTTGTGTCTAGATTGTATTTTGGGGGCAGACTATATGAGAAGTTCAGGTCTCATCTTGGATATTAAAGACAATAATATTTTCTTCAAGTTCGCTCCTCGCCAGAAAATACCACTTATTGGCAGTAACCTGGTATTAATAGTTCTCCTACAGATGATGATATAGGATTTAAGGATGAGCAACCAGCTAACCAATTAGGACATTTGTCCCTAAGGGAGCAAGCTGATATTCAGCTTATTTGTGACAGTTTCCCTAAAGTCCTTACTTCAGAACTGGGCCTGACTAAACTTTTGGAGTATGAAATAAAATTGCTGGATAAAGTGCCCATTAAATGTCAGCCATATCGTTTAGCGCCTCCCAAATGAAGCTTTTAAGATCTCATGTCCAAGACTTATTAAAAAAAAGTGTCATTGAGCAGTCTACCTCTCAGTATACCAACCCTGCATTTCTTGTCCCAAAACCTAATGGTAAGCAGCAAATGGTGATAGATTATCATAAGCTGAATAAAAAATAGAAATATAATCGATGTCCTGGCCAGACTTACATTCTGCCTTTCATTGGTTTAGTAAAGCAAAAATCTTCACAACTATCGATTTGAATGCAGCCTACCACCAAATACCATTAACTGATGAGTTCAAATACATCAATAGTTTTTGCATTCCTTGAACCTCTACCAATTCACCCGTGTGCCTTTTAGTCTGGCCTTGAGCATTTGAAAGAAGTGCTGCCCCGGCTAAAAAAGGCAGGTTTGACTGTGAACCCTCCATAAGTTAAATTTGCTGTCCCAGAAATTTATTTTCTTTGTCATAAGATTTCCACTCAAGGTATAGCTATTGACCCTGAAAGGACTAAAGAAATTCGAGATTTTCTCTGGCCCAGGGGTGTCAAGGGCATTGTTCGGTTCATTGATATGGTGCAATGTTTGGAAAGTTTATACCTAACCTCACTGAAAAGGCTGCACCTCTAAATCAGTTAAGAAAGAAATCAGCCAAGTTTGACTGGGGTCCTGAACAACAAAATGCATTCTAAACCTTGAAACATAACATCATATGACTTCATGTGCTTCGAATGGCAGATTTCACTAAACAATTTATTTTGCAAACAGATGCTCGAGCCAAACTATAGGAGAAGTTCTAGCGCAGTAAGTTATGGTGTGAGACAGCCTATTGCATTTGCAACACATATGCTGACTGACCAGGAGAGAAATTCGTCGACCAGCTACGAACTAGAAAATCTGGCCGTAGTATTTGGGATTGAAAAGTTCCGTCAGTATCTTGAGAACACCGAATTTCTTCTAGAGACAGATAATCAGGTGTTGTCATGGCTCTTAACTCACCCTCGGCAGTTGGGTAAGATAGGCCATTGAGTAATACGAATGTATCCGTGAAGTTGAAAGTTGAACACATCAGAGGGACACAGAATGTTGTTGCCGACACACTCTCACATATGTTTGAAGGAACCAATTCTTTTGATGACAGTGAAACTTCTCCAAATTGTAATCTTTAATTGAATTTCCACTTTATTTTGAAAACATTAAAAGTTACCAAGAACAATACCCAGTGTTAAAAATGGTCATAAAAATATAAGTGCAGGTATTGAACAAAAACCGTACTTCTTGTCCAAGGGCGTTCTGTATCGTAAAACCTGGGATAATCGGAAGTGTGTTGTCTTTCCTATTATTTTGAAACCTATGGTATTTAATTATTCTCAATTTTCTCCAGTAGGTGGACACCTTGGCAGCTATAAAACTGTTGAGGCCATTATAAAGCATTTTATTTTTAGAATAACATAAATGCTGAAATTGCTGATAGGGTCAAAACTTGTCAGCTGTGTGCTATGAGTCAACCTGCTCAGAACACGCAGTTGGGTTTTTTGACTTCCGAAGTGGCTAAAAGATCAATGAAAAAATTATTTATTGATTTTGTGGGACACTTGCGGAGGGATAAGTCTGGTAACAACACACTGTTAGTACGTATTGATGCCTTTTATAAATTTGATTTGTTGATACCTCTAAGGAAAGCTTACTCTCTCTCTCCACTATACAAGCCCTTCAGGCTTATGTTTTTTTTTCTTCAAAATTTTGGTGTGCAATCTTCTATAGTTGCTGGCAATGGTTCATAATTAGCTTCCAAATCTGTTAGGCATATGTGTTTGTCTTTTGGGATTCGAACATCTTACTCTATCACCATATTACCCTCCACCTTCGCAAGCAAAGCATTTAAATAGAAACCTCCATTCTGCTTTGATTGCTCTCCGTGCGAAGGATCAAGCTAATTGGGACAGAAACTTACCTTGGCTCCAAATGGCATTCAACTATGCTTAACACGAATCCCATAAGTACACTCTTTTTGGATTAATGGTTACTTATTTGCCTAACCATGCTCTGTCTAATCTGTGGCAGTTAAGTGACTTGTTTCCCGATATAGGAGGTCGCCGAGGGGGGTTAAGAGGCCCAACACGTGGAGGAAGAGATAGTTGAGTCCCCGCGCCGAGAGACGGCAGTCGGGTGGGGGCTCGCGAGGTGCACCACACCAGAACGCGAGAGTTGGATCGCCGTGCAGAGAGAGGGAGGGCGGTCAACATCCGCGCCAGGAGACGGGCAGTTGGAACACGGCGCCAAGAGGCAGCAGTCAGGTGGGGTCCTGCCAGGAACACCACACCGGGATGTGAAAGTAGTTAGTCGAAACATGGCGAGAGGACAGTTAGTTGTTCGGTGGCCTCGCTGCAAGGCGTCACAGTTGAATCCCCGTGCCGAGAGGCGGCAGTCGGGTGGGGGCTCACCAGGAGCACCATGCTGGGATGTGAAGTTAATTAGTTGTGCGACACCGAGAGTGGGAGTCGAGTGGTTGCCTCAACCTGGGGCACCATGCCAAGACACTATAGGTGGACAGTTGAAGTGCCACGCCGAGGGAGTCAGATGTATCGTGGGGTGTTCGCGGAGATAACCCCGGAACAGTCCGTCGTGGCGAGCCGTCATCGAGGTCAAAGGGTCAGCTGGAAGCAGGAAGCCAGATGTGTCCACAACGCCAACGAGAACTAGCTGAGGGCTCGTGAAGTGCCGCCCAGTTTACCGGACCTCAACATACGGCCGGAACACCCAGAACTACAAATACAGCTAAGTACTAGCGTCGTCGCTCAAGGGACCTTCCCTGATGCTTAACGTTCCCCCACGATGTCGGAAGCAGTTAGCACGAATACTTTAAGCCACCATTAAGGCTTACAACTTGCAGGGAACAGTCTCGCAGGGCCAGTGTATGTGTTGGTTTTCGGTAAAATATAAACTCTTCAAGACCAAGAAGTTATTAAGTTATTCTTACCCCTATTCAACATCCAAGGCACCAATAGTCTGTGCCTGGTAAAGGTAACTCGTACCCTAAGAATCACCCTGTGTCCCACAGGTTGCGAGTAGTGTCAAGCTTACTATCTGTCCACTATACAAGCCCTTCAGGGTCATGTTTTTTCTTCAAAATTTTGGTGTGCAATCTTTTATAGTAGCTGACAATGGTTCACAATTAGCTTCCAAATCTGTTAGGCATATGTGCTTGTCTTTTGGGATTCATATATATATATCTATCACCATATTACCCTTCACCTTCGCATGCAGAGCATTTTAACAGAAACCTCCATTCTGCTTTGATTGCTCTCCATGCGAAGGATCAGACTAATTGGGACAGAAACTTACCTTGCCTCCAAATCGCATTCAACCATGCTCGACATGAATCCCATAAGCCAACTCTTTTTGGATTAGTGTTTACTTATTTGCCTAACCATTCTCTGTCTAATCTGTGGTAATTAACCGACTTGCTTCCCGATGATTTTCAAAACATCAGAGAAGTTTGGGCATCTTCCCTGAGAACTTTAAAGGCTGCCCATGAGCGGACCAGAATGAGGTATAATGCAACACGTAAAATCCTTTCAAGACTGGAGTTTTAGTCATGGTAAAAACTCACCCCAATAGCAAAGCAGTGGAAAAAAATATGGCAAAATTATTGTTTCATTGGGCTGGTCCCTACTGCATCCACAAGTTTTAAATCCCTGTGACAGCCAGTTTGGCTGAGCTTGAAACTGAAGCTTGTCTAATGCGCGCACATCTCCCAATTGAAGAAATTTTATCCAAAACCTTTGGCGTAGCCATGTCTTGCAGTGCGAGGGTATCTGCAGGCCCTAACTGTAATGATTGCACATTTGTGCATTGTTTGCCCTGACTCAATGTTGGCTGTGGATTGATCACCCAATTTACAGAGTCTGCATAGGTTCATATTCTTTCTTGCTACTAAATAGACCTAAATTCAAAGAAAATCCAGGGAAGTAATTTCAAGTAACTGGTATTTTTTGTAATTTTTTATGTGCCCTGGTATAAATCATTGTAATGTTGTGTGGATGTTGATTTATTGGAGATCCACCATGTTCCTGTTCGTCTTGATCTGCACCTTCACCACCCTGTCCTATTCAGCATTCACGGTAAGAAATTTTCATTCTGGTACTGATTTTTGAAAAGAATTATGTTCTGTTGTCAAACAACTACTAAGCTATTGTGTTAAACTTCAATTTGTTGGAACTGCAAGAAGAATTGAGTGAATTTAATCATTTAATCCAACCCGTTATTGAAGTGCACGATAGTGAAATTAAAACTCCTCGCAAAAATGTTACTTGTGACCAAAATGTCCTGTTTCCAGTGTCACACCTTAAGGAAACTGCTGACGCTGACCGTGGCTTCCCCCAGAGCCATTGTCTAACCATGCACACCACCTAGCGAAGCAGGTAGGAACTATCTACACAAGGTACCGGCCAAACTCCGAACGACCAAAGGCCATATATCCAACATATGCTACCCAAGTCAAATAAATTACTTTCAATGCCATAGGACATAACATTGTTTAAACTGCATCAACGAGGCTGATTGACCCTTCATAATTACTACCATAATGATTGGCAATAAGGGAAATGGATGTCGTAAAATCCCTGAACGTGTAACATAATAACGAGGGTGCATAGTGTCAACCACATGGTCGCCGAGAACTAAGTAATCCAGTAACTTAATGAAAACCTAACTAGTGCATCGTGTAATGCTTATTAATGCAAAGTGTTAATCAATAATGCCTTTAAACAGTGCTGTGCATAATTAATTAGAATCACGTGTTTTGACTCCAGCAGTGGAACATTTGAACTGTAACAGAACCAGGTCAATATTCTTATGGCAAACTAACAAAAAATTTATTATTAATTTAAAGGCTTCTTAATTAATGCATAATCATTCTCTCCTTTCTTAAAAGTGTTCTATGTGTATATTCTCTTTTTCAGGCAGTAGCAAAGACTAATTTTGAAAATATTGAAAATGCTATAAAAATTATTGCCACATAATTTTTATCACTTTTTGTATGCCAATGTAAATCACAATGCATGTTGTGCAAATTGCAATGTATTTTTTAAGGGCTACATGTTTTATTTCGCCAATTTAATTTGGTCAAGGGATATTCTTTTTTGGCGGGCAGCAGTCAACTACCATTACCTCCACCCTACAACCCCCTCTTCAGACTGAGAGCAGTGGTCATCAGGGCAGGTCGTGTCACGGGACTCGGGGGTGAAGCAACATTGTACTTCAACCACGTTCACTGCAATAGGCAATACCCCTGTTCGGGATTGTGTATATTACACACTTATATAGCTGCTGACGTCAATAGCAATAGTATTAGCAATAGCCTATAGAAAAGCATTTGCTTTCAAATCTACGGTTGCAACATTAACCACTTTTCTCCCTTCCTGTTCCTCCTAACATTATTTTGAACCATGTATAGTGATGTTCTCAAACTCCTGGTGAAAATAGTAAATTCGGTTTCCGGTTCACAAGTATATATTTCTAGTAACCTAGCAAATCACATTCTTATCCTCAAAAATGTCTATGATCGTGTTTTGAATAGTACGAAGCATATTCCAACACTGGCATCATATTATTTTGAACATTGCCATAAATTCTTTTGTTTAGTAAATTATACTGTACGTGAAGTGATAAGCAAAACATGGTTTTTGCATATTTAATAATTGATCTCAATAATATGTTATTACATTTCAGTGAAGCACTATAAAACGCTAGACCTGAGATATTTTACTTGAAACATGCAATTGAAACCATCGTTCGTGGCAGATTGAGTTCTACTTTTATGAGTGCTGCCTCATTTATTAATATCTTAAGCAAAATCCAGCATTTAATTACTTTACCTTTGTTCATGATTGCTCCTGTCACAACTGAAAATCGATATGTGTTTTATGGTCTTAATACTGTACAAGCAGATATTTACAAAGGATCACTTAATTTTGTTGTTTTTGTACCCTTGGCCAGTAAGAAGAGTCTCTTTGAAGACTATAGAATTTTCTCTGTCCCTTTCCTAGTCCCTAAACTAAACCGATATGTTCTGCTTCGCCATAATGCAATTTTGGTTGCTAGTCCTGATAGTTGCAGTAGTGAACTCTGATGCTTTGGTTAATTGTAAAACTAATGGCCCTACTCTCTGTTCTTCTAATCTCCCTTTCTTTGATACTCATGTCATTAGCTGTGAATTTAAACTATTTTTGGGAATTTCATTTCTGGATATCGTGAGAATTCATTTGTCATTCTTGAACTTCCATTCTTTCTGAAAACTAGTTGGCTTTGGCTCTCTGCTACTAAATTCCCTATTGAAGCAATGTTCCTTTTCATATCCACTGTCAACACCTTATCTCCCTTTCCTATTTCTTTAAATGAGACTGGAACAGTTAACAATGCTAGACACTGTGACATTGTCATTCATTTCTTTAAAACCTTTGGTTCTGTGAATTCCACGATCCATCCGATTCTTTCTTTACCAATGCTCCATGTTCCTAAATTTGATGCTAACCTTTCATCATTCCGTTTTTCTAAATCCCCTAATACTTCACTCAGTGATACTTTGGCTAAAGAATTTGATCTTATGATACCTCAACTACATGGCTCTGATTTTCATGATGTTGTTAAATTCTTGCATCTACAACACCAAAAACATCCGTATACTAATTTGTACTTAGTTCCTCTCATAATTTCCTGTATCCTTAGTGCCCAATGGCTTGGTGTGTGCCTTTTACTCTTGTTAAAGGTTTATTAATTACCAAAATACTCACCTCCTGACACCCTTACCTCGCCCACTACCATTCCTGAGCGAACTGTAGTTGTGACAATTTTGATGCCGCGTTAGGCTATGTAGATACTTGGGTAATTTTGGTTTGTAGCCCTTTGTGGGGCTGTCTTTGGAAACCATCCCCTGGTGTTGTTCGGTTTGGAGGAGGGAAAGATTTGCCGGTTTTCTTTGGGGGCACTTTACCTGCTCAAACTTTAATTCGCTTTTCAGCTATATTTATTGCAAAGCCATTTCGTTTGTCCCTAATCTTTATTTGTCTCATTATTCTGTTAATAGTCAATAATTTCACTATACTGTTAATCATTGCTGTCCAAAAACATGAAATGTTGGTAAACTTAAAATTAAGAATATATGCTGTAAACTGTTTGTTTTGTAAACATCTTTTTTCTGACTCTCTACAATAACTTATTCAAGTGCTTTATGCTACAATAGATGGCGTTTAATTTTTCAATTTTATTCTCGAATTCTGTTAGAAACCTGAACTTGCAAAAAGAATTATTCTACATAACATTAATATAAATTATGTAATGTAAAAAAGAAATTGAAAAAACCGGTGAAATCGTTCAATCGTGTTTATATTCAGAATGAACAAACCTTACTCTTGTTAAGGCAGCTATGATACTGCGGATTGAAAATCGAATATGTTCAATCACTTCTCTGCTAGCATATTTATAAAGTGTCGTAACGGTTTTTAATTGTTTCGTGTCGAAAGGGCTTTCAGGGTGTTATGTCAGTTTATTCCGTATCACTTCTAAGTAAAGTAGTATAGATGTAAGTTCACTTAGAGAGGTTGTCATGGCAGAAATGAGACCATCGCTGTCTAATTACTTGCTGCTGCGATAAATGTCTTCTTGCATCATTTCCTCCCCTTGTAGGCGTATTGGACTTAGCTCTGAGACGCACTAAACTCCCGTCCCTTTCGCGGGCTCACACCTTACAATTTGTTTAAGAGTAGGTTAGTAAAAAAAAAAAAAATCTTTCATCTTATGTGAAATTAAGTTCGTTTCTCTCAACTACACTCGCTAAACAGGTAAGCTATCTTCAAAACGTGTTTTCTTTGATTAGGATGTGACATCACAGCCATTAAAATTATCGTTTCTTTCAACCATATGCAGCTACACTGGTAGGTTTGTGTAGCACAAAATTACACCAGCATTTGAGGNTTAGAAACCTGAACTTGCAAAAAGAATTATTCTACATAACATTAATATAAATTATGTAATGTAAAAAAGAAATTGAAAAAACCGGTGAAATCGTTCAATCGTGTTTATATTCAGAATGAACAAACCTTACTCTTGTTAAGGCAGCTATGATACTGCGGATTGAAAATCGAATATGTTCATTAATGAAAATAAGGAATAATACATATTTTAAAGCAATATATAGGGGAGCCCCTGGCAAGATGAAGAGCGGGACAAGATGACGAATGTCTTATTTGTTCAGTTNTTTATATTCAGAATGAACAAACCTTACTCTTGTTAAGGCAGCTATGATACTGCGGATTGAAAATCGAATATGTTCAATCACTTCTCTGCTAGCATATTTATAAAGTGTCGTAACGGTTTTTAATTGTTTCGTGTCGAAAGGGCTTTCAGGGTGTTATGTCAGTTTATTCCGTATCACTTCTAAGTAAAGTAGTATAGATGTAAGTTCACTTAGAGAGGTTGTCATGGCAGAAATGAGACCATCGCTGTCTAATTACTTGCTGCTGCGATAAATGTCTTCTTGCATCATTTCCTCCCCTTGTAGGCGTATTGGACTTAGCTCTGAGACGCACTAAACTCCCGTCCCTTTCGCGGGCTCACACCTTACAATTTGTTTAAGAGTAGGTTAGTAAAAAAAAAAAAAATCTTTCATCTTATGTGAAATTAAGTTCGTTTCTCTCAACTACACTCGCTAAACAGGTAAGCTATCTTCAAAACGTGTTTTCTTTGATTAGGATGTGACATCACAGCCATTAAAATTATCGTTTCTTTCAACCATATGCAGCTACACTGGTAGGTTTGTGTAGCACAAAATTACACCAGCATTTGAGGTGGTGTAACTGTAATTGGTCAAATAAAATTGCGCAAATTTTAAATTTTACATTTTTTTTTTATTCTTTGAAGAAATATATATAAGATGAAAATTTTTAGCAATCTCGTATGGTATGGTGTAAGGAATTTCATTAATGAAAATAAGGAATAATACATATTTTAAAGCAATATATAGGGGAGCCCCTGGCAAGATGAAGAGCGGGGCAAGATGACGAATGTCTTATTTGTTCAGTTTTTCACTAAATGGCAGCATCAACCAGACACTACTGGCTCTTCTGTCAGCCGTTCGTTAAAAAATAGTATAGAGACGCTGAAATCGCCATTTTTGTGTTAGTTGTGAAGCTTTGATTGTTTACCGCCGCCACGATATAACTTTGATGCATGCGTAAATAAACTCTGCTACAGATACAGGTAAGATATTTCGTTTCTCTTTAATATCTNTTTTTCACTAAATGGCAGCATCAACCAGACACTACTGGCTCTTCTGTCAGCCGTTCGTTAAAAAATAGTATAGAGAAGCTGAAATCGCCATTTTTGTGTTAGTTGTGAAGCTTTGATTGTTTACTGCCGCCACGATATAACTTTGATGCATGCGTAAATAAACTCTGCTACAGATACAGGTAAGATATTTCGTTTCTCTTTAATATTTATGAGTAACTTAGTTTAAATACTACCTATAACCATGAATAAATGTCAATTAATCGCCTTCCTTCATGGCAATGAAAACGAATATTTTTAAACAGGCAGTCCGAGGCAAGATGAAGGGGGCACAATGACGAGCTCGTCATCTTGCTCCATGTTTCGGAATTTATTAAACTAACTATGATTATGATGCCGGAGCTGTTGTGTTGGCTTAATTAAGTATTAGTTAACAATATACCAATACACTAAATTAGTAGATGTTTTATTTATTTAGTTTAAAGGCATATTTTTTATAGTTAATTAATACTTAACTATAATTGTTTATTAATGATATATATAATTATATTTCAGATATAGTTAGACACTATGAGAAGAAATCCTCAAGAGGAGCATGGAGCAAAGAATCTATGGCCTCTGCCCTAGAAAATGTTAAAGAAGGACGTATGAGCTGCTTGGTAGCTGCAAATTCGTTTAATGTACCTAAAGCTACACTTCGTCGCCGCTTGAAAAAAAAATGAAAATGTAAGGATAAATAATATAAATTTTAATAGGCTTTAAGAAAAATATTAATTTGAACCTTGTAATTAATTGACCTAATCTCATGTTTTAAATCCTGTTATTAAATCTGTATTCAAATATGTAAAATCTGAGCCCTGAAACTTTTTTTCACTAGAATGCTAATATTTATTTCAGGAGATGCCGGTTCATGGAGGGAGATATTTAGAGAAGTTTTCAGTGCTGCACAGCCAGAAGATTTAAAATCCTACTTCACAGCAATGGACAAAATGTTATTTGGCTTAACAAAGAAACAGTGTAGAAGACTGGTTTTTGACTTTGCTGAGGAATGTGGTATTTCGCATCCGTTCAACAAAGATACAAAGATGGCGGGAGAAGATTGGCTGGCTAATTTTATGAAGAAACATAAATTTAGTGTACGCAAACCAGAAGCAACATCGATTGCCAGAGCAATGGGTTTTAATAAATCAAGTGTAGACAGGTTTTTGAACATTTTAAGGGAGCAACGGGAAAAATATAAATTCCCTGCTTCTTCAATCTACAATGCAGATGAGTCAGGTCTGTCTACTGTGCCTAATAAGCTACCCATGGTTGTCAGTCCTACAGGATCTAGAAGGGTTTCTAAAATTGTTTCAGCAGAGAGAGGAAGGAATGTAACAATAATTAGTTGCATTAGCGCTACTGGCTTTTGCCTGCCACCTTTTCTGATTTTTGCCAGAAAACGAATGCTTCCTGAACTTGTAGAGAGAGCCCCACAAGGAACTGTAGGCAACTGTAGTGATAACGGCTGGAGCAATGAGGGCACCTTTTCCTCTTTTTTGAAGCACTTTTATCTTCACGTGAAACCAAGCAAAGAATCCCCTGCTCTGTTGATTATTGACAATCACAAAACTCACATAACTTTGGAGGCTATCTTATATTGCAGAGAGAAAAACATCATCATGGTTGGGTTTGGCGCCCCACACATCACATCGTCTCCAGCCCCTTGATGTGTAATTTTTCGGCACATTAAAAACCTACTATAGCCAAGCATGTGACAACTTAATGGTCACTCATCCAGGACAAGCTATCACAGACAAAAATATTGGTGAGCTTTTAAGCACCGCTTACTTCAAAGCAGCTACAGTTGGAAATGCCGTTAATGGGTTTAAAGAATGTGGGATCGAGCCTTATAATCCTCTTGTGTTTAGCGAACATGACTTTGCTGCTGCAAAAACTACTGACCATGATGTTGTTGGCGATTAAACTGAGAATAATAGTGCTAGTCCTCAGACCCTGGTAGTAGAAAACCAACATATAAACCCTCCAGAAGAACCAGAACTTATGGCAAATGCTGGTTCCGATGCACCAAAGAAGCCTGTTAGTGTTTTTGATTTCAAACCATTGCCTAAAGCAAAACAATGTGAGAAAAAAAGAAAGAGCAAAAAACTGAGCTCAAGCATTCTTACAAGCACAGCCGTCAAAGAAATGTTAGAACAAAGGGAAAAGCAGAAGGAAGAACAGGAACGTTAAAAAAAACAGAGAAAAGAAACTCGTGAAGCTAAAAACGGAGTAAAAAACTCAAACTAAGTTCCTGTAGGCCTAAGTCTATAAAATCCAGGCCAAACAGTCCAGTTGCATCAACTTCAAAGGATTGTGTTATAAGATGTCCTGCTTGTGAAGAGGAATATTGTGACCCTCCAACAGAAGAATGGATCCAGTGCTGTAAATGCCAACAGTGGTGGCACGAGGAATGTTCCAATTATGAAAATGGCATTTTATTTGTGACTTATGTTAGCTGCACAACTAAACACTTCAGCATTACGTTACAATGCAATATGCTTAGTTTGATACTTTGTAAGCTGTAAAAACACAGCTATCATTTGTTAAACCATGTAACATATTGAAAAGATAAAATATGTTCAACCTTCTTCAGTGTTGTCATATTGCCCCCAAGGCCAAAGCCATCTTGCCCCAGTATTGGGACAAGATGACAATTTGATAATGTTATGAAAAAATAAAATTGTCCTCTATTTATTTTATTTTAAAAATTGAATGGTAATATATTTAATACCACAAAGGACTTGCATATTTGAGGATAACGATATGTTTTACAACTGCTAAACAATTTATCGTAATACAAATCAATAAATCAAATTCACTTTTACTCTGGTAATACAGAAATCTGACACACAAAAATATGTGTTGTCGATTGTGGAACAAAATGGCGAAGCGAGCTGCACAAAAGTTGTTTCTTTCAACCCTGCCTCCGTAAATACATCTTAGACTAAATGATCCGCCATCGATAACCTGCACCGACAGAGAAAGCTGGTGTAGCTACCATGGCATGCACTTTCAGGACACACCTTTTTCATTTCATTTTGTTTCATTCAACCGGTATAGCTACAACGGCATGAAAACTGCACTTAGATAATTTCATTCAACCCGATTTTACGTTAGTCTAGTTAACAGTGAGCATTTCATTCAACTGGTTAAGCTACACTGGTGTAATTTGGTGCAATAAAATTTACACCTGCTCTGGAAGAAGTGGAACAGGTGTAGTGTAATAAAATGTGCGCGAAATTTGTATGTGTCTGCTAAAAAATTTGTCCAATGTACGATAAAAGTTGTTTCAATTCCTTACATTCCTTACGATAACAGTGGAGGAGCACTTGTTAATGGTAATGACGAATATACGTTCATTTTAATTACTGGTAAGTATCAAAAGTGGACATTGGGAAATGTCCACATCGTAGTACGAAATATACCTCAGCATTCCACATTTGCTGTACGCTCACGTAAGGTACACACAGCGAATTGTTATCGAATGGAAATGCTTTTAAGATAAATCGCTTGCCTGTTTGCTGAGAAACACATATCTTGATTGAACTACGAACTTCGACCATTCTACATATTTCTCTAGGTGCATGTGTACAAGTGAAATATCAAGGGTCCGATTTAATTCGGTCAATGTCCATTTCGAAATTTGGAACGAAAAGTTATGACGCAAATATAGCACGTGTTAAATAAAAATTGAGTAAACATGCACCCGCACCTGAGAATGTTTCTTTAAAACAAAACTCATACCAAAGGAAGCACTCATTTTCAAGGAAGCACTCATTTTCAAACACTGCGCTTACTCTACAGGAATATAAAAAAAGTAGTTTGTTTCAACTGTGCCAGTGTACTTACACCGGAATAGAAATCTGGTGTAGCTGCAGTACACTACACCGGCTACACCGTTTATGGTTGAATTAAATGAATAGCTCTTCTTTCTTTTCTCTTCCCAGTATCATTATGTGAAGTTCCGTAATATTTATGTAATCCTATTTTCGACAAATTATGTCGAAAAACTTTGTGTCACTGCCTGTGGTGAGTGTATTTAACTAGTTTTTTTATTTCATGACTTAAATTGCGTGTTTAATTTGCTCCTGTTTGTTATTTTTTGAATAATTTTACTTTGTAGTGCATTCCACCTTTCCTACATTGCTTGATACCTACATTACCTGGCATCTTGCTGCTCGAAATACTTTGCTGATATCCAGCCCAGCCTCATGGAAATGTTGTTTCACCGTGGCTGTTGATTTGCTTACCAGCTTCAGGGCAGTGATGTTTCGCCATGGCTGTATATCTGCTAGCTGCTGTTCAAATTCGAGAAAGCCATGTCCACTTATTTATTTGGTCACCTGCGGTTTTGCTGAAAATTATTTGAGACGACTTTCTCTTGGACTTTTACGCACCATCATCTGTTAATAATTGATATGTAAATTTTGAAGTAAAAAAATTTAAATGGAAAACATTTTATGCATTAATATCATACATAAAATATTTAGTGGTGCACCACTCCTCCCATAAGATTTATGTTTGTTTCAATCAATGAATATTATAAATAATTAATTTAATTGAATATCCACATTAACATTATTTTGCATTATGTATTATTCATACAAAACAGTTTTATTTTGGTAGTACATGGAATGTTAATCATAGCAATATATGTAGATGCTATTGTTGTCGTAACCAACGAACAGCATACTGAGACGAGAGTTTGTAACATGCTAAAGTCCCAGTTTCATATTAAAGATCTTGGCGAAATTAAGAACTGCATAAGGATAAAGATCACAAGGCTTTGGATAGACCAGTCAGACTACATCGACAGGCTCCTGAGCAAGTTTGTGATGGCAGACTGCAAACCAGTGTCAACACCGATGGAATCAGGATTCAAGCACGAGTCAGGTGACTGTGGTGTGAAATGCAGTTAATGTGTGCCATACCAACAGGCTATATATATAGTCTCTTGTACTTGCAGATTTCCAGGCCTGACATAGGTTACTCAGTGAATTTTCACAGTCAGTTCAAGAATGAATAAAAAAAGGTATCATTGGGTTGCTGTAAAAAGAGTTTTTAGTTACCTAAAGGGCATTACAAATTTGAGGCTAGAGTGCAACAAAAACATTTGTGAGTTTGGAATTGAAAGCTTCAGCGATGCTGACTGGGGAAATGAAATAAACAGTGGGCATTCTGTAACATACAGTTGTTTTAAGTTCATAGGTGGTGTAATTTTATAGTTAAGCAAGAAACAAAGGAAATCGCATTAGGTACATTGAACCCTTAGCTTTACTGTTCAGGAAGCTGTGTAGTTGAAGACTCTTGCCATGTTCCACTTGGTACTGACAGCAGATGAAATTATTGACGAGCATTCCTGTAAATATTAATTGTGCTGCTCAGTAACTGATGAATGGCATTGTGACATCTGGGTTGGAGACTATACTTCCGGCTGAAACTACTGACGTGAAGGAGGTCAGACAGTCTCAGTAAAACCAGACGATGTAAAATTGGCGGCGATGGATAACGAGCATGTTACTTTGTTATCTGCAGAAGATTCACATGGAGAGTATATTTTCACATTCTCCGATCTCATCATCAATTGATGAGTCGGAATCAAACGAAGATGAATATAAAAATTACCCATCCCTGTTGACAACATGTTTAGGCCTACCATTGCTTCACCACACATAGCAGATGCCATTATTCTTTCTGTAATCTATGCTGGGTACTGATGGTGTTGCTTTTCTTATGCTATTGTTCAGCGCTGTCAGTAACATGTGGAATGCGGCCTCTGTCTAGTGAATAGCAACCAAATGTTTTTAACCATTCACTATATTTTGTGACAACAAAGGGGTCATGCACTTAGCTAAAAATGATGTAACGAGTCAAAGATCTGAACACATTGATGTCAGATACCACTTCATTAGAAAATATTTTTTGCAGGGCAAAGTAATCTCTATTGAATATATTCCCAGTGAGGAAATGTTATCAGACATATTAACTACACCACTCTCCAAGGAAAAATATAAATGTTTTGTTAGAATGCTAGGCTTAAAGTGACGTTTCTTTTTTAAATATAAAATAAATAATTTTGTTTCATTAGAATGTTATATAATTGGAAACTGTTCACTAATAACGTATTATTTTATTATCTTACTAGGTCGTGACATTGCAAAGTGGCTGTCATTTGATGCATTGTAATAATTCAAAGGAGAGTGTTGTGTGAATCATTACTTGTTTATTCTTAGTTGGCAACATGTATCGATTGTTCGCAGTGACCAGTTATGACTGAAATGTATGTCTCAGTTATTTTGTGTACCTTATGAGAAAAATATAATATTTTTTTTTATAACAAGAATATGTCTGTAAGTTCATTGTGATATTGAATAAAGATTTTACTGCGCCAACGGAAACGATAACGATAATGACAGTTTCAATGGTTCTGGTGCGAACCGTGATTTGCACTTCTCCTATTGTTTTCATGGTATGTGCTGCAGTGGCAAGCTGTACTGTCTGGTTTGAAAGCTTAATTTTGCATACATTCACATGTTTAATCCTGAGAAAAATACGGGAAGCAACTGTATCAATTAGAACTCGGCATTGTTTATTATTAGATACCCGGAAATTTTACGAATTCATTCGAAGATAAGGTAGATTTTAAACACATGTATATTTGATTTACTTCTTCAATTGGAACACTGTTTGTACGACACCCTACACGAATTTTGGCCAGTAACAAATCTGCAAGTAAACAAGCACCGAATCGTGTGCTACATGGACTGAGGTATAACTGTATCACCAGCCTATAAACAACTAACTGAGGCTTGAGTACACGAAGGATTGTAGAGTCTAACTTGTTGCCAAATGAATCGGCGAAATTTCCGGGTCTCTAATATTAAGAAGTACTGGAATCTGGATAACTTGTATCGTACTGTAGCATATTTGTGCTAACAGTATTTGTTGTGGAGTTTATTAATAAATTATTACTATTTTCTCAGTGGTAGGTGGAGTTCGACCTATTTACCTAATCTGGTAATTTCCAAAGAGGCAGTTTTCCATCGTGTGATTTCTTGGCAGGGTTAGGACACTCGTTATGCCAGTGCATGTATTGACCATCACAGTAAGGACAGGTGGACGAGTGTGGTGATCGCATCCCGAGCGACTTTGAGCTGTATCACTATTACCATTTTAGCAAGAATAATTACTTCCCATTTGCACTCAAGTTTTGAAACATTTGGAATCTTTATCCAAAATAACGAGTTCAAAATTTCTTGAAACTTAGCTGTTCTTGATGTCACTGTCTGTGTATTGGTGCAGTTACTTAGATGGGGTGGACATGTGTTCCAGGATGACAACCAAGTGCATTAAATTTTCAACACAATAGTGGATCAGTGGGGCTAGCGCACCATGAAATTCTGGTCGCACTGTTCCTGCCACAACCTAGAGTACTTAATTTGTTTACATTTGCTGATGGTAGGTTTGCACCAAATTAATTTATGGGTAGCAAACTCAGGAAGTAGTTCACTAGGTATTTGCTCTTCCAGGAACACATGGCTGTGTGCTTGTAGCGATGAAAACGTGCCTGCAAGGCGAAACACAAATATGCTGTTTGAATTCATGATAGGTTATTCCTTAATGAGTTAATCCATGCCACCATTTTCTCGAGTCACCTTTGAGACCATAACTCACACAATTTGGCCTATTTTCCTCCTCTACATTTTACCACTGTAGTCTGCCAGTACAACCGTAAAGGAGGGCCACAGGGTCATCTGTGGGCAGGATGGCGAAAGTTAGTAATGACTTAGAAGCTAGCCAGTGCAGACACAGGTAGATGCGAACGAGGCAAGTGGCTGAGTCATTTTTGTCATCGGTGAGGTGCTGGTCTGTACAGCGACCCCGCGAAGTAGGGAGTGTATTGTGAAGGAGGGGAGGGCGGCGAAACATAACTGCCCGCTTCCACGAGTGTGAATGCCAACTGCAGAATGCAGAGTCACGGCATGCACTTGTGGCTCATGAAACACTCATTTCCTGGATCACACTATTCACTTACAGTAATATACTGACAATGTTTTCGTAGACTACAGCTGTCGCAACACAGTAGCTCTGAGTTCGTTCCCCTACTCATGATCTATTGACAAACTTTGTTCGATTGGTGTAGTAATCATTGAAGTTGACAGGCTGAGTTGTTGCAGCGAACATAACTTGTGGACACGGTGGTAGTGGTTGACAAAGAGCAAAGATGAAAAAGTTTTTGGAATTTACAGTGAGAAGTTCCTTTGCTGACACAATTGTGCGGTACATTCTGAAGCATTGAGTGAATGCCAAAAAAAAGGGAGGGGGGGCGCTTGGCCCATTTCATCAAATAATTGAATTTTTCGAAGTTTGTACTGAAAGCTTATTGGTGTTGCCTGTCAGTTTGAGTCCACAGTGCATTTGCAAACCTGATGCATTGGTAACAGGGTTGATGGTATTCCGGACCTGTCAAGGTCTCATACAATGGTCGCACAAGTCCACAGTTCTACCCACTGTGGTACATGCAAATGCACTGGCACAAAGTTCCCTGTTTTCATTATAATAGTCTCACACAATTGGTGGGCTTCCACGGAGTTATCGCACTGGTAGGTGCTGGATTGCAGTTGTACTAGGATGAAGGAATCTAGGTTCAGTAGTGGGCGTGCCACGGTGCCATCTGAGGTGTGCTAGTCCATCAATCTATGTTCATCGTGATTGAAAAGGTGACAGTAAACCATGGCACAATCAGCTCGTCTTCATTGTAGGCAGCATTAGGAATGGGCGATGCATCGATTCCATATATACTAATCGATTATTTCAGTACATATAACGTTACCTGAGAAGTCGGGGATAGTAATGCAGACATCTTCCATCGACTTTTTTTAAGAAAAATCAGAATATTACACAATATTCCTATTTCGATAAAAATGGGCTCCAGCTTAATGGGTGAGTATGAAGACACAGCTATCAGGATCGTGAGCAGAATTACCACATGGCTGTATCCCTGATACACACGGTACAAATTTACAGGAAAAAGTATTATATAGCTGGGTTATTCAGGCCCCCAGCACACCTTGGTATTACCTTCTACCTTATAAATGAAGAATGCCTCCTTGAGGCATCGATGACTTCCTGAATAGGGTCAAGGCGCGAAATACCACACTAAATGAGAACTCACAAGTTTCGGTTAACTCAGGTAAATTGTATTGCCGAGCAGTGTACACAGTTACATATAAACAATGTAAATTAAAGTGGACCTGACTCACAAGGCCTGTTAGCGGCCGTTACTGAAAAAAAGGCCAATAATGGTGCGAAAACTTAAAATAGTAATTAAACCTCTTGGGTCGGTAAATTGAGCTGCCAGAGGGGTGCTGCGAATGTGAAGAACATTGTTTGTAAACTAAATAAAAGTTCCAGTAAATTACATATGCCTATTTCAGTTAAGTGTTCAGAACAAAATATGAAAGTCCCCTGCGATGAGATGCACATGCAGCACCTAAGACGTGTGGAATCAGAATGTGGGGGGTAGCACGGGTGAACTACGTCCTTGCCGAGAGCCCGCGCCATTCCATTAAGGTAGCTTAATTTACTGACCTCATTACATAAACACGTAAAAATTACAGACAATAGGACCCTTCAACATTCGGGATGGACATCCCTTAGTGTGAGGAAACTTCAGAGTTCTTTCTTAAGTACTATTTTAAATACAAAACATGATTATGTGGTGCCTTGCAGAGCACATGCGAAATTAGGGTCTGTTAAGTTTTGGGGCACACTATGACCG
This sequence comes from Clitarchus hookeri, assembly GCA_002778355.1. NCBI lineage: Eukaryota > Metazoa > Arthropoda > Insecta > Phasmatodea > Phasmatidae > Clitarchus > Clitarchus hookeri. The sequence goes on from NQII01000022.1 coordinate 783,865, forward strand.
GAATGGTCAGTTTGAAAATAAGACTAATTATTTCCCATGTCACTAATTGGATTGATTAGACACAAATTGGACTCAGAAAATTATATAGAACACTTGCTACTCTACAACTCATTAAATGTATAATTGGCATGCATTTGTTCTGCGATTACTTCGCAATCCCCTAAGGGCAAATTTCATGGACATATGCCCATGGGCGATAAATTCTAATGATATTTAATACACATTCTAAAATCTGATTCCTATCCTAATTACACAGATCTATCTAGGGACACCGCAGGCACTTGGTTGGATCTCTCGGTGTTGGGTCATGACCCGTTCCCAAACGAAAGATGCGGAAATGCATCGGGATGCACGACGTACATGTTCCGTGGGTCGCACTGGTGCAGCAACTATGGGCCAATGATGTGATGACAGTGGCCCTACCAGACCCCGCAGGAGTTGTCCATGTCACAGGTGCCGACCCATTAAAATGCTAACACTGCTATGCACACTTGTGCTGACTTCAACATTATCTGACACCATGCAGGTGCAGACCTGTTAGAATGCTAACACTGCTATGTACCTATGTGCTGACTTCATGGTTATGCGACACTAACCAGATGCGGATCTATCCATCGCAAGTCGTGGAGGTGTTCATGGTTAAAACATGTATGCAGTAAGTTTGAGGGCAAGCGGATTTTCTAGGTTGTTCTATGCCTTATCTACATTATCAAATCTTTTTTTTTTTTTTCGTGAACTGGCTGTTATAAAAAAAATGGAAACCTAACCATTGATTTTAAGTTTTAAAGTGTAACTTCGAATACATATATAACTTTGTACACAATGGGGTGTTCTACTAACTAGGAAATAAATTTCCCTTTAAACTTTCTCTACACACATAAAAAATAACTTACTTTACCACAATCGTAAATCTTCTTATCCGGTAAATCCACTTCAGTGAAAGAATTTTCGAGTCTTTTAAGCCTGGCATTGTGCATACTGGTAAAAAGGGTCTGCCACGAACATAAAATAGCTTGTAAACGTCTAAAGGATGTCTGTTTTCGAATGTCTCATTCTGTATCTTTGTAAGCGAAGTATTAAAGACGTCTTCTTCAAAAACACGAAAGTGATGTCATGATATCCCGTATCGGTACAACCTGGAACACGAAACTTTAAAACACGACCCATGATTCTTCACTTAAACTCCATCAAAAAAACAATTCATTTCCTCTCTGTACAGCTTTAACTTTTAAGAATACTACAAAATTAATTTTACCATACTCCTTATTTCACTGTTGACCTGAAGTTTTTCACTAGAAAATGTGCCATTTCTCAGAGTCCACAAAAACCAAAATATCATCAAAAGTCGTTTCTCACACTACTAGCGCTTGGTGGCTGCATACAGAACTACAACGCTAGTTCAGCAATATAAAATTGAGTGCCAACCCTATGTACACTTCTCAAAATAGAATCGATTATCAAGGAATATATAAGTTCAGATTCAGCAATCGATGAATAGATGAAAGGTTCTAATCTAACTTGATTAGATTATTTTATTCGATTACTATTTATAATATTTGGATTCACGTCTGGAACAAAAAAGAATTTTGTTATGATCCCTCTGTACACTAGCGGTTATGTGAACGATTTTATAAATATATGGCAATACAAAGAATATTTATTGCTATTGTCGACTGTGATATTAAATAAGAGGCTTACATATACACCTGTAAAAATATTTCCTCAATTTATCCGGTCCATGAGTGTTACATTATCTAACCATCTTACGTTTTTAGGTATTATAATATATTTTAACACAATTATCATTAAATAGATTATGTTGGGATTTAGTTGGAAAACAATGTTGGCCAAAACCTGCACATATTTAGAAATTGGCGAGCTGCATGTTCTCCTAGCAATTTCTCAACATGCACTTAGTGATAAAAATACATCGTAAAAAACAATCTGTGTAATTTTTTAATTAACTTTTTAGGTAACACCATCATTTTTACCAATTTTTTGCACAAGAAAAATTATCTATAGACATTAAAAACATTTCCATGATAAAAAACTATTTACTTATGTCATATATGCCATGTATACTTCTGAGTAATTTAAATCCTAATTACATATAAGCGATTCATGCATATCTACTGCCCATTTTAAACTAACATATTCCTAAAACGACCAATCACTCAATATAATAATGAGAAAGTTTAAATACATAGTACAAGTTAAACAAATAATAATTTTGACAATCACAGTTGTAATTTTACAGGTCATGTAACTTCAAATATATGTAAAACAATCCTTAAATAGTGATTTTATGCATGCGTAAGAAATGTACCACAATTATTTAGGCAAGTGTTCCATTATTTTGAATGTTCTGTACTATTATATACAACTAATGGTTATGCTTTCACACTTAACTGCAATAGGTTAACGTAATTTACTGGAAATTATTTTAGTTCACCAACAGTCTTCCCCTCATTTGCAGCACTCCTCCGTCAGCTCAATTTACCGATCCGGGAGGTTAATTTCTAGTGTAAATTTTCGCGCCATTCTTGGCCTTTTTGTACAGTAATGGCCACTGGTAGGCCATGTGAGTAAGATCCACTTTAAATTGCATTGTATACATGTAACTGTGCACACTATTCGGCAATACATCAACTCCCGAGTATAGGACAAGTCTAACCGGGCGGAATTACAGGACGCCCACCATATTTCAGACACTTCCAAATTTTTCTGGCCAGACAGCTGAGGATGCACGTGCGTTCCGCAAAGAGCGCACTACCCTATTACATTGGTACAGGGTTGACAATGAAGAGTGGGGGAGTGTCGTCGGGAACCAACTACTCGGGGAAGCGAAAGCATGGTGGAGGTCCCCCACAGAATACATCTCCTGGGGACAATTCGTATGCAAATTTATGGCCAGATACGCGAACACTTATGCCACATTAAAACAACAGGTCACCTGGTTTACCGAGGAACAAGGTGCCACCGAAGACTTGGACATATTCGTAAGCCGAAAGTTAAGTCCAGCCGACAGACATTATCCTCATCTCCTGGAAGAAGACATGCTAGAAACGATCGAGGAAACAGTGAGACACGAATACCGACTGGCCTTACGACCCATGGTGTTCAACGGAACACAACATTTCCTCGGAACAGCTGTGAGTGTAGCACGAGACACCAAAAAGCATAGTGCGGGAAATTTTAATACGTGCATTAAAAGAGGGTGGACAGATGCGCAGAGCAATGCTGTGGACACCCAAACTTCCGAAGCGAAGACTGGCATAAGTGAGAATCCCAAAATTCAGGATGTTAATAGTGGGAAGGGCCCACCAAACCTGTCTCGCTGCCGCATATATAAGGACGAACAATACCGCTAGTACACAATGTGCCCGAACTGTACGAGTGAACAGCAGGGAAACGACGAAGTGGAGTTGGGAAAATTGGGGCCGCCCTCTCCACCATTGTCGCGACTGGAACTCCCGAAACCTCTAATAACAAACAGGTCCACCATTACCTATGCCAGGTTAGCTCTGCCAGTGATCAGCTGATCAGAATACTCATATGCTTAGATAAAGTGGAAAATCTTCGTCTTAATCGATACGACCGTGTCGCATTACTACGTGCGGGAGTAATAAATAGGCCAACAGCTGATCACCAGGGACAAACAAATCGTACAATTGGCCACATTGAACGGGACCAGCCAAAGTCTGGGTGAATTCCAAGTGGAAACACATATTCGTGACTGTTCTATTGACATCATCGCCCTCGTCGACGACGAGATACAAAAGGACTTGATTCTAGGTGTGTGCCGTGGTTAGACAACACATTGCCTTTATTGAAATCACCATAGACCGCATTCTCTTCGGTTTGACCGAATGGAAAACAGTGTATAACCTAAGGCATCGCAGAGAAAACCGCGAACACACTGCCCAACAAGACACGTTCGACCACGGGACCCATGGAACATAGGGACGCGATCCAGCGAGTCCTGACCAAACGACAGGATGTATTTGGCATTAAAAACCCCCATTAAAGAACGAGTGTGGCAGAACATGCAATACCACTCACTAAAGTCGAACATCTCTGGTCCACCCCTCGTGATTATGATACTTATCACCTGAGGATCATAAATCAACAAATCGTGAAAATGATTAGGGATGGGGTAAAATGAACCCTCGGAATGCAATAACAACTCAGCTATCACTCTGGCCCCCCAAGTAAGACGGGAGCTGTAGGCTTTGCGTAAACTTCCGCCCACTCAACCAAATGACTGAAAGTGCACCCCCACCCTTCATCAGTGTGAAGTCTACACTAAACATGTTAGGGGACGCCAAAATTTTATTTTCCCTTGACCTGAGAAGCAGCTATTGGCAAGTACTAGTGCGACATGAAAACCGTCACAAGTTCGAATTCACGGCCCTTGAGGGCCACCATTTTCAATTTTGCACCATGCCATTTGGGCTGAAATGTGCCCTCTCCACCTTCCAGAGCATGGTAGTCTGCATTTTGGATGTTCTGATAGGGAAGTGTACGATCGCATACCTGGACGATGTTGTGATCTGATCAAAAACATAAGAAGAACACGTACATCACCTATCCCTAGTCTTTAAGTAACTGGATATCAATAAGTTAACATGTGCCAATGGAAAATATCATGTATGGAAAACATTTCTTCAATACCTGGGCCACATGGTCGATGCCAAGGGTATACAGCCCAACCCCGAAAAATTGATGCTAATTCAAGACTATCCCGCACCCAAAATGCGGAAACCACTGAGGATATTTTTCGGGCTTATAAACCACACACAAGACTTGCCACGATAACAGACCCTCTAACCGCCCTGTTGATAACACAACTGAATTTCCAATGGAACGACGATGCATAAAATGTGTTCGAAGAAATCAAACACATATTCCAACTGTGTGACAAACTGTCCCATTGAGACTCCCAGAGGCATTTATATCTGCAAACAGATGCCAGTCAAGGGGGGCTTGGTGCAATTCTATTTCAATATGTTGATGGTGGGGAATGCATAGTCATAGACTACAGTAGCACGAAGTTTGCCCCACACGAACGCAACTATGATGTGCATGAGAGGAAATACTTGGCTATGGTATGGGCACTAAAACACTACCGTCAACACCTAGAGTACCAATGGTTCACACTGAGGACCAACGATCGGTGCTTAATGTAGCTGCATAACATGCCTACTGCGCACAGCAAAATCAAGCGGTGGTCCATGTTATTACAGGCCTATGATTTCGTGGTGGAACACATTCCTGGCGAAGAAATCCAACTAGCCGATGTCATTTCCCAGGCGCCCTGTACAACCGAATTAGCAGGTGATGAAGACAAGTGGGAAGTGCTATTCCTGTCAGCCAGTCCGTTGGTTATCGGGCTACAGCATGTCACCGTAGGCACGAGTAATGCCACCCAAGACATAACAAGTGATGAGGTATACGAAGGAGTATTCGCCACACAACAGCTGTCCGCTGATGTCGCTGAGCGCTGAGTACAGTATGCCAGAGAAGAGCTGGTCGATAACCACCTGAAGACCCATCCCACAGGGGAAGAGAAGAACTGGCATACCTACGTCCCGGAGGAGGGACGAAGTTCGTCCTGGAACACTCGGTCATCAGCCGTTTGGTGGGACACTCGGAAGCCACGCAAACCAAGCGGAACATACTAGCCCACTATTTCTGCCCAGGGCTCACCCGACAAGTGTGGGAATTTATATATGTCTGCGAAACATGTAACTGCCTGAAGATGTGCTACACCGATGGCGTTACTAAACTTCAACTCCTCATACCAGAGAAACCCTTAATGACCATCGCCTTGGACCTGATGGGACCATATTCCCGCGCCCCAAACGGGAAAAGATTATTATTGTTGGTGACGGATTTGTGTACCAGGTAGTGCGAGGCATATTCTCTCCCGAGTGCACACTTCAAAAACGTAGCTGGAGCATTGCAGAATGATTTATTCACCCACTGGGATTACCTAAAGGTAAACATATCTGACAACAGACCGCAGTTCAGGTGAAAGCGATGGCAGGAACTCTGCACCAAGTGGCAGGTAGTACACCACACAATGGCGGTGTACCACCTCCATGTGTATCCCACAGAATGAGGAACCAAGACTTCAAGGCGCAGTTCCATCTTCGTGTGGGGGATGACCACACTACCTGGGCCACCCATGTCCCAGAGGTACTGTTCAGCCTGAAACCCGACAGAACGAAGCCACAGACAGGGAACGACAGGGATGGTACATTCAAAAGTGGCTGCCAGAAAACGCATGGTGCTCGAAAGAGCTGCCAATTGCTCAACATATCTATGTTGCGAGGACACCAGCAGTCGGCCACCCGCTTCAATTTCTGCGTAGGGTTCGCTCCATGCTGGAGTGGACCCCATACATTGGTACAAAGGTTGGGGAAGACCGACTACATCATCCAAATGGGTGAACGAAGGCAAGTTAAATTCCATTGTGACGACCTATGGGCCATGCCGGAAACACCAACACTGGGCGTGTCGAAACTTGGCGCAGTGGCACCCCATGGTAACACCAGTCAGATACAACCAACTGAAGTAGTCCCAGCCGATACGGGATTGCAATCACCGCCATCAGGCACATGCATACTAATAAGCCCACCAACACTGACACCCTCAAGGACATTTGGATCGTCAGCTGCCATGGTGGTGCCACGGGTATTGGGGATGTCCGACTCCATGGTGAGCACCCAAAATGACGACCAACCACCAGGTGCTGCTGCACCCAGAGCTGCGACATCGTAAGCCCTCAGCATCTCACCCACACCCCTAGGTGTCTGTTACACACTGCCAGGTCACACAACTCACCGGTGACCAGGTCCAGTTCTGAGTAGAGCACATCCTCGACAGTGCGGCCATTACCCTCAATGGTGGCGATGCTGCTGCTGAGGTACCACAGTAGCAGTGGCAGCATCTCGATGGTGGCAGGGCCACTAACCTGCCTAGCAGGTGTAGAACCAGCCAACCGACTCTGCTGGACCAGTAAGATCTCACTTGCCAAGGGTAAGTTGAACCGACACCAGTTGGCATGCAACCCTTCAGCAGGACGATCCAGCTCTGTACAGCTAATTTCTCCGAGATGGCTGCGCCCCAGGCCGATATGCCGCTCAATCACCTGATGTACCAGGCGTTCTTGAGCTAACCCTGCCTGCTGTGACAGTGGCCACCTGGAGGGTAGGGCAATAAACGTGGACCACTCCTGCATGGTCTGGCACGGCCACTGTCATCATGCCATCTGCCCACAGTCTCAGCACCGGTGCAGCCCACAGAACACGCACGTCGTGCGTCCCGATGCGTGACCGTATTAATCACTTGAGAGTGGGTCATGACCCGACACAGAGTGATCCAATCGAGTTCTTCTGGTCTCCCTAGAGAGATCTATGTATTATGGATAGGAATCTGGTTTTAGAATGTGTATTAAGTATTATTAGAATTTATCACCCACATGCAAATGTTCGTGAAATTCGCCCTTAGGGGATTGCGAAGTAATTACAGAATAAATGCACACCACATGCATATTTAATGAGATGTAGATTAGCAAGGATAGGGTATTTAAATGTTCTATATAATTTTCCGATTGTAATTGTGTGTCTAATCAAGCTAATTAGTGACATGGGAAATAATTAGTCTTTCTTTAAACCTGGCCATGCCCCAAAACTTAACATACCTAAATTTTGTAACACTCCACGAAAAAAAGGCCTTAATTCATAAACAAGGTGAAATATGATTAGCCTGGGTAGGGACCTCCCAGATAAATTGAAAAAAAACTTGTTAAAGAATTAGCTAGCCACTAACATATCATTGCAGGAATGTTTGCCCTGCCTGGGGATTTTTTTTAAGTTTAAATTTTTTTTTATTTTATGATTTTTTTCATAAAGGGTTACCTACTTTAAATTAAAATATAGCATGCTTGCTTTGTACACCTGAAACATTTTTTATGCAGTCTGTAACAGAACACGAATCACTGTCTTACCCAAAGAAAGAGACATTGGGCGACGTGTCCATTATAATTTTTTGAAATGAATGCAGTTATGATTGCAGTGCTAATTGCAGTGTGTGCGGTGCTAAGTTCTGCGTGTGTGGTGTTAAGTGCTGTGTATTCTTTGCTAAGTGCGATGAATACAGTGCTCAATGTAGTGCATGGGGTGCGAACTGTGGTGCTAACTGCAGTGCTAAGTGCAGTGCATGCGGGGGTAAGTGCGGTGATAGCGATGCTAAGTGCAAAGCATGCGGTGCTAAGTGCAGTGTGTGTGGTGCTAACTGCAGTGCTAAGTGTAGTGCATGTGGTGCTATGTGCAGTGCATGTGGTGCTAAGTCCAGTGTGTGCAGTGCAAAGTGTGGTGCAGGTGTGTCGCAAGTTAAAATGAATTCCCCGCATTTGAAAAATAAATTATGGTGTACTATTTCTAAATACTGAAAGTTGGATATTTTATTTAATAATCACAACCTGACAGCTTACAAATATTTGTTCATAGCTATACTCTATGTATGTTCGTCAGAAAAAAATGTAGCTCTGATGCTAAATGAATAGAACATTTAATTTATACATACTCATGAACAAGTCTTATTATTTTCTCTATAACATATTAAGAGAGAGAGAGAGAGAGAGAGAGAGAGAGAGAGAGAGAGAGAGAGAGAGAGAGAAAGAGCTCTTACTCGATCGACAGAGAAACTGCGAATGAGTCAGAGAGCTTGTGTCTGCATATATACCCTCGCTTTCCCTCCACTCTATGTCCTTATCTGCTGCATGGAAACTCCGAGTTCTATCATTTAGGATAATGAGAAAATACGAATGTATTATATATATTTTAATGTAAAATATATGGGAGCACTCTGAAAGGACCCACACACTCGTCCCCCTGAAGAAAACACGCAGATACCTTCATAACAATATAAAATATAATACTTTAATATGCTTTAAGCATATTTACATACAAATATAGAAATATAAAATAATTTTTATATATTCTGTAAATAATTGTATACTCTTATCTAATGTTTATTTATTCATATCTTATATTTATATATTCATATCATATATACATTTATATATGAATTAGTAGTTAAACATGTGATAGTGTTTTGTCAAGTCTGTAAAATAAAATTAAATAAATTACCCCTGTTATTAATTCATTTTAACCCTTGATAATATTAAGCTGTTATGGAGAAAAAATAAGACTTTTTTATGGATATATATAAATTAAATGTGCTGTTCATTTAGCATCAAAACTATTTTTTTTATGAACAATTACTTGTAAGTTGTCAGTTTGTGATTATTAAATCAAATATCTACCTCTCGGATTTAGAATTAGGACTTCATAATTAATTACATTTATTTTTCATATACAGGGAATAAATTTTAACTTGCCACCCACACACACCGCACTTCGCACTGCACACACTGCACTTAGCACCGCATGCACTGCACTTAGCACTGCATGCACTGCATTTAGCACAGCACTCAGCACCGCACTCACTGCACTTAGCACTGCACGCACCACACTCGCTGCACTTAGCACAGCAGTTAGCACTACAATCATAACCGCATGCATTTCAAAAAATAATAATGGACCCATCGCCCAATGTCTTTTTCTTTGGGTATGATAGTGATTCATGTTCTGTTAGCAACTGTATAAAAAGGCTTCGGGTATGCAAATCCTGAGGCTGGCTACACACCGGTTAGACACGACAAGACAATACAAGGCAAGACAAGACAAGACAAAACACCTTTAGACAAGACATCTTTAGTCATATGATGGTAATGCACACCAGTTAGTCATAGACAAGATGTAAGACGATAAAGTTGCGATGGGTGCACTTATGATTTGGGAGGGATATGTAACCAGGAAATCAGAGATATTGGGTTCATCCATATAATATATTTTTGTATACCATTGTTTTATTAGAAAATTAACTATTGTTTCTATACATTACAAAAAAAAATAATTTATGAACTAGTGAAAAGTCTTGTGTTTGTTGAATATTACCATTTAAAATATGAAATATCTGAGTACATATCAGCAGTCTGAGACTGATCATGCGAAGATGTCAACAGCGAAATATCGCCTGAAGCAACTGAAACTTTGCTATTAGAACAGGAAATTGTATCGTAGGTGTGAGATGAAGTTAAACTACTTTCCATTTATTGCTCGTCCATTAAATTATTCATAATGGTAACAATTCCCTGTCTAAATGTTCGTTGTCTCTTTGTCATCAGTGTCTCATAATCTGGAAGCATGCCTTTCACATAGTTCAGCAATGGATGTTCTACTGTAACTTTGTTTGTATTGCTTTTGAGAAACTCTATCAATCGACCCACAATTTGCTGTGATGATAATTGCTTCTTACGACGTAACTGACTTGTTTTTAAAATCTCAAAAACTACCTCTCCCCACTAACTAATTTTAATGAAATCGTTATAACAATTTAAAAGAATAACATTTCGCAACATATAGATTTCGATTTGTTTCATCATTACTATACTTTACCTATACTATGTATGGTAAAGTAAAAATAAACAGTGCAGTTACTTGGATAGGGAAATAGTTGAATAATCATTTCCAACTGACAAATCTACAACCACTACTATAAATCCACAGAGATCGTCAACAGAAGCTCTTAAAATAAGGGAAGAATTGAAAAACTATTTGATTTCAGAGAAAGGAAGTGTTCCATAGCAAAACGCAGCCATCAATAAGTAATATATCTTTAGTTTGGACAAATATAGATTTACATAATTGTAATAAATAATAAATTGGTAAATTATTTACCTGTCATATTAATTTCTTCTGCAACTTCCTTCCATAAGTTGTCCACCAAATTTCGGCTGTGGTGCTCCTTCAATTTTGGATTGTACAGTATTTCTTTATTCTGAACCATGAAAACACACTGTTCATCACTTGGCATGGTACGAAGTCGCTTGGTGTCTAATGGTGACTGATAGGAATAGTGCATGCCCTATTCCTTCAGACACGAGTTTTAGACATGTTTAGACACGTCTAATTGCAATGACTAACCGGTGTGCATTATACCACTGTCATCAATGTACATAACGGTGACTAAACGTGTCTAACCCTGTCTTGTCTTGTCTAACCGGTGTGCGGCCAGCCTTAGCCTACTATGTTTTAACGTAAAGTAGATAACCCTTTATGTGAAATAGCACAAAATTGAAAGATATTTCTACATAAAAAAATGTATTCTGAGGAATGGAAAATATTCCAGCAATGAGATGTTAGCGGCTAGCTAAACTAGAAGTTTTTTCAACCCATCTCGAAGAGCCATATCCAGTCTAATCATATTGCACCTAGTTTATGAATTAAAGCTATTCTTTCCGTGGATTGTTACAAAAAGGACTTTGGTGTGAGGGGTTAAACATGACAAAATGAATTTTTACTGTATGATGTTATTTTAAAACTGCGGCTGCAAGCTAGCTTGGCGGACAGCGCACTGTAGTAAGCTGCCGAGTGCGATGTGGATATCGTGTTACGTGACATAGGAGCAAAGTCCAACGCGCAAACGCTTCATGGTTACCAGACATATTGAAGGTACGGATGTGAGAAAACAGCATGGAAACATGTACGCTAACTCAGGTTACTTGATACCATGCAAAAACGGATCCGTTAAAATGCTAATACTTCTATGCGCATTTGTGCTGACCTCATGGTTATCAGACACCATACAAGTGCGGACCTGTTAAAAGTGTTTGATGCACAGTCCGTCCGAAGTCGTGGAGCTGTGTGCATGGGTAAAACACGTACGCAGTAAGTTTGAGGGCAAACAGAACGACGTGAGCAACAGTGCATAAGTACCTCCTTTTTCCATAAAACAGTGAAAAAAATATAGAGACGGAATGCACAATCAAATTGTAATTGAAACTGTTTTTTTTTTAATTTTAAAAATAAAAATTTAATTTTATAGACAAACTTAAAAGTGTGATAGGGGTCTGGCATACCGTAGATTTGATTTCGCTTACAACTTATATAAAAACCTACTAAGAATTCAATTTTAAAAAATTATTTAAATATTTATGTCTTATTTACACCTTCTCGTAAATGGTGAATTACACTTCAATTATTAAATCCACAAATAAATATACATACTGGCGTGCAGAGCGATCGGCTACACCTGCGCACTCTAGCATCAATAAACAACATAATGGCTGACACGAGCGCCCCTAGCAGGCGGCGAGGGAACTACAGCAGACGATATACAAGATGGTGGACGGAGAAGGTGCAAAGGAGAAAGGAGGCGGTGGAGAGATGAAAGAGAGAGGCAAGATAAAATGACAGAGTATGGAAAAACAAGATGGAATGACAGGGCATGAAAAAACCAGTTGGAATGAGAGAGCACAAGGTACCTAGTTGGAATGACAGAGTTGGTTTACTTTAGCGTGCGTCATCTAAAAAAATTTAAACATCAGCAATAAAAGTTTGGTTTGCATAATGATAAAAATTCAAATTACAGTATTAGCCAATTAAAATAAATGTTACACCTTTCTTAAAACTTTACTATAATCTGTTGGCACAGCCGCGGAACAATTTACAACAACGCCAAGACCGACTATTGTGCTATGGAACACATCCCACATCAACCGAAAACCACCAATACCAACAACAACAACCACCATCACCACCAACAAACACAATAACAACAACACCACCAACCGCCTATTGTGCCAGGGGCCTTAACGTATGTGTTTCTTTTGTTGTTTTGAAATTTTCATTGGCACTCTATTCTGTGTATGTGTGTTTAATTTTCTTAATTTGTCACATAATATTTACATACTTTTGTTGGTCATATTTTCCATTTTGTTTCATGAACATGTTCTTTCACGTTATAGTAAGAATTAAGTGGGACTAGCTACAAAATGAAATTTTAGTTAATGTATATCGGTTGTCATATCGATACTATCCATGCAGACTAGTCGTGTATTCCATCCCGCTAATTTACAACACGCCCTCTTCCTTCTTCATCTTCCTCCAACATGGCGTGAAGCACGATATCTGTTTCTACTCCTCACAACCGGTTGAAATAGTGTGTTAATTTCTTTACTTCGCCACTGCAATTAGCGGTGTGCATCTGTGCCCACACTGCGCGATGTTGCCATTAGGCGCGTAACTACTTCGCAGTGCGGCTGCCAATATTCTTCCATCGCACAGGTCAGAATTATATATTTTATGCATGTCGGAGCACACACCAACGTTAAATTCCTATTTTGGTGTTAGACACATCTCCTGACGTAAAAAAAGTTTCTTTTTTTTTTTTTTGGAACTTTCGAAGTACTAGCCAAGTAAAGTTATTGTGTTTCTCGTATTCTGGTTAAGATACGTTCAAATCAGTGCTGATTTAAATTGTATAAGATAAGTCCTTACTGTTTGTCCCCCCCCCCCACCTCCTTACATATGGAAATTCTGTGACAAGTGCAGGAATTGCTGTTCAACAAAGGAGTCACTGAACAAACTACTTCACAATATACCAGCCCTGTACTTTTGATCGCGAAATCGAACGGAAAAAACACCAGATATTAATTGATTACCGCAAGTTCAACCAAAAGATCGAAATTGAATCAGTCCCCTGGCCTGATTTACACACCGATTTCCATTGGTTCGGCGAAGAAAATTTATTAACCACTATTGACCTTAATTCGGCTTTTCATCAAATTACTGTAGCAAAATAATTTAAAACTATTACTAGCTTTCGGGTGCCCTGGAATCTTTACCAGTTTACCCGTCTCCCATTTGGCTTGGCAACTGGTGACCAGGTGCTCACGCGTTTGTTAAATTGCATCTTCTATGATCTAAAATTTAAGCTTATGTGCAACTATTTAGATGATCTAGTAATTTACTCTCAAAATTTCGAACAGCATTTGGACCATCTGAAATATGTTTTTTCTAGGTTGGAAAAGGCTGATCTCACTGTTAACCCATCTAAGGTTACATTTGCAGTCAAAGAAATATTCTTTTAGGGACATAAGATTTTTACAAAAGGTATCTCCATTGATTAAGAAAGTGCAAACACAATTAGGAGGGGCCGCGGTGGTATAGTGGTCAGAATATTCGTATGCCACCTAGACGAACTGGGTTGGAGTCTTTGGGGGGTCGCTCTCTGATTTTCGCACGTGGGAATATGCCGTTGGTCGGCGGGTTTTCTCAGGGATCTCCCATTTCCCCCGCTCTTGCATTCCAGTGCTGGTCCATATTCACCTCACTTCACCCTCATTGGGTCTCAAGGCCTCAATGTTAAGAGTCACCAAATCTCTCCACTCCACTCCACGCCATTAGGAACTTTCCACCACCTCGTGATTTCAAAGGTATTGCTCGCGTCATGAATATGGTCCAATTTTTTAAGCAATTTATTCCTGAGTTGGCTGAAAAAGCAGCTCCATTAATTAGACTACGTAAAATAATGCTAAATTTGAGTGGGGCGAGGAACAACAGAAGGCTTTGAGACCTGTAATTCGCTTGGTCGATATTTTCTAAGACATTCATTGTGCAAACAGACGCATCCATGTTGTTCCGCTGTTGTCTCATTGTTGGCCCAGGAGACTGATAGCATTGGAAAGCCCAATGCCTTCACTTCCGGCACAATAAGAAATCTTCAACTCTCTATGAAGTGGAATGTTTGGTAGTAGTTGTTGGTATCGACAAATTCCGTCAGTGTTTAGAGCATGCTAAATTTTGTTTTAGAAACGGACAGTCAGACATTATCCTGGTTATTGGCTTACCATTCATCATTATTAGCAATATAAAACTCCTTCTACGTGTAAGGACACTGAATTCCTGACATCTACAACACTTGCATGAATCAATTATCCTTTCCCTATTTACGGCATTGGTTAACATAGCGAATCTGAAGAAATATTGCTAATGAAACACAAACGCGTATGAATTTAGTCTACCGTGCGAGTAATAAAATGTGTGATTTACTTGGTTAAACTGTTATACTCCTGACATAATAGCCCGGTCAAGTTAGCTCAAAAAATAGGGGTAAGATTACAAAAATTCACGTAGAGCTAAAAATTGGTACGAATGTTGGGAACACCATGATAAATGAAATGTGAAAAGTGCCCATCCATCCCACATCTGCAAAAAATTTTATTCAAGGTCAAAGTTCGCAAATATGGGTTTTTTGCATTTTTCAGCCAAACAGAAAATTTTATCATACAAATAGTTCAGACAAAAATTGTATATCATGCAATTATCTATAAAAATTGTTCTTACACTTTTTTTCCTAAGAGTCACCATTTCTGAGATATAACAATTCAAAAAGTTGAAAAAGTTGTGTTCTTCATAATATGCACAAGTACGCCGCGTAGATACATCACTGGAGCCGTAATACAAGTAAAAATACTTTTATATTGGTATGTGTAACTTATACGTATAAAATAGTATAATTCTGAGAATATGAACCTCGAAAGAAACAGCAGTCCCTTATTGTATACGCCAGTATAACCTTGAAAAACATCTGTCTCCTATTCAACTGTTCGCGTGGCAACGGTCGTATACCTGCTCCTTTTTCGAAGGCCTAAACGAAATACTATTAGTCTCGAACGTACCTTCGTAGTGAAAACACGTGAGTATTGCTAAGATTTCCTAACCAAGTTTGTGCCGTTTTTAGTTTTTAAAAATAAATGTCGCAAATGTGCTTTATTTGTAGTAAACCTTTGACTGAAAGTAAAATCGTTACTGTGGATCGTGGCATGAAGACATTAATTGATGCAAGTAATGAAAAATGTGATGAATTATCGGAATACCTGAAAGACCAGAAATCTGTGACAATTCATGTGCAGTGTCGTAAAAAGTACACTCGAAAGAGTACTATTGCTGCAGTTAAAAGACAACACGAAGAAGAACAAGCTAGTAGCTACATCTACAATAAGTCCTCCTCGTACTAGAGCACGCGTAAGTGAATCAGCTTTTTGTTTTAAACAATGTTGCTTATTTTGCGGCAATGAATTGAATGAGGGGTATGATAAGAAAAAAGCCCTGGATGCTCGGCGTATAATTTTCAAAGTATCTACACTTTCATTCAAAGAATCTATTCTGAAAGTAGCTCAGACTCGTTCTGATGATGTGGCAAAAGCTGTTTGTTACTGCTCGAATCGGGTTTGATTATGATTTAGTCGCTACTGAGGCTAAGTGTCATAATGATTGTTATAATTCCTTCTTGAGACCGATTACTGGGGGTAAAGTCGGTCGTCCTCAAGATGAAGCTACGAATCTTGCAATGGAAGAAATATTTACATACATTGAAAATAGAGATGATTGTCAGTTTACATTAAACGAATTAAAACATATTTGCAAAAATGCAGCTGTAGATAACCGAACCATTAACATACGATTAAAGCTGAGTTATGGCGATAACATTATTATAACTGAAAAATCAGGAACATCAACATTCATATGTTTTATTGATAATCATTATGATATTTTAAATCAATTTAGGATCCTGGAAGCTGCGGCGGCAATCATTCGAGAAGATATTCACTCTGCAGTATTCGATAATTATAATTACCCCCCACCAGGTCATATATTTGAAGATATTAACAGTGAAATTCCAGAGTCGCTGGCGTATTTTTTGGAGCGAATAATTCTAAAAAATAAACGATTAAATTTAGATCATTTAAAATAAGTATGAACAAATATTAGCCATAGTATTATGACTGCTGCTCGGCCTAGGTCATTGAAATCAAAATTACAATTGGGTCTCTCAGTTTATTTTTATCGACGATTTGGGTCAAAACGTCTTACATAAATTTTGTCGTCTTTCGGTTTGTGCGCATCTTATAATGATACTATGATGTACGAGGCAGCAGCAGTTTTTTTATCGTCCACCTCATATCTTACCACCAGAAACTGGCACGTTTGTTCAATATGATGCAGACAATGCTGATATAAATGTAAATAAGCTAGATGGTCATAACACGCTTCACATAATGGGTATCATTCAAATTGTTACTCCAAAAAGTTCAGTTTTACTAGAATAGTCTATACCACGAATAAAATAAGCCCCTTCAGCAAAAGATTTCGCGGCAAAAGCTCATGTGCCAATACAGATCTATCAAAATGATGGTGTAGTAGGTTACAGTAAAATAAATGTCCAAGATTTTGCTTATGGAAGTGAAGCAACAGTATCTTTACTCAAAAAAGTCGATGTGATATGGTTCTATGGCAAATGGAAAAAGTTATCGTTACCCAGTTGGAATGGTTTTATTGAAAGTTTAACAAATAATCTTATGAATTTTTGTAAATGTAAAATTTCATTTTTACCATTTCTTCATCAACCAGCTAGTAACTACAATACTATATACACGACTTCACTTTGTGCATTAGAGAATGCAAAACGTTATGGCCACAATGTATGCATTATTAATTTTGATCAACCTCTATATGCCAAAGTTCGAGAAATCATATCAGCCTCACCTGAAGGCTCTGAATTATCGAAGATCATAATCAGGCTCGAAGGATTTCATCTACTCATGTCGTTTCTTGGAGCGATTGGTTACATTATACAAGGAAGCGGCATGAAAGAAGTACTTTCTTTGATTTATGCACCTAAGTTATTAGAAAAAATGCTCAATTGTCATGCTTACGCGAGAGCTTTTCGAGCTCATACATTACTTTAGCTTACTTTAGCAATATTAATATCAAAAGAACTTGATATTGATGACGTAATGGATGCAAATCTTATCATTACTGTCGAAAACGTATTAGATAACACTATTTCATATAATGATGTTGAAAATGATGACGAAACATCAGGAGCATTACTTTATCAGTGTAATCAAAAACTAAGAGAATATGAAGAACGAGGACCTACCGCAAAACTATGGATACAATATTTTAATATGGTGTCGATTGCAAAGGAGTTTATAAGAGCTGAACGTATGGGAGATTGGAAAGTTCATTTGAACAGCGTCAAAGAAATGCTTCCTTATTTTCACACATCAGGACATTTTCCTTATGCTAAGTCAGCACACTTATATTTGCAAGATATGTTACAATTACAGAATTTATGAATCCTAGTATTTACCAAACGTTTACAGAAGGATTTTTCACTGTTAGATGTTCAGATAAATTAAGTTACGGAACTTCAACGAATATGGTGATCAAGCAGTCAATGATGAAAGCTATGAAGACAGATGGAGGTATTGCTCGAGGGAGAAGTACGAAAGAGAGTGTCATAAGTAAATGGGTTTATAGTATGCATGCAATGAATACTGTTTGTGAAGAATTGGAAGATCTCGCTAATGTTAGAATGGATACAACAGATCAGCATGTTGATGCAAGTGATTCACGAGTAAAGAAAGATGCTAAAGACAAACAAAAACTTCTAGAGTGGTTTTCATCACATTATCCTTTTCCGGAGGTTGACAAAGTTGTATCTATTGCCAGTGGAGTCGTTGGTGATGATAAAATTAACCGTCATAAAGCTCGTGAAGTTGGGGTTGCCTCCATGTCTAAAATAACAGGACTGACGTTCAATAACATTAAATTAAAACGCGCTGATAAAGTAGTCGCTCTTTTAGCTATGAGTAGCACCATAAAAGTTCACGATGAGAAAGTACCTGTCGACACTGTATTATTATTTCAACGCATGAGTATTACTACGGCATTTGAAGATGAAATTGAAAAATATTTCGAACATGAATTGGCTCCCTACCCGTTGTCACTGTTCGATGATATGGGAATGCGTAAAACACAAAAGTCAGCCATTTACGATTGTTTTCAAACAGTAAACACTGATATTAACAACATTAATGCTACGTACATCATCGCTGGAGGATATCTGTTACACCGCGTTGCGGGATCGCGAAGAAACATTTAACGTTATTTGAGATAAATATGTTCAGTATGTACGTATACATTTTGGCCATAGAGTGACTGTAGTATTTGATGGCTATACCGATTGTAAGAAAAATGTTAAAGCTGCAGAACAACGTCGTCAAACTACAACAACATTTTCATCTTCTGATGTCATATTTGATCAATTTATGACAGTTCCCACAAGCCAACCAAAATTTCTTGCAAATACTCACAACAGGTCTCGGCTCATTTCAATGTTGAAAGATAAATTTACCACTGAAAATATTTTTGTCAAACAAGCTGATAATGACGCTGATGTCCTGATAATTGAAACGGCACTAGAACAATTCAACTCGACAAATACAACTATTGTTGTTGGTAAAGACGTTGATTTATTTGTATTACTTACTGATCGAACTCCAACAGAACAAATTATTTATTTTTTAAAAACCTGGGAAAGCTCAACAGCAGTTGGAAATATATTCATCCAAAAGTTTATCAGCTTTTGCAAAATGTCAAAATCACATACTATTTTTACACGCAATTACTGGCTGCTATACGACATCAGCATTTTTCAGGAGGGGTAAAACAACAGTTTTTAAATTGTTTGAAAAACAGGATTTCGTTAATTGTGCTGAAGTTTTTAAAGAGAGTAGCTCTACTCCACAAGATGTAATCACCAACGGAATTCGCTTTCTTCTTCCTGTATACGGAGCTCCAAAAACAATTACCTGCTTAGAGAAGTTTCGGTACTTATGTTTTGTAAGAAATAATCGTAACAAAAAACGAGTGTAATTAGCTTGCCTTCCTCCAACCTCTGCTTCTGCTCATCAAACTCTATTTCGGGTATATTATCAAGTTCAAGTGTGGCTTGGTAATCAACTGTACCCAGAAGACTGGGGTTGGAAGTTAATTGACAATACATTTTAACCAAGCCAGACTTTACTCCCACCTGGACCGGAAAAACTCCTCAATACAATTTTTTGCAATTGCAAAAAGGGATGTAATGCTAAATGCGGCTGCAAAACAGTTGGATTGTTTTGTTTATTAGCATGTACCAGTTGTCAAGGCCAGTCATGCTCCAATGTTGAATCGCCATCAGAAGACGATTCTTACGATATCAGCGAGGAGACATCTGATGCATCGCTGTTAGGACCATTTCCTTGTACCCAGCAGGAAGAAGAAGAAGACATTACACTTGAAGTTCCATTAGATGATTATGAACCAGACGAATAAATTACACCAATTACTCAGAATTCACACCGCTTTCATCATTTCCAATAGTACCATTTTTTATTATTACATATTATTGAATTAAACAGGACCACAATAGATCGTGGAATAGACCTACCAGGGAAACCACGTTATAAAAAACGCACCAAGTAGACTACCTCACAGGTGGCGTGGAAACGTGTGCATATTATGAAGAACATAACTTTTTCAACTTTTTGAATCGTTATATCTCCGAAATGGTGACTCTTAGAAAAAAAAAGTTTAAGAACAATTTTTATAGATAACTGCATGATATACAATTTTTGTTTGACATATTTGTATGATAAAACTTACCGTTTGGCTGAAAAATGCAAAAAACCCATATTTGCAAACTTTGACCTTGAATAAATTTTTTTGCAGATGTGGGATCGATGTGGACTTTTCAAATTTCATTTATAATGGTGTTCCCAACATTCGTACAAATTTTAAGCTGTATGTGAATTTTTGTAACCTTGAACGTCGATTTTGACCGGGCTATAAGCGACTTCCATGACAAGTCACTAGGGCACTTAACTTCAAACTGCAAGGAGCTGCGGGTTCGAATCCCGGGATAAGCTACGAATGCGCGACCCACTTTTAAATTTAAATGTTTGAAGTATAAAACCCAACCCTTGACTGTTCTTGCGGTATGGCGTAGGGTGGGGGTTTAAAAATAGACAATCGAAGAAAAATGTGACTAACACAAATGTCAACTGTTCTTAGAGTGCACTGAAGGATTAGATTATTTTCTAATTGTACGTTGACTACGGTGGATCGCTGAACTCAACTTTTGTTATATATGAACATATAGAAACTGCATTTTGAGTGTACGAAATACTGAGTGTAGAAAACGTATCTCGCGGGCGTGCCCCAAATGCTTAGTCAGAACGCCACACGTGCTGGTATTTGAAAGAGACAGGGCATTTACCTTTAATTTCTTGTACGGCTTTGTGTCTTTTTTTTTTTTTTTTTTTTATCTTTCAACGTAGGTCATCGTTCTTGCCAGGGGAGACTCAGTGAACAATGCGCTGGTCCCATGGCGATTTGCAATTACAAACAGGGGTCAATGTAAACCGGCAGCGCAGACACCAAGCTCGTAGTTCTTCCTTCGTTTGTACGTGGAAAGAAGTCATGTGCTCAGGGTGACTTAAAGAAAAATGTGATCAGGTTTACTTCGAGCGACAAGCATCGTTTCTTCAGCAAGTGACAACAGGTACCCGTAAGTATTATTCAAACCATTTCAAAGTGTAAGAAATTAATTTTGAATTTTCGTAAATCCTACCAACAAAAATTCAGGCTCAAATTTATACCGAGTGCAACGGTTCACAAGTAGAAGTAATATGAAAATCACTTATGAGTATAAGAAATTTTTTTTAGATATTATTAAAAATAATCTAGTGATTATTATAGTCACCAAATTTTTCCTAATGTGAATGGAATTTATATTTTTTCTAACAGTTTTACCACAAACATTTTAAAACGAAAGTTTGATTTTAACTTTGTGATAAATTTATGTGATAATTGTATTATTAATTTATATTAAAACGCCACATATCTCGCCGTTATAAGGTTTTTTTGCTACCAAAGCGTCTGAAACACCAGAAACTTTCACTACAATGGTTAAAATATGAATCCGGCAGGTCTTCATAGATATCACTTTTTGCAGTGTATAAAAAAGTGTCTGTCATTCTGTCGTTTTTTGCGTTCCTGCCGGCACCTTTTAACCTATTTTCCGAAGGAAAGAAAGGTTGATGAGATAACTTTCCTGTCTGTGTCTGAGAGCGTGTGCCTGTGTGTGCACCCCCTAAACACTTTTGAACACGTGAACAGAATGTCACCAAACTCAGTAAACAAATAGTACTTAGTAAGCACATCTAACTTTTATAGTTTTAGACCATGCCGTGAAGTAACTTTCAAAATGGCGCCAATTTTTATATTTAGGGTGCTATGTCATATTTTGGGAACCATTAAAACAATTAAGACTAAATTTTGTATGCTGAAAGTATATATTACAGGCATTACATACGCCAACAAATAGCCACTTTTGCCCACTATTTTGTAAGATAGTGCCACATGAAAAAATTAAGTTTTATGTCATATATCGGGAAACAATGTACCGATTCTGACCAAATTTGGCAAACAAGTACTACTACGGTAGGCCATAAAAATTACACGTGTTAAGTAGCTGAGACACTTATTTTCGAAATGGCGACTATGTAAACAATTGAGCTTAGTATGCTAAATTTACGAAATTATGTCACCATTATTGAAGTTTAACTTAGCATGATGACAGAAACTATTACAAACATCAAATGTGTCTACACGGAGCCTCTTATGGCCGCCATTTTCTAACAGTATCATATTAATAATTTAAGTAGGCTATTTACGTCATATGACATGAAAATTGACCGATTCCTACTAAATTTGGCAAACAAGTATTACCACAGCAAAGATATAAAATTGTATACAGATACTTATTTTCAAAATGGCGGCAAACAGCTTTATTAGCTTAGTGCTCTATATCGTTGAAACAATATAACCAATTCCAACTTAACTTTCTATTCTGACATAATATATTACAAATATAAAATTTGTCTATACAATTTTTTTGTACTCCATCTTGTTAAATAAAGTGAAAAATAAAATTTGTTTATCATATTTCTGTAAAAAAGCCAGATTAAAACAAATTTACAAACAAGTAGCACTACGGCAGGCCATGTAAATTAATGTGTTTTGAAAGGGTTGGACACTTATTTTCAAAATGGCGGCCTTATACACGTTTTAGTTAAGTAATACATATCAACTTAACTTCGAAGCAATTTTCAACTTAACTTTGTATGCTGGCTTTATCTATTACATCCATGAATGATGTATTTACAGAGCCTCATTTATCTGCCTCGGCTCTCAAGACCTCGATGTTAAGAGCCATCCAAATCTCTTCACTCACTCATTTATCTGCCATATTTTATTAAAGCCCCCATGAAAAAACTAATTTTTATATTATTTCACGGAATCAATCAACTTATTCCTACGAGATTTGGCGAAGAGGTTGTACTGTTAGGCAATGTTAATTTATATGTTTGAGATAGACCAGATACTTATTTTCAGAATTATGGGTATACGATCATTTCAACTAAGTGTGCTATAGACGAAGCTATGTAGCCAATTATAAATTAACTATGTATACTGGCAGTATCTATGCAGACATCAAATAAGCTAATACATTAACTCTTTTCTCTACCATTTTAGAAGATAGCACTACATGCAAAATTAAGCTTTTATGTCCTATCTCGGGAAACCATTATGCAATTTCTACCAAATTCATGTGACAAGGTATGATTTTATAGTTTATCTTGATTTATATGATTTAATGGGTTGGCGATATTTTCCAAAATGAGTTATTGAAATAATTTGGTTTAGTAAGCCACATGCCCAAAATAATTTCTACTTAACTTTGTATGCTGGCAGTGTCTATGACATTCGTCAAATTGGCTAATAAACAACAATTTTGTTAGCGATTTGTAAAGATCGTCACATTAAAAAAAGGAGGTTTTGGGCAATACCACAGAGATCAATCAACCGATTCCCATTGAAATTTACTCGCAAGTAGTGGTACGGTAAGGCATGAAAACCTGAATGTTTTAAGTTGGGCAAGTTTTATAATGCCGTTTTATATAACTTAAATAATTTATATTAGTATGTTATATATTAAACAATTCAACAGTACGAAGCCCAATTCTGCAGGCTTACATAATTCATTAGAAGCATCAATTATGTGTACAGAGATCCTCTTTTGGCAGCTTTTTGTAAAATAGTGCCAGGCGAGAAAATGGAACATTTTGCCATTTTTCCGGAACCATTAAATAACTTCCCACCAAATTTCGCATATCAGTATTCCTACAGCAAACTTACATGATTTAAATGGGGTCGGAGATTGATTTTCAAATTGGCGGCAATACAAATAATTTAGATAAGCTTGTCTTACCTATGAAATAATTAAACCAAATTAAAACAAACTTTGTCTGCTGGCAGTATCTATTAGAAGCATCGTATACAGAAACTTTTTCTTTGGGCAACTTTGAACTATAGTATCAAATAAGAAAATAAAATTGTTATGCCATAACTCTGGAACCATTCACCCGATTTACACCAAATTACTCACACAAGTAGCACTACGGTAAGCCACATGAACTTAGCCTACGTGTTTTATATGGCTCAGACACTTGTTTTCAAAATTATGGTGCTTTAAATATTTCATATTAGTAAACCCTGCAATTTAAAAAATTGTACTGATTACATCCGAAGTTGATGCTCCAAATGCTACCTTCATAATGCAGTTGGTTGCACGCTAGCTTACGATACAAGGTTTTCTGCATTCGAGTTCTGGTTAAAGCACGTGTGCATTTATAACTGTCTCAGTACTGTTGCATATGCTTCTGGTTCGATCTCTAACGAAATTGCTGTAAATGATGCGCTACTACGCACTTACCATTAAGATTTCGAGAACTTTATTAAAAATTATTTGCATCTTTGTAGAGGAAAATAAGCTAATTAATTATATCAGTAACTTCTTGTTTTTAGTAACCTGGACTGCACACAGTAGGGAATATAGTCATATTGATGTTTCCAGCAGCAAGTTGAGAAGAAATGAAGGAAAGTTGCAAGAAGCTAAAGCAGCCATTCCTGAGAGGCCTGCCAGAGGTCGACGCGCTTATCACTAGGCAAGAGAGTATACACCATCTGAGGCGCTGGTTGGACACCCAGCCACATCTACCGCAGCCGACAGGTCTGTAGATGAACTTGCCACGCATCACTTATCGTACATTCCTGGTTTTTGTTTCTCATTTTGAACTCAGCCTTTGTGCGAAAACGAGTTTCACTTGTATTTTTTATTAAGGTGTCCAATTCCGTTGATGAAGGGATTAGAGGGAGGTTCCTCGGATGTGGATACATGTGAGCAATATACTTATGGACACCCGATTTTCGTGAAAATATTTACATGCAAGCTATATTTCAATTTACCACATCCACACCTGCAGTTTCAATTTGGTTATTGAACGTGTGTATTTGGGGTAAGACATTTTGGTACTTGGCTGGGCCAATCAGAATCGGGTTACTCCGGTAATAAACGTCTGCGATTCGTGAACAGACACTTAAGGAAAGTAGCAGTTAAAACAATCAAATCGCGGAAATGTGTATGAGTTAAAGTGTTTTGAAATGCTTACCAGACGAAAACACTTTTCGCGAAAATCGGGTGTCCCCAAATATACTTAATTCACCTTCAGATACAGGCAGTTCACAGTAAACTAAGGAAATTCTAAACCCCTACTTAAGATCGTCTTGTATGCACTCAGTGTATCCTTCCGCTATATGTAAAATTAACATTGCCGTGGGGCCTATTCACTTTATTCGAGCGTCGTTCAAGTGAAAATGTGAACTTATTAGTAAAGTAAATATTTTCCAGATTTGTTAATTTCTACACTTTATGCCTTAAAAATTAACGAATTCAAATACAATTTATTTAAAGTATCCAGGAATTTTAACCTAACAATTTTAATTCAACATTTAAGCATGAAGCTACTTTCCTTCCGTTGTACTGGGCGCATTACAGACCTTGTTCCCGTTAAAATATATGGAGATAGGGGCAGTGAAGTGACATTTTTCAAAGGCCTTTATTCCAAAAGTACTCTAGCAAGCGTGAACTGCATGCAGTGTTCATTAGTCTTTACACGGAAAAATTTTTATTTGTTTCTAGTAGCCTACTACTTAACTGTACCAAAGTACAACTGACATACAAGAAACTACCCATAAGTTACTTGAAACTGCTCTGCTACTACATCATTATGGTTTCCACTAATTTTACATGCGGATTTCTTGTTCTGAAGGGCTTTGGTTCACAATATAACGTAGCAATTTACAGGAGGCGCATGATGAATGCACGCGAAGGTATGTTTGCAATTCAGCTTTTATCAGTGCATGTTCTGCAAGGTGCGGAACACAAATGACTCAAAACAAGAAATTGAGCTATGGGTAAGTAACTCACCAATTGCTTGACAATAATCGTAAAGTTCTAAGTACAAGCGAGATCAAACCTTCCGACAGTTATAATTAACGACTCAAGCTGCTATGTGCAATTGACTCCACTCTGGCGAACTTATTTCCAAGACTCTACTCTGACGAACTGATATAGTTTCTAAGGAGAGATACCATATCGTTGTAACGAGTGAACTAGTCATATTTATTTATATAATTCGGTTTGAAAATAATTATGCTTATATTATATTTCAAATGTCGGTTTTACGGTGTTTAATTAATGATCAGACAATTTTCTGCAGTTGTTTTGAACTTTATTTGTGTTCAAAATATGTTATTTTATATTTAGTGAAAATACAGTTAGTTTGAAAAAACAAATGG
Organism: Clitarchus hookeri; assembly: GCA_002778355.1. NCBI lineage: Eukaryota > Metazoa > Arthropoda > Insecta > Phasmatodea > Phasmatidae > Clitarchus > Clitarchus hookeri. The sequence goes on from NQII01000022.1 coordinate 810,375, forward strand.
AGACACGTTTAAGAATGTGGTGTACCAAATGGGTAGAAAATATGTTAGGTTTTCATAACAACAGGTAAAAGCTTAAAACTTCTTCTTGTATGTGCTACTGAAATGATGAGTAGAGAGATCAAAGGCTGGCGCGAACACCACGCATCGGAGCGGCCATGGAATTAATAGAAACCACGTGGCTTACGGTGGGGCCAAACTTGCTGAAACTAGGAAAAAACCATTGAATGGTCGCAATGTGATTTACATGGTAATAAAAGTAGTTTTATGGTTTTTGTAAAGCTACCGTAATAAAGAAAAGTACGATTTCAAATGAAACCTAAGATTAGGGAGTACCGTAATTACAAAAAGCTGTCATTGGGACTCGTCAGTCTCGTTCGCACTGTCAGTGTCGTCACTGCTGTCGTGTGCCGCACAACGGATATCCGGTACCCGAAGCATGTCCAGGACCTCCCTATCAAACTGCGTGGCTTCCTTCTTCGGCATCTGCCTGAGTGAAGAAATAAGCGGGTCCGAGGATATCAGCAGCACGTTGACGACATCTTCATTCGTTTAGGCACCACCCGGAAAAGCCTTCTCTGTACTTTTTAAATTCGTTGTTTCTATTCTCTTAGGTCTCCTCCATTGGTTGACTAGTAGGGACAAAAGCATTGTGGATGATGTCTGGACTATGGATTATAATTTGGTGAATTATCTGAGGCATGGCGTACCATGGGTATCTCTGTACAAATAGCTGGGCTGTTTCCAACGCATACATGCGATACTTTTCCACATATATTTCCTGGCCACAAGAGATCACTTGCAAAATTGTGTTGAATCTTCTGACGATTTCAATATAAACACCAGTGATGCTTGCCGATAAAGCCGGATTCTAAAAAAAGCGCCTTAATGCATTCCCATCCTTTGTATTCCCAAAGCCCGATTTTGGCTTGTCTACTAGTAATCCCATATATTTATAAATCTGTTTTGAATGGTTTTCTATTCTTCTGCTCGATGCCCAAAGCTTGTCATTTCTCAAGTGGAAGTTTATATGAAAGATGAAGCAAACACTCAATGAACCTAATGCGTGCGTGAAGCACGGATAAGCCGAAGCTGAGTCTTGAAGAATCGATTATCTCAGGACGCAGCACTTTTTCCATGTTGTTGAAGTCTTCAGAGGCGAGATTACAAAAGAATCACCTCTGAGTACATAAAGTTCCGGTAAGGGCATTGCACTCTTTGCCATCAACAGTAATATTGAAAAGCATGCTGTATATAACTTCAATCTGTTTGCCGTCTAACTCGCCAATAAAAGGATGTGTGTTGTATTTGCTGTTTGACGTGATCCTGTTCCATTTTTGAAATATCTGCTGTTTCATGTTGGAACTGAAATCGGATGGGTCTTCAGTGCGGTGTTGATGAAGGTCGTGCATTTTTCCAGAAAAATGTTGGCCTTTGTCCTTCCTGGTTGTCATAAATTAGACATATAGTCACAAAGGAAGAAAGGAAAACGTTCCAGTCTGTACTACTGGAGTCACTTGAAATCGTTGGCTTGTATTCTGAAAGCGGAGAACCCTCGAATCGCCACTTGCAACTCAGGGTTAGTTTTAAACTGTTCTGAACTGCATTGTGAAATGCGTCCTTCTGAGGCTCCAGAAGACAGGAGGCAGTGCGGTTAAGAAGTGCCTGCAGGTTAACTTCAGCCCCAGTTTCTGGGAGTATTATATGTTTTTTTTTGGAGAAAAACAGTGTTTTTTTTAGCTTTATGAATGTTTGTATAAGAAGAAAACCTCTGTTTATCATGCTCTCGAATAATATAGTATTGACATCTGGTGAGCTGAACATCAATACACATGGCAAGCGTTTCTGTTCCTGTGAGCTGTTTCACTGGTGGACTACAGACTCTTTTGTAAGTCTCGTGATATTTCAAAGCTCGCGTGGGTGATGTTGATGTTATATCTTTTACAATTTTTGAGGCTTCCACTAAGCCACAAGAGCGCTATCTCATTTAAGCGGCAAATGCAAGCTCATCATTTGAAGACGTGGCTCACAAGTTTTCTGTTTTCAGTAGTTTTGTCCTATGATATGATTCATCGAAACTCTTCGTAAGTCGACATATACGTTTTCTAGTAGCGACCCTTTCGTCGTTTGGAAACCCCACTGATGAGTCTAGGCGGTCCTTGTTCTTCCCCAAAAATCTTTCTTCTATCCTACGAGCTTGCTGCCATCTGTTCTTAAAATCGGATACGAAAAATTACATTCGCTTGTTGTGAGCCAAAATACATTCGTCTGTGCGTTTTGTTTTGATTCGAACTAAGTCTTTTAAAATCGTAACTTGCTCCTGTATTTGCACACGCCCAGACTACGTCATGATATAAAGTACTCTTCTAGTTATAAAAAAATCATTGGTGCAACCCGATCCTGCAAAGAAAGACATACGAATGTTTTGGGTCTTTAGATCATGCGTACTTGGCAAATCGATTTGTATAAGCTGTAAAAATTTTCAATCGCTACTGTTTCAAAATGAGCAGATATGAGAAGTGATTGTTTACAGTTATGGCAAGTATATTATGTGAATTAATTATGAATGTCACGATGCGGAACATGATATGCCCTGATATATACTAAAACCTTCAAGAAACTTTTCCCTTTTTCACACTTTTGGTACATTGCCTTAATTGTCCCATTAATCCACTACTGAATTCACTAAACCTAAATGTAATTGTACGAAAATGTGCTTACCTGATAGTAAATTCACCATGATAAGCCACACATTGTTACAGCCTCACACGACACTATAATGAATTTAACGACTTCTCAGATAGAGAGCTTCTCCCTCACTGATACATGTATGCTCAAGTTCTGACATGTGCTGTGACGTGAGCTGCATTTCAAAGACCTCGTGACTATTACAAACGTCTGGTTCAGGGATTTATCAATCGTTTGAATATAACATATCGCCACTTAAGTAAAATTAATTTTTTATTTATTTTTCTTAAGAATAGTTCTGTTTGGCCCCACTTTATGGCGTTCGGGTCCCATAGGGATGATTCCCCAGTGGTTTCCATTGCCTTCCACAGTATGGAGGTGTGTCAAACCCATTAACCACTTGGTTTTTGCGTGGCAGTACTAGAGCTTTACTTTTACCAGACAATTCCAAGAAGTAGTAATATAATAACTAATTGATATCGCTTTGAGACTACAGCATGTATAAAAAAGATTTATCAGATTTCATAAGGCTATAACTTTTACATGTATGCTCATAAAACCTTCGGGTGAATTTGAAGATACGTATAAGAATACAAAGTTTTAAGTTACTTTTCACAAATGTTCAATGTGCCCTCCACCGAACGCACGACATACGTCTAAACGGTAGTCGAACTCGTCCCCTAATCGTGCGAGCATGTCAGGTGTTACCGCAGCCACTGCTGTTGCTATGTGGCATCGTAATTCGCCCATAGTTGTTGAAAGAGGAGGCGCATAAATGGTGTATTTCACAAACCCCCACAAGAAAAAATTACATATACTGAGATCAGGCAACTTTGGAGGCCAGTGGTGTATTGCGTGATCCGTAAGCCCTTTACGGCCTGTCCATCGTAGGAAGTCCATTGTTGAGAAATTCTCTGACATGCAGATGTCAGTGTGATGGTACTCCATCCTGTTGAAAAATTAAATTATCGGAATGTTCTCGTAATTGTAGAAACAGACAGATCTCCAACATATCCAGATATGACATTCCCGTGACCATATTTTCAGCAAAAAAGAATGGACTGTACAACTGCTCTCGGGAAACGGCGCAAAACACATTAAGATTTGGAGAGTCTCTCTCATGCTCGACAATGGTATCTGGCCACTGTGTTCCCCCTATTCGTACATTGTGACGGTTTACCTTTCCACTTAAATGGAACGTGGCATCATCGCTGAACACCATACATGAACAAAAGTTTTCATTGTCCATCTCCATGACCAGAATGAATTCACAAAACTCAAGACGTCGTTGTTTATCACCATCACGAAGGGCTTGTAGCACTTGAATACTATATGGTTTGAAAAACATTCGTCGCTGCAAAACACGCCAGACAGTCATATGTTAGATGGCCAGCTTTTGTCTGCCACAATGAGTGGACTTATGTAGACTCAGTACAAAACTCTGCTGGATTCGCTCTATGTCTTGTTCAGGCACACAGGGGCGACCTGTGGACTTCCACTTATATTCACAACTAATCTCTTAAAACTGCTCGTGCCACTATCGAATACTCTGTGAAGTAGGAGGTGCAGTACCATACTGTCGACAAAAATCATGCTGCACAGTTATAACTAAATCACACTTATTGAAACGGAGAATGCGAAATGCTCTTATGTTGCAGTATTATCACCTACCCGACGTATACTGAACGAGCACGCTAGCAGCACCAGGTTTAGCACTACCAGGGCGACATCTACTGGCAACCAAGTGAACCGGCGATGTTATACGTGCGCCAAGGGAAACATTATGTTTCCATGTGTATTTTACAATTTATCATGAGGGTCTATCTTCCTTCATGTAAAAGTTAAAGCCATGTGAAATCGGATAATTCTATCAGTTACACAATGTACTATTCGACAATCATGCCAGATCCGCCTACCACCGATTTATCTTTAAAATCTAGAAAAAATTATAGATTCTTTTTTACTTTTAAGAAAAAAAAATTATTCTTTGAAAAATTAATTTATTAATACATGATTTTGACTTTAATCATTTAAACAAGTTGTTAGAATTTTAAGTTAAATATAACATTTCTTAAGCTTTAGTTTTGTGTCTAACATCACGTATTCCAATTTAAATCATTTTTATTTGTATTTTAAGGGTTTTGAATGGGTGTTGGGTCAGTTGGCTATATTTGCTGTATGTATATGACAATAAATAAGTAAAATCTCAGATACTACTGGNTAATCATTTAAACAAGTTGTTAGAATTTTAAGTTAAATATAACATTTCTTAAGCTTTAGTTTTGTGTCTAACATCATGTATTCCAATTTAAATCATTTTTATTTGTATTTTAAGGGTTTTGAATGGGTGTTGGGTCAGTTGGCTATATTTGCTGTATGTATATGACAATAAATAAGTAAAATCTCAGATACTACTCGCGGACCGACATGTAACTTTCATCATAAAAATTAATTTTTCTCTTCTTAAAGAAGGACGATCTTGAGATATAAGCAATTTTTAAAAATCTGTTTTACTGAATGCTTGCGTATGTGTATGTTTCTCCACACATAACTACAACAAATTACAGTCGAAAAAATTACATGACAAGATTTTTTAAAACATTCAGTAATTTAGCACTAATTATTATACCGTATGTTCCAAACATAGACATCAAAACTGAAGAAGATGATAGAGGGACTCAAGACTGAAAAAAATTGCCAATACATATGATATCCGATTCTGGACAGTTTAAAAGTTACACATTTTTTTCGACTTGTTTTGGACCTACTCTACACTGAACGAAGTATTTCAGACAAAAGCTGGCCAAATGGCGCGCGGTCGATAACCGCCTGGATATCTGTACTGGAAAGGAAGAGGTAAACTGGCAAATATACGTCCTGGAGGAGAGCCGAGCATTTGTCCTGGAACTATCGCATGCGAGCCACTTGGCAGGACACCTGGCAGCCACGGAAACCAAGCGGAACATACTGGCCCACTATTTCTGGTCAGGGCTCACCCGAGAAGTGTGGGAATTTCTACGTATCTGCGAAACATGTAACTGCCTGCACATGTGCTGCGCCGATGGCATTACTCAACAGCAACCCCGTGTACCAGAGCTATCCTTCGTGGCCATTGCCTTGGACCTGATGGTACCATACCCCCTTGCCCCTAACAGGAAGAGATATTTATTGGTGGTGATGGATTCGTGCACCAGGTGGTGCGAGGCTTATCCCCTCCCGAGTTAACACCTCAAAAACGATGCGGGAACAGCTGGGGTAACCTAAGGTAATCATCTGCGACAACAGACCGCAGTTCAGACTCACAGAAAGAAGGAACCAAGAGTTCAAGGCGCCGTTCTGGCTTCGCGAGGGCACTGACCACACTACCTGGGCCACCAAAGCCCCAGAGATACTGTTCTGGCTGAGAAACTGACAGAACCAAGCCACGGGCCACTCGACTGCAGAATTACTATACGGACATGGTCTGGAATGACCTGGGTAATATGAATACCCGCAATGGACCCTCAGTACCCTCAGAAATGGAGACACGAGAACGACACAGCCAGCAGAGGTTTGAACGGGCCAAGGAACGACAGGAATGGTACATCCAACAGTGGCTGATAGAAACCAAATGGACCCAGAAAGAGCTGCAAATTACAAAACATGGCTACGTGTGAGAACACCAGCAGTAGACTGCCCATGCCAATTTCTGCGCAGGGTTCACCTCCCACTGGAGTGGACCCCACACATTATTACGAAGGATGGAGAAGGCCGACTACATCATCAATATGGGTGAGCAAAGGCAAGTTAAATTACATCGTGAAGATGTACAGCTTGCGCCGTAGGTGCTAACGTCGAGCGTCGCGGTACCTCAAGTTACACCAGTTAGATGCAACCAACAAAAATAGTAGTCCCGAGCGATATGGGGTGGCAATCACCGGCATCAGGCATGCGTGGACTATCGGGTCCACCAACACTGAGGCCATCAGGAAAATATGGGTCGTCAGCTGCCATGGCATTGCCAGGAGTCCTGGGGAAGTCTGACTCCAAGGGGAGCGCCCGGAATGACGACTGACCAGCAGATGTCAGTGCCCATCGACACGACATCGAAGGCCCACCGGGTCACACCCACACCCCTAGATGCCATGTTCCAGACTGTCAGGTCACGTCACTCATCGGTGGCCAGGTCCAGTTCCGGGCCAAGTTTTTCCTCGATGGGGCGGCCATACTGTCCTTAACGGTGTCAACGCCAGTCACAGAGGTACCACAGCAAAAGCAGTAACAGCAGCAACATCTCGATGGTGGCAGAGCCATCAACCTGCCGAGCAGGTACAGAACCAGCAGGCCGACTCTGCCGAACCAGTAAGATATCACCTGCCAAGGGTAAGTTGAACCGACACCAGTTGGCATGCAACCCTACGGTCAGGTTAAAAGAAAGTCTAATTATTTCCCACATCACTAATTGGCTTGATTAGCTACACAATTGCACTCGTAAAATTATATAGAACACTTCAAATACCCTAGTCGTGCTACTCCTCACCTCATTAGATATGCATGTTGCGTGCATTTATTCTGCGATTACTTCGCCATCCCCTATGTGCGAATTTCACGAACATTTGCCTGTGGGCGATACATTCTAATACTATTTACTACACATTATAACACTTAATTCATATCCTAATTACACAGATCTCTCTAGGGACACCACAGGCACTCGGTTGGATCACCTAGGTAAGGGGCCATGACCCATTCCCAAGTAAACGATGCGGACATGTTGACACACACGACGTGCGTGTTCGGTGGGCAGCACTGGTGCAGCGACTGTGGGCCGATGACGTGATGACAGTGGCTGTGCCCGACCATGCAGGAGTGGTCCACGTTAATTGGATATACCAATGCACAGCTGATATGATAGAGTAACATGCTCTTTTTTTTTATCATATTCAGAAGAGAGCAGCATACATATTTACAATTTAAAAAAAGGCAATCCCAATTTAAATAGACCCTTATCTCCATCTTTACTAAATCACGACATATTAACCACACATTAGCTGTGACTTAATAGTATATATATTTATATGCTTATTAACTAACAGCCTAACCCTCTATCTGGCTACACACAATCTAAATAGAGCATTACGCCTATACCTTGTCAGACTATATTCACAAAATCGACAAAATACCAGATATTTAGCTAAATTATAGAAAAATTCAAACTGAAAAGGAATTACTAAAAAATACTGGCACTCAATTTAGATGCTCACAAATATACGACAAAGGCCAGCATACATAACCTGAATAAATACTTATGTTCCTGATTATTTTGCTTTGAACAGAAATTTTTTGCAGACCCGCTTCATAAATCTCTAGACACATTTACCATTGTGACTTAATAAAACAAATCGCTTTGTACAAGATGGAACAGAATCCCACGATTATTAAAAAAGTTACTGTGATTTTATTTACACAATTATTCATTGCTGTGATTGGAAACCAGTCACTGTTATAGTGAGTTTCCATCACAATGTCTTGGTTCATTTTCTTAATGCGGCTGCTGGACACTATTAGTAAGCAGGTTATCTTGAAAGTCGCTGTTGCAGAAACCATCAGATGTACTCCCCACCTGAATGTTGAACTGGGCCTGCTACGATGTTCAATGGGACACATCTCATATGCCGCAACTCCACAAATCTCGTACATTACCATAGCAAGCCAGGAACAATGGGTACAGAAATGATGAAAGGCTTGGTTGAACCTACCCCTACAGCTCGTGTTCCTTCGACAAATAAAAAATTCACACAACACATCAATTGTGCACTTTCGAAAGTCGTAAAGACCGCACACACTAATACACAGTTAATTTCACTGTAATTCTGTGCGTTAGTACATTGCAGATGCCCAATTTCACTCAAAAACGATTGTACTCATGTATAAAATAACAGAAACATTTGTAGTATTCCGGCTTTGAATTACGAGGTTCCATAACCAGTTTTACATCCACTCGCACTGTGAATCAATATTTCCATCACTCGTTCGCGTTCGGTTGCCATCAAACCGCAGCATGAAAAGCCAGCCGAAATCGATCAATACTTCTTTCACGACCCGCGACATTTATGGCTCGCCCCATAAATAACCTTCTCTCTCGGTTGACTCGCCACCTCTCTCTCCAACGCCGCTGTTTCCATCTCCACCAACACCCGAGTGGTGGCAGCACCAGCCAGCCGTGACAGCTACCTCATTCACACAGCCGCCACCACAACTATACTACACTCAGCATCACACGTCGTGCAGGAAACCAACCTAACAGATGCGCAGTCCCTCAAAACAGCCGCACAATTGAAAATGACTAGCATTACAATAAATGCTAAAGGACGACATAAACATCATAGCATCCCCGCTGAAATCACACCCCTCTTAACACAAAACCATAACCAACACCAATGAAAATGGCTCAGGCAACATTCGGCGCCCCTTCACACAGTTTCGTGGCAATTACTCAGAAGACTAGCCAAAAAAAAACAGTGAAAAAAAACCTTCTTAAAAACTTCAATTCAAAACCTTCTCTATACTCCAAATCAAGATCCCAATTTAAAAAAAAATAACACATTACACACTAGTTCGCAGTTTTCCCTAAACCCACACTCTTGGGTACCGTCACAAAAATTGTGTTAGGATGTACTAGCCGTGTAGAATTTCGCTGCCGACACATGGGTTTTCCTCACAACAAAATCATTGGCAGGGTCTACCAAGGTACATTAACAGGGGCCAGGAAAGCCTGGACAGTATACGGCCCATGGTATGATAGGCTAATTTTGATGAGATGAAATCTGTATTCCTTTCCTGCAAACCCCAAAATCTCCAACAGGGTAATCTGTTCTTCCGCATTTTGGTCAAACAAACCCGATAAATCAACTCCCCAAAGACAAACCAATGGGTGCAGAACCTAATGCGCAAACAACAGCATGATCGGGGATTACCCATTTGTGTCATGTGAGACAGCATTCAAAGCCACATTTATTAATGCGTCCTCTTTGTCCCACCTCCTTTGCTCATTTTGATGTAAATGGTTAAGGCGCCCATTATGGACTTATTGAAATGCTCAACCAGGTTGGAACATGGGTAATAAGTGCTGGTATATATTTGTTTGATACCCCAACTGAAACAAAGATCTTCGATAACTTTCCCCGTAATGTTGGAGGCATCGGAGGCATGACCAGGTACGGTGTTAGCGCAGGAATGACGCCTTGATGTGATGTAAAGAGGAATGATAATGTCTAGAGTTAGTAGCAGCGATGCACCTAACTGCCTAATTGATCACTGGCCTTGGAGCAATGTTTGTTAATGTAATTACACAGGCATCGGTAGCACTGTTTGTATCCGGAATGTCTGCATTTGTATATACACAGTTTGACATGTGGTCGACACAAGCGCTCCTTACATCCCTACACTGTTTACAGCTGTTACAGCTAAGTTTTACATGCAGCAAGGAACAGGTATTGCCAACACAGTGTGTTTTCGCAGACACCACATCGCCGACCTGTAGTTGTGCAGTGCTTGTAACTCGGCTGCCATGTGAAGCAGGGGCGAAGGCAGAGGGCATCGTGGTGCTGGTTGTTTGTTGATACTGTCAGCATGCTGGTAGAGTTGTGTTTGTTGGGACACATCTCATGTGACTCACTTCAGGTGGGGCTCATGCGAGCCTCAGGATTGTCAGTCAGCTGCCGTGGTGGTGAGGCGGCATCAAAGATTGGTTGGCTGCACTGTGTCATGATGACGTGCAGATGTGGCGTCGGAGTGCATGGAGGTGGCACCCTGTCAATGACAGCACTTACTCTGGCAACCCATTTCTCAGTTGGCATGCCAAAGACTGTGAAAATATTCGGCTCCTCGACACTAGGTGCCAGAAGTGGCGTCGCGATGCTGGAGTCGGCAGTGGCTGGACGTTGGCGGAAGCTCGACGTCGAATTGGTAACTTTGTGTCATATATGTGTAAACACATGTTCATGATTTTCAGGCAGCTTCTTGATACAGTGTGCCTATAAAGTTGGAGCTGTAGACGGCATCGGCGCATCTGTTGTCTCTTCGACAGCTTCAATGTGGTGTTCTGCAAGATTACTCTCTCTTGTGAGGCACCAGTAACAACAAAAGCTGTTTTCAGTAGCGATAAACATTTCGTGCTCCTTTGTTGACAATCTGTTATGCAGCCACTTGAGCAGGCAACTGGTACAGTGGGTGGTGGCACTCACAGCTGTCATGGGCGCTCATGTCATGCTGGATTGGCAGCGTGGAAGCAGAATGCACAACGAATGCTGTCGTCGGCGAATTGCAGATTGTCGGTGGTGTATAGCCAGTTTTCTGTGCGAAAAGAGATGGCAGTGTTGAGACAGGCACAGTAAATATAGATGACTGGAAGGCAGCAGGCACACTGAAAATAGAAGTTGGTGTGGAGGCAGGCACTCCGAAAACCAAAGGCAGTGTATAACCGAAAGTTTGTTTTGCTGCAGGTGGACAATGACATTATCTGTTGTCAAGTGCGAAAAGTCCCGTGCACTTAAGATTACCACACGGTTTTCACTGCACAGTCTCGTAATGGAAAACGAATCCCACTTCTACTGTTGATGTTCACGTAGTTCACACCTGCACGGCCCTGTAACATGGAAGTGGTGACTAGCACGGCAGTCAGCTGGTGGACAGGGTTAATGAACCACATGGCACACAGCAGTCACCACTGCGACCTGATGAGAGGGGTAAACTGGCTCGAACGACTGGGAGGGTGCATGTATATGCACATGCTGCTTGCTCCCGATCGATACACTACCCTGGCTGGATGGGTGGTGAAGGGGCGGTGTTGCTGCATCTTTGAAGGCTTCCCGCAGTGTTTGTTGTGTAGAGGGGTGGTGTTTCACATCACACATGCAGCTAACTGCCGCTTCGCGGTCTCGTCCGGTGGTGCAAGAGAGTGTCTAGATAGTGTCTCACAAAATGTCTGCTGTTGGTCCCATTACAGTTGTGGAGCTGGTTGGCCGATGGTCACCATGATGCTGTTGGTTTTCTCATGCTGGTGCGAAGATCTTACTGATTAATGCTGGAATAGCACCCTTCGACCTAAAATTTTAAAATTTGGGGTGCAGGAATTTTGCCAGGAATTGTGAAATGTTAGCCGAAAACACAGAGTTTTCACAGGAAAACTTGCCACATTAAAATTGCACTTGTAATAACAAGGAAAAGTTTACACATTAAGATAAGGCATAGAACAGGTTTTACATATGATGATTTTTTACAATACCTTTTTTGCCACACAGTAGGGTGACATATGATGCAAGATATGTGGTGTAAAAAAACATGACTAAGGTTTAAAGCAGTGTGTGGCCACATGGAAGGACCTGACATAATGAGTTGTTATAGTCTCAGGAGCGGGGAGAAGTGAGGTTAAGTTTGCAGTACAGGTGTTATGGTACTTACAAATATGGAAAAGGGCGCCTGAGCATGAGATAATCTTCCCGGAATGAGCCGATCACCTACATGGCTTCTCCTGAGCTCACCCTGCGCTATGATGTGACATCGTCGGTAAAGTTGTCAAGTCCTTCCTATTATTTCCTACAAGGGTGTAGGCCACTTCATACGCCTATAATTATCACACAAGACTGTTAAATGGCCACCTCAATGCCAAAAATATCAAAAATACATGATCAGGGGTGCATCGCACCAGTGGTTAAAATACCCAAAGTTATGTTATGTAGCAATAAGGTGGCCGATAGTGAAGTAAAAAACAAGAGATCACTTGCACTTATTTTAATCACTATTAATTTTTATAATACAAGGCATTTCATCGTTCCAGCATTAAGGTGTGCTGGAATCCGACTGATGTGAGGTCGGGATTGTAGAATGGTAAGGGATCGCCATCACACTGGTACTCATGTACATTTCTGGTGGGAAAAAACTTACCAGAGATGTCTCACTGTTTTCTTACTGTCTGCTCTGCTGTTGTGGGTCGTGGCCGAGTCACCCAGGTGGTTAGGCCGTTCTCACTATCCTCTACATCTCATTTGAAGGGGTTTTACATGGAGATAGGCTGCTAGCAATGGTCAGAAACAGTCGGCCCAGTACCGCAATAGGTTCCCATTGTGAGGTACAGTTATACTGGTATGAAGTTAGCTAAATGCAGATTTGTAAGGCCACTACACTCACCAAATTAAATACTGATAAAAGTTCATATTACATCATTAAGCAGACCCGACACACTAAGCACACCGGGGGTTAATGTGGGAAAATGTGGGTGTGCTCTCCAGATTAAATGTGAAGTTACACTCCAGGGACTTCAGGTTCGCAGGAGGTGAAGATGCGCTCCTCCTGGGCGATGAAATTGCATTACATAATTATGTCCTAGTTGAAAAAGGAAAAACTATTTTTCGTGATGGAAGGCAATGCAAAGTTGATGAAGTGCCCTAGAGTCGCGAACAGCGCAGTCTGCTCCGATGAAAGCCTGCTTCAAACTAAATGGCTGCCGGAGTATTTCCCAGCCAATTGCCACGGAGGCGCTGATAGTCGGAAATGTGTGAGCGTAAAATAAAATGCAAAATGGGGTTACACCCTTAATTTTTTACAATGTGTGAGCGGACAAATGCCCTTAACTATTTTGCCGTGACAAAAACTTATTTGTTCTACAAAACTATACAAGCTACTTAAATATTGATGACAATGCACTTTAACGTTGTTAACTTTAAGTGCATGTAGTGCTGTATACACTGTTACACTCACTATAACTCAGAAAAACATATAAACTGAGATGCCCCCAGTAAGATGATGGTGGTTGGGGGCTACAGTTATGCTGGCACGGGTGAAGCCCATGCTACAAGTAGGAAGTCGTTACTTCCCTTTAACTTGATTTGAAATTATGCCTCCAAACATAGTTCACTTGTGTTTTACACTTCGGGTAAACTGGGAAGTATTGCTCTATGTTTGGGAGCCCCTAACGCTCTCAAACACTTTGTGTTGTACAATGGTGTCGGTTGTTTGTATGCATCCTGATCAGGGGCGATACGAAGTCTGGTGTCGCCTTCACAAATGCTACACCCTGTGAAGCACTAAGTGCAAGCACACGTGCCAGTCGGCTGGGATCCGAATTACGATACTGTCCTGGTGTCGCCCATGTGGTTGGATCAATGTCAGACTGTCATCTGACTCGCGAAGTGTTGGACGAAACGGGTGCTTTCCCAAACATCATCGAGATACTGTTGCTGACGGCCATGCCCGATGTTCTTGCCGTCAGCATGGTGCTCGCCCAGGGGTGATGTTATACTGTGGCACAACGAATAGTCGCAGAGACCCACGAGTTTGGGCTCGCATCAATGACCCCCTCCCCCCTCGGGAGACCTAGCGTTATGCCATCATTTGCTGGGTAGCTACACCAGAAACTGTAATGGTGATTTTCAATCACAACGACTTGGTTCATTTTCTTAATGCGGCTGCTGGACACAATTAGTAAGCAGGTTATCTTGAAAGTTGCTGTTACAGAAACCATCAGATGTACTCTCCACTTGAATGTTAAACTGGGCCTGCTACGATGTTCAATGGGACGCATCTGATATGCCCCAACTCTACAAAGCTCGTATATTACCATAGCAAGCCAGGAATAATGGACACAGAAATGACGAAAGGATTGGTTAAACCGACCCCTACAGCTCGTGTTCCATTTCGACAAGTGAAAATGCACACAATACATCAATTGTGCACTTTCGAAAGTCGTAAAGACCGCACACACTAATTCACAGTTAAGTTTACTGTAATTATGTGCGTTAGTACATTGCAAATACCCAGCTTCACACAAAAACGATTGTATTCCCGTATCATATAACAGAAAGATTTGCAGTTATCTGGCTTTAAATTACGAGGTTCCATAACCAGTTTTACATCCACTCGCACGGTGAATTAATATTTCCATAATTCTTTCGCGTTCAGTTGCCATCAGACCGAAGCATGAAAAGTCGGCCGAAACCGTCAATACTTCTCTCGCGGCCCACGACATTTACGGCTCGCCTCGTCAATAACCTTCTCTCTCGGATGACTCACCACCTCTCTCCCTGACGCCGCTGCTCCCAGCTTCGCCAACACGTCACTCTATTCACCTACCTTTGTACAAACATCACTTCACTGGAAAAATTAGATACTCTTGCCGCTGTCGTGAAATTCTTGGTGTAGACCACATACAGTATGTATTAGTAACTTTCATCGGTCTTGGGGTGCTTTAAACATCTTCTTCGCTTAAGACCTTTTGTATATGGAACATTATGCATAACAATTTTAGTCTTGTACCTGGAAACACTGTGCGCTCACTGGTGTAACGTGAGCAGCATTTTGACAAACGGCCTAAACCTAGGTAATAGGCTTTGTTATTTCAATATGGGGTTTCACTTAACATGATAGTGTTCCTAGTTTCAGTAATGATTTTTAATAGTTTTTCTTTGAAATTATTGTATGTACCTCTTATTCACAACCAGTTTGATTAATCGTTTACAGAAACTCAATAATAATTTTATATTTGTTGTTTTTGCTTAGCCGTAACGATTTGTATTAAAAATATTACATACAGTTGATGTAATATGTTATTTTATTAAATCATATCGGTATAAATTTCGAATTTCATTACAGGCAATCTACATAAGTTTACTTCAAAGCTAAGTGACATAATACCACTCATTACTGAGTTAAATTAAAAAAACGTTTGACAATATATTATATAAATATTTTGTACCGGTAAACGCGACCAAATGATTCGACGGTGCTCAAATTGTTATATAGTAGAGATGGAAAGAAATACACAAAAAACATGTACCTGCAACATGTCACTACCAGCGAAACAGATGTAAAAGTACTAAGTCGCAATGACACTGTCACTGCGATATTGTTTTGTAGGTTCCAATTAACTTCGAAGGTCAATAATATAAAAACCAAACCACCATGGTGGTCACATTGAACATTTATGAATGTATGGTAAACAAACTTCATGGTTCCACGGTTCATTTGATTGGTCAATCAAGGTTGTAGGTTATTTGGTTTTGATATTATAGACCTTCAAAGTTGGGGTATTCTTTTATACTCAACCTCTATAAAGAATAGATGAAAACCAATTTTGATAGGTAAGACAAATAAAGTGTCTAAGTGTGTAAACGTGTATGTTCTTTTGGTTTTTATTGGCCATTTTATATCATATTTGTGAATGTGTTGTAATGCAGAATCGTAAAAATGATTCACCAATATGTTACTATGGATACATTTTACTATTTCAATGATTCATAAATGGCTTCCAACTTGAGTGATTCCTTCTCCATTTCACTGCCAAAACTATCCTGTAACACATTATTTTAGAATACATCGAAACACACAACAGCAGAATGTCTTTTGCAATTGAAGGCCACCTAAAATACTATAAATTTTGGTTTTGTTTAGTTTATTTTTTCGTCATATTCAAAGTGATAGCAAAACATTCAAATTCAAAACTTAATAATTTCCAGTAGAGCGACTGCTCTACTGCTCTATGTGTGTTGATGTGTAGTATCACAGGTCACGGCTGTGGCTTTTTTATCAGTTAATTATTTAATTTTTAAATTGTTATTTTGTAATTATTTTATTAACATTCGAACAAAAATTTTTGCTGCATCTTTACCAATATATTATGCAGGTTTTTTTTATAGTTACCGTTGTAATATTTTATGCAATAATAAAAACCTTCTGCCTCGTGTATTTGGTATTTCNCAGGTTTTTTTTATAGTTACCGTTGTAATATTTTATGCAATAATAAAAACCTTCTGCCTCGTGTATTTGGTATTTAATTATATAGGATTTTTCTGGATTTAGTTCACATGTTTTCATATTTTTTAATAAACATTCACAATCAGCATAAATAACAAAAGTAACTTTTAATGAATGAACATACATTTTGAAATATATTTTTCATTAAATTTTGGCATTTATATTCTTACAAATTTATTTGTTAAGCAATATTCTTCATGTTCATTAAATTTTTATTTACTAGAAAATTTTAACAACATTTATTACGAGGAAAGATTTTTCCATTATGTATACTATTTTGTGANCAGGTTTTTTTTATAGTTACCGTTGTAATATTTTATGCAATAATAAAAACCTTCTGCCTCGTGTATTTGGTATTTCATTATATAGGATTTTTCTGGATTTAGTTCACATGTTTTCGTATTTTTTAATAAACATTCACAATCAGCATAAATAACAAAAGTAACTTTTAATGAATGAACATACATTTTGAAATATATTTTTCATTAAATTTTGGCATTTATATTCTTACAAATTTATTTGTTAAGCAATATTCTTCATGTTCATTTAATTTTTATTTACTAGAAAATTTTAACAACATTTATTACGAGGAAAGATTTTTCCATTATGTATACTATTTTGTGATGAAATTAATTTTTATAAATCTTTAATCCAACAACTATGAATCTTTAATCCAACTATGATTATTATTATGATTAGTAAAGTATAGTAAATGTATATGCTTATCTTTCTTATATTATTTTATCTGTAAAGGATAAGCATTAAATTTTTCATCTTAAGAATATATATTTATAGAAATATTAGATTTTTTCACAAATTTGGCACATTTGTTATTTTGATTGACATCTCAAAATTTTATAAAATTTTATCAATTTCTGAAATAATTGTTTTATATTTAGAGACTCTCAGCATTATCATTTGCTGGATACAAAGCTGATTTTATAGAACATAGAAAATACTTATAATCATTATTTTTAATATTAATACAATCTTCTTTATTTTTAATTTTTACTGTTAACTAAATAAGATGAAACATTTAACATGTTTTTTAAAATAGTATATAGTTGAAAACCAATAATATTACATTATGTCCGACCAGATTCTCTTCTTTGAAACTCAGACATTTGTATTAGTAATTCTGTTTTTGCTATTTTGTAAAAATTTATATCTTTTTCATTTGATATTGTATAGTTAATTGATTGAAATGCATTTTTTTGTAATTGATTATCATTTGGCATGTGATGCTTCAAAATTATTTTAATATTTACCTTTAGTCCCCTGTGTTCTTTAATTACATTATTTATTATTTTAAACATTAGGTTTTAATGCATTAATAAAATTATTAGGTTCTAATAAATTATTATTTTCTATATTATACTTCTGTGTTCTATTCATATAGAATTTTTTGTTAATTTTTATATTTTTAGGATATATAGGCCTACATTTATATAATTAGAGAATGGAAGTAATTTTTTAAAATCATTTGCATCTGGTCTGTATTCTTCACTTATTTCACCATTAGCAAAAGGTAAATTTTGAAAATGTTGTCGACTGTTTATTTTATTTATAGCATTAATGACATATTTATTCTTTAAATTGTGTGTATTTTTAATATTTAAAGATTTAGTTATTGTATACAATTTTTTTATTTTAATTCATTAAAATTATTTTTATTTCTTTTACCTCAGTTTGTATTGCAACTTTCATTTCACTATCAATATTATCATATTTTAAAATTTGTTTTAATTAAATCATTCTTCTTTAAATAGTGAATATTTTCAATATTTTAAGATTTAGCTATTTTTCTCAATCCTCTCACTTTCATTTCACTCAGCTTTACTATTGCCATTTCGGTCCCTATATTTATTAAAATTTAACTTTAAGAAGAAAATTTTTCTATTTTTGTAAGAATTGTTTTTAGTTTGAATATTATTAGTAATAATTTTACGTCATCAAATATGCAGAAATTAAACACAATAATCTTTTAGCATTAGAATATGAATACATTCAAAATTAAATTAATAACACACAACCAAGTAAAACCTTTGTATTAATGTGTAAGTAATATTTTAATAAATACATTATTTTAAAATTTCTTAGTAAAATTAAACTTAAGTAAATGGAGACGATTATGGATATGAAAAACAATTTTCTAGTATGCAATAATAAAAAAGCTTTAATTATTTCGGATGATAAAAAAACTCCTTTCGTGTAATGATTTCAGCATTTGAACCTTTTGTTTATGTTTTAATTTCATTTGAGTTGTATGTTTATTCATTTTTGAAATGTAACTATTTATTTAAAAAAAAACCCTACCCTCAGGCATAGCTAGATTTGTAATTCAGGACATTACCTCTAAATTATATATATATATATATATATATATATATATATATATATATAGACTCACACACATAAATGTGTTTGTTTGTTTACATTTCACGTATTTTAACAGTTGTACTTCTTTCTTTTATTTGTTAAGAGAACTGAGCTCAAATACCTTTGATAGTGTTAATTATTTTGTCATCTATTATCTCTTTGTATATTACCTGGTTTTATCTAGCAGTTTTGGCCATGGAGGAATGTATTAAATTACAGAACTGGTTAGACTGGGACGTATGAGGAAGTGACGTATTTTTGGATGTTCCAGTTTAATAAGCGTCACTGTGTGAACCCCGTGTTTAATTTACTCTCTCCTCAGATGCCAGACGAGCGGTACAATGTAAAATTTTGTCTGCAAGATTTGCTTGTAAATTTGTAATTACCGCCCAACATTATAGTAGGGATGGTGTTTGAGAGGCGCCAAGTTGCAGTAAATATGCGGGGTACGATAAGAAGAGTCCCAAAACCGCATAGCAATTAGTTTTTGGAGTGCTTCTAGTATGTCGGATGCCATCTCCACCTACGATTAAGTATGACCTACAGAGACTTGGTAATATGAATTGGCATAATTTTACGCATGTGTGCTACAAACTTTTCTCAATTTTTTGGAATCTCTAAATTATTTTGAATTTTAAGAGAGCGACATTTGAACATTGTAAATTTGTTATCAGAATTTTAATAAGGGCGTTAATTTTGCTACGAATGCTACCCAGAAGCCAGTAGAGGGAATTTTTTGCCCTAAATCCGTGCAATGTCTACGGTCATTTTTTTACAATTATTTAATGCTGAGAAACCAATAACCCCGGTTTCCATTTTTCTCACGTTAATTATCTTTTTGTTTGCTGTTATTTAAAGAGGTGATTTAGTTTCTAATTCGTTCACAACTGAAATACTCTTTAATTGACAGCAATTTTCATTGGATTTTCATTAATTTTAATACTGCATTCTGAGCTGATTATTTTTATTCTTAATTATGAATTCTCCTTTTTGCATATATTTCTTTAATAAAATTTCTTTTTCTGCACCTAGAAAATGTGTTATGTTTTGTGTAGAAGTTGATGCATATAGTATTTTATTATCAAGTGCTTTTCTTGTCTGGTTTTCAAGTGTTCATACAAATTGTATGAAAATTTGGTCTTGCGAGCATATATGATGCTTCGAGGGTACATGTGTGTCACGTATTTCTGTTTTACCAAGGGTTTCTTTTAATGTGTCTTAATTATTCTGGTCGCCACTTGCCTGTGATAGCAAATAATCAGGCATTGTTGCATCACAATTAAAAGTTTTAGGCTGCTTTCTCACACTGTATCAGTCAAAGCGTTGCCGACTAGTGTGACATTTTGGTGCCGGTATTTCTTAATATTTTTTCATTATTTTCAGCAGATATATTATTATCCACTGGATTTTTCAACATATTTTCTTTAAATTCAGTGAATAAATGTTTATCTTTTGGATTTTTCAGAATTTTTATTATTTTTATTAACTTGTATTGGTTTAATATAAATTGTTCTGTATATAGTAATACTATATTCTTTGATTAGTTCGTCTAAAAGTTCATCCCATATGTAATATCCTTTCAAAGTAAAAATTTTCCACATTTTACTTCTTAAAGTTCTGTTATATATTTAAACAATGCTAGCCATAAGATCTGAAAAAGTTAAATATTGATTAATATTATATTTCCTTAGTAATTATTTAAATTTTTATCTATAATATTAGGAACCATTATCTGTATGTACATTTTTGGATATATATATTTTTTTAATTCATTCAAATGCTTTTATAATGTTTTCAGTTTAGTTACTTTTAACTGGAATAGCAAAACCATATTTAGAAAAAACATCGATAATTGTTAAAACATATTTATTTCCTTTATTAATTTTTGAAATAACATAAAAATTTCCAGAACTCATTTCAATTAAATCAGCTTACAATTAATCATCAATTATTTATGAAAGCACTTTTCTTCAATTATTTTATATACTGGTTTACAATTTATTATTATACCTTAACAAATGCTTCAAATTTATTTTTTAAATAGCTTTTTTTAGAGCATATAGAACATTTGCTTTGTTTTAAATATTTATATTTTTATTTATATTTACATTTATACAAAACAATTTTTTTTATGATTCTTTAAAAACTTTAAGAATACACATAGTAATTTTAAAACCATTAGAAATTTAAATTCCATCAACTAATTTAAAAGTTAACTGATAACCATTTCATATATGAATGGTTTTTTAAAATCAATACCATGACCTCTTCTAATAATTCTTAAAATTGAAGAATCATATATGTCTATATTCATTCTTATAACTGTACAAAATATGTAAAAATGAAAAATAACTGAATCCAGTATGTAATTTAAAATGTTGATTAGCTTTTCCAGTAGTTAATTTTCAATTTGAATTTATTGTTTGTGTTGTATTCGATTGAAAATATTCTAAATTTACAGCATCTTTTGGAGCAATAGAATTTGCAATATTTGTTAATATTTTATTTACCATAACATAAATTAATTTTTTTATGTTAATTTGTAAATAAATGGATTACCATAAATATCCATTTATATAGTATAATTTTTTTTAAATACTCATTTTATTACAAACGATTGAATATATAACTAACCTTCCTAACTAATTAAACCATTATATTGTTATTTTTACTAATCTGTTTGTTAGTACTCTTAATATGTTGATCGTTTAAATAAACAAACTCTGTTTTCAATTTACTAGGGTTACAATCACCTGTTTTTATGTATATGGCACACCGATTATTATTAGTTGAAATATCAATACACTCTTGATTCTTAACATAATAATCAAACTCAGATTTTAAAGCTACATAATTTTCAAAATTATCGAAATTTATATTTGTAACATAATCATTTAAGTCATATTTAAAGCAGTATTATTTATATAATATAAAAGTTGTTATTTTAAAAATAATTATTCAATTTCAAATTTACTAATGTTCCTATAAAATTTTTCATTTCCATAAAATAATTATTCAAATTATTTGTTGTTATGAAATCACTTAACTCAGATTTCAAAGCAACATCATTTTTAAAATTTAAACTTCATACTTTTAACATAATTATTCTATTCAATTTTCAAAGCATAATTATTTAAATTCACTTTGATTGTTTTAATATAATCAATTCTCTTTGAATCAATTCTATAAGGAATAACATTTTTGTGTGCTATTTATTATTTTTTTTTTTTTTTAGCAAAATCATTAAATTTAATATTTTTTATTTAATTTATTTTTTAAACAGCATCGTTTTTAGAATTATCAAATTTGTTATTTTCAATTTTTTTGTTTAATCTAGTTTTCAATGCTACATCATTTTTAAATTGATTAATGTGTTCATTTTTACATATTTAGTCAAATTATTTTTAGGAGCAAAGATTTTTTTAAAAATAGAACGAAATTTACAAAATCTATCTTAATGGCATCAGGAAAAATAATATCATTGAAATCTTCCACTTTTTATTGAATTCATCTTTCAGGTTTTTATGACAATTTTAAGTCGTTATTCAAAATAATTTATTTTTTCGTATTTAACATATTCATAAATAGTTAGATTGGTAACATAATTTTTGTTATCTTCAATTTTAAAATATTTATCCTAACAACTGATTGGTTTTCCACTGTTATTTGAAAATATAAAAATTATATAAGAAAATTATATCCCTTTAGAATATAAATCTAATACTAATAAAAATAAATGATCGCTTATAACATAATCAAAATTTTGCATTTTATCATCTTTATAAAAAATTTGTCTAGTTTGAATTTCAAAATATTTGCAAATAATAGAAGCAATTGATAATCCTGATTTAACAACAATTATAATGCATGTTTTAGTTAGTTCGCCATAACATTTTTTTTTACAAATAAGTGTAATGATAGCAAATATCCTGCAAAAATTATATTTATACTAATAAAGAAATTGTTATAATTTTTTTTTAGAAATTCATTTAATAATAATTGCTGGCTTTTTATCATACTAAAAATGTGATGGAACTGTCGATAAAATTTATGCTTATCCAGGAAAATTTTTAATTCAAAGATTAGAAATTATGTGGCCAATTGTAGAATATAAAGGAAATACAGCAAATGATTCAAAATAAAAATTTATAAGTATCCAATTACACATTAGTTTTATTTATTCGCAATTCTTAGAAAGATCTGTTCCTTAAGATACAAGAACATTTTTTTATATATAAAATATCAATTTAATAATTTACAATTAGATATGCCTGATTTTGTAGTAGTTGGTTTTCGAATGAATGGAAAAGATCGCAATGAACAATATGTTCATGCTTCTACGCTTAATCATTGTGACGTGAGAAATATTTATGTTATAAATGCAAGAAATCAAATTTTTCCTAAAGATAAATGGAATTTATATTTTGATGCTGGATTTTTCCATAAAATGTATGTAGTATATCACGATTTTAGAAATAATGAAAAAAATATATTACTTATTGTAGAAATAATGAACTTTATTATAAACAAACTTTAAATACTGATGGTGAATGTAAGTATTATTCCTTCTTTGTTAGAAGGCCATTATAGATATTTGATTGTACTTATAGAAAACAACAATGGTGAAATATAAAACAAATATCAAAATTAGTGTTGATTTTAATAAAAATGTATTAGGAGATACAATATGTAAAGTTATATCGATTAGTCAAAGAAATTTCACTTGTGACAGATTGAAAGAAAATATTACAGAATATGTATACATTTTTGTATTAATAAATGAATGACGAATCTGCTAAAAATATTGTTTATGTTGTTCTTGATTTATTATCAACAGTTATTATTTTATATATTATATCAATATGTTTACAATTAAGAAAATATAAAATTATTTATAAACCAAAAGTTGTAAAACTTTTTCAATATTATTAAATGTAAAAAGTTAATATATATCTAAATTGTGTTGACAGTTTTTGAAATATGCCTATATTTTTTCATATATTTTTGATTCTAATAAAAAAAATTCTAAATAAAGATTTTTTATTATAGGAATTTAAACACTTATTTTGAAAAAATTAGTATCAATAAAATAATTTTTTTTAGCATAAATTAATTAGAATCTGGTTGTTATTTGATTACAAATATTTACTGTATTTGTACTTTAGATTGTTATAAAATTTTTGTTAAATTGGAAAATAAATTTACAATGGTTTTGCCAAAAATATGCAATACAATAAAATTAATTCTGATGAATTTGAATTTGTAATTGGATTATATATGGAATACAATGACAAAGTTAAAATTGATAAATTTAGATTCAAAATGAAATAAATTTATTTCTGATGGAAATTTTTACAATATATATAATCTTCTTTAGAGTTTGAAATAACAGTGTTATTTATTTTGCCTATCTGCTTCACTCTGTAAGAATTTTCCCTGTTCGCGAATATAATGTATTGCAGTGAAAATGTTAAAATTAACTTTTTTGTGAAGAAAATCGAAAAATTAAAGAAAGTTAAAGCTTTTTTTCAAAAATAAAGTATGGAAATCAACAAAATAAAAGGCTTGTCTTCATTTGAAATATATTTATTAAAATGAATCGATATACTTTAGAAGTTATATATAATTTTTGTGGATAACTCTTGTATATAAAAGTCTAGAAAAATTAACCATATAAGAATTTAAGTCTCATAAACTTTTTGTAAAAACCATTCAAAGTCTTGAAATCGTATACTGATATAGAAAGCGGTCATATTTGTGTATTAAATGAATATTGTTTACATTCTTTGTTTAAGAAATGTCCAGTTTTTCAAAAAATACCCCAATTCATTTTGTGATATTTTTCCTTTCATGGGTACCTCAGTACATATAGCCGAAAAAATGAACCACAGCTATCTGTTGGCACATCCACAAAATAAAAAAAGGATGATACCGAGGAAAAATATGTGAAAGGTTGTAGAAAGATGCAAGATGAAGATGGGTTGGGGTATTTGCATTTTTTGTACAAAATTAATTTTTAATATTTTCATTAAAAATTGCATTAATTGTAAAAATTACATTTTTAAACAGTGTTAGTAAAATTAAATTTATGTAATGGTAACGATTCGTTACCTTTTAATTTCATTAAGTTTTTATCACTATATTCATTAATATATTATAACTAATTTTAATATATTTTTTCGTTACTTTTTATGTGGTCCTGTTTCATTCCTACTTAATATTTTCATAATCATTTGAATACACATTTCCCTCAATATTTTCATATATATTTTTTATAAATATTTTCATAATTTTTTATAAATATTTTTTATGTATATTAAAAAAAATTTCATAAATAACATTGAATGCAAATCATTGACTGACATACAATTAACTACAAATATATTTGTATAATTTACATTTGTGCTAGTTTTATGCCAATTTGTCCCAGTTTATTACTCTATATAAATTAAATATTAAACTTTTTATTTGTTAATTATATATTTTCTTTCTACATTGTCTTTTGTATTCATTTTCACATATTATACATTGATATGAAAGATCATCTTTTGCTTTTTCATATTCACGAAATAATTTGAAATCTTTGATTTCTGAACATTTTGTTAATTTTTCTTCTCAGATGCTATAATAAAATCGAATTATTTTTCTTTACTTTTTTATTAATTTTATTAAATGTACACCTTTGTTCATTCAAATAATTTTTAGACCACGATTTATATTTATCTTACTTTTAACTGAAATCTCCTATATTTTTTGTCTGGTTGCATCTTATAGAAGTTTTTCTGTATTGTTATCAATTCTAATATTGTTCTACAATTTATTGTTTTCTATTTATTTTTCTTATTTCAATAATAAATAGGTTTTTGTTCATTACAATATTTTTTCAACTCGATCTATGTTTATCTTTTTGTTTACCGAATCCGTGTATATTTTTTCTCTCTTTACATTTTGTACAAATTTTTTTTATGTATTTCTGCCAATTGTAATCTTGTTTCCTATTGCGGTCATAATTAAGTACATATAATTTTTATAAAGAAAATGAATTTTTAAAGATTAAGTTTTCAATTATAAAATGGCCTGGCTCACGTTTTGATAAGAGTTTCACTAATTTTAGGGCAAAATGGGAAAAAGTTTTGTGCCCTTTTTCTTATTTTATGAACATTTTCATCAATTATTATTAATTTTTGTTAATTTTAATTTAAAAGTGTGAAGAAAAATGCCATGAATTTCGATTAATTTTGGTAATATTTGTTAAAATGTAAGTGATTTTGAAGAAAAATTTAAATTTTTAATGAAAACTAGAAATTTTTGTTGAAAAATCAAGTGATTTTAACGAAAAATTGTGATTTCCGTTGAAAAAGTTTGTAATGATGAAAAATCTCGTAATTTTGATGACAAATTGAGTGATTTTGGGTAAAAAGTCGTGTAATTATTGTTCTTATACAAAAAGTGAGTCAGGTATCTCATAAATTATCCACTTATTTAGGCTGTTATTGGTAAAGTGAGCACTTTTGAGGCCTTTGTTACTTTTTTCTTTAAAACATTATTTATCCTGAAAGCAGTTTTTAAAATTAATTTTGCCATGTAAGTAATAAACCGTACTCGAAAACTACCGTCTAAGGCTAAAATAAAATATGTTTATTGAATATTATTCCACATAAGAGGACTTTGAAAAGTGCTCACTTTACAGTGAAAAAAAAGCCTTTATGTATAAATATGCGTGTGTATTCAAATATATACAAATGCATGTATACACATATACATATTTGATATTTTGTGTGTGGTATTATTTGTTGACAGACGAACATCTTGTTCTGTTCCTGCACAGTCGTTACGACAATCTAGAGAAGACGAAACAATTAATAGAATCCTACTGCACTATCAAGACTTCCACACCGGAGCTGTTCGGCAGCAGAGACGTTTTAGGACGAGATGTTCAGGATATAAGTGAAATATGGTAATTGAATTGCAATTACTCTATCTTGGCTTGACATGTAATCGGGAAAGTAAGGAGTTAATTTTAGCTCCTTTGTAACACCGCTATTATAATTGAACTGATTTTTGGGAATGAACAGCTATGCCTTGTTTGTAGCAGGGCAGGTAAATGCTGTTTGCAGTAAACTGGGCACTTTTGGAAGCTCTGCTTCAGCTCCACTAGTATGCATATTGTTTATTCTTATGCCTTATATAAAATTAACGTTGCCATGGAACTGATCACTTTATGCATGTGGCAGTTAAATGAAACTGTGAACTTAGTAAATTTACAAATTTGTCAATTATTACACTTATACGCATTATAAAATCAGAAGACAAATTAAATATTTTCAGTATTTACTAATATTAACGTAACACTTTCAATTCATGTCAAAACATGGAACTACTTTTCATCTGTCGTTACCAAATTTACTGGGTGTATGACAGAAAGAGTGCCCGTTGAAATATATGACCTAGGGGAAGTGACTTTTTTCGAAGGTTTATTTTAAAAATGCTCAATTAACCGTGATCAGCCTAAAGGCCTAACTATTTGATCTTATTTACAAAGCTGCTTGTATTATTTTCTATCGTATGTGTGAAAGGGCAATGCCGACGAGGGTTCCGGGGAGAGAAGTCAAACCCATTCCGTCCGGTGCGTGCGATGCGTGCGGATGAGTCATCCGGATTTGCCGAGTTGTGTGCGCACGGCATTCGAACCAGGCTGGCATTTTCTCTTCAATTTCGATGCGAGTGTTGAATGGTGAACATGGACCCCGCTCGGCAAATCGTTAATGTGCAAGAATATGAGGTATTGTACAACCTGCGGCACCTTTAATATTTCAACCAACAACGCAGAGACAGCATTTGGAAAGAGATAGGGTGTAAAATGAGTCAGTCCGGTAAGTACATTAGTACTATATGTATGAACATATAAATTGTACTCATGCGTATAATTTAAACAGAAATGGAGTATTACTACAACATATGCCTCTCTTCAAGTTATATGTACCATCCATGTTTTATTATTTAATAAACATACACATAACCAGACAATACAGCAGTAGTTGCAGGAATGAACACATACAGATAATAGTAACTTGGAATATTCATTTACGTGAGTCCATGTTTACCAATTCGCACTTTAACTTGTTGCCAGTCAACTGATCCTCATATGTATGCAGCAATATTAATGAACTCTTAGTCATTCTAACTGCTGTCTCCTTTGTTTCAGGCACAGCATGCAGATCGAAATGGACCAGAATCAGGAACAACCATCGGAAAGCACTGAGCGTACGAAAATCGAAAGGCAGACCGGCGGCATAAAAAATGAAGCCACCAAAATTCAACAAAGAGCTTGAGTTCCTGACTCAATACCTTCATGGCGAGGAAGAGAGGATGACAAACGTCTCGTCGCCAGTTGGGTCTGTTGCAAATGCTTTAGACGAAGAAGAGTGTTCCTACGAAACTGTTTATTCAACCCCCCCAACATTCCACACTTTTCCTTGTATCGCTGATAAACAGGGTTCAGCCACTTGTTCATTCCAGCGTGTCTGTCAGAAGAAACCGTCCGGGAAAGTCCAGGTACAAGTGAGCACAGCATTAGTTCTCCAAGATTATATATCGCGATGGGAAAAGGCAACTGCGTCCGCACCCCACCAGTATGATCCTTTAAGTTCTCCCCAGCGATCGTCCGACAACAGTATGTAATGATGCTATTTGAGTACAGTAACAGGTGAAACGATACCAATTATAGAAAAGATAAAAGTGATCTTGAAGCTAGGTGACCTTAGCAGAGCACGATGTTTACATAGCAGAAATAGAGGATAAGTGTATTTTGGGACATGATGTACTGCGTAGGCTGGGGTGCTGTATCGATAATCTACTTGGTGTGCTATGGGTACGCAGTACAAAGTTGGCGGTGTCAACACAGCAAGATTAGTCCTCCCCAATTAGCTGTCCAGTAGTATGTGGTCAACCTACTGTGCTGCCCGCTTCTAGTGAAATTGTCATTACAGGCAGATGTCAAGTAAATTTGCCAGACATTTAGGTCTAATTGAGCCAGCAGACAGGATTGGTGTCCTGCCAAGTAAAGTCGCTGTAGCAAGGACTTTGGTCTCTTATAATTCTGACAGATTTCCAGTTCGAATGACAATTTTGTCCGATAGTGCCACTCGTCTTGAGGAAGGGGCGGTGATAGGTGTTTGCAAGCAGGTCACACAGGTACTGCCAAAAGTTCCAGAAGATTTTAAAGTAAAACAAATAGAATTTCAATTATCAGGAATACTAAGGGAACTTCTAATAAGAACAAAATAAAATCTTAACTGGCTACAGGAGAAGACTGTCTCTGAATTACTGCAGATAAATAGGACTACCTTCTCATGTGAGCCATGCAACCTTGGAAGGACTAATGTGACCTGCCACCACATTGTTACAGGTGATGCCAAGCCCATAAAGCAGCCACCAAGATGACTGCCACTAGATTCTCACGAGGCAGTTGGTGGAATTCTGGAGGAAATTAGGGAGTTAGATGTAATAGAACGATAAGTTAGTGCGTGGTCGTCACCCATTGTATTTGTTAACATTAAAGATGGCTCTCTGAAGTTTTGTGTAGATTTTCGCCAGCTTAATAATGTGACGAAGAAACACTCTTGTCCACTTCCAAGGATAGATGACACATTGGACAGCTTAGCAGGTTTGCACTGGTTTTATAATTTGGACATGAAGAGTGGGTATTGGCAGTGCGAGGTGGCCCCAGGGGACCAAGAGAAGACTGAATTTTGTGCCCAAGGGAAGGGAACCTGGCAGTTCAAAGTTATGCCTTTTTGGCTGTGTAATGCCCCTGCCACCTTCGAACACTCGATGGAAGAAGTCCTGCCTTTAGATATCTGTCAGGTTTAGCTATGATATTGTTGTGACAGGAAAGACATTTGAAGAGCATCTATCATGCTTAGACTCCATATTCCAGAAAGTGGCCGCAGCCAACTTGAAACTGGTTCCTAAGAAGTGCCACCTGTTCCAAAAGAAAACATTTCTTGGGACACGTAGTGTCGGCTCATGTAATCGAAATAGACCCCGAGAAGACCAAATCAATAAGAAATTGGTCGACCCCAAATAACAAAACCGAAGTGCGGAGTTTTCTGGGATTATATGCCTATTACCATCGATTTGTACCTAGGTTCGCCATGTTCAACCAAGCCACTACATGAACTGAGTGAGGCGAAATGGAGATTTCATTGAACCACTGAGTGTAAAAATGATTTGAGTAAACTAAAGAAAATTGTGATATCTCCACCAGTCCTGGGTTTCCCGAAAAGAGAGTGTGTATTCATTTTGGATACTTATGCTAATGATGTAAGCATTGGAGCTGTGATTTATCAGGCTCAAGATAGGAAGGAAATATCTCTAGAATACTTCAGTAAGGTATTGAATAAGCCTGAGAGAAATTACTGCTTTACATGCAGGGAGATTCTGGCAATGGTGAAGGAAATTTCACACCTCCACCCCTACCTTTATGGCAGACATTTTATTCTAAGAACCGACGCTGCTTCATTACACTGGCTACTAAATGTCATGGAACCAGAAATTAAAATAGCCTGGCGTATACAGCACCTTCAAGAATACGACTTCGAAATGTTGCACAGATCTGGATGCCTTCACAGCAATGCATATGCACTCTCTTGGAGGCCACGTGAGCCATTTTGTCATCATTGTGATTACCAGGAAGAAAAAAAGAGGTGAATCGCTGAAGGTATGGAGGACAAGAATTCAAGGTTCTTTATCTTGTGTTTGGTCACCCACCTGGTGTGATGAGGGTATTAGGAACGATCATCTGAATGATTCCACTTTGCAGCCATTATTCAAGTGGAAAGAAGCTGGCTGTCGACCATAATGGGATGAGATATCTAACCTGAGCGCAGCAGTCAAAGCATACCGGTCTTAGTGGAATTCCCTCGTGCTGAAGAATGGCATAATTTACAGAAACTGGGAAAGTAGTGATGGAAAAGCACACACACAGTTGGTCCTTCTAGAATACAGATTTCCCGAAGTCTAAAGAGAACTGTATAATGTGGCAGACAGTGGGCACTTTGGTGTTAATAAGACCCTTGACAGAGTTAAACTGTGATTCTAATGGCTTTATTGTCGGGAGGACGTCGAGAATTGGTGACGATTGTGTGACCCCTGCACCGCGAGGAAGGGCCCAAGGACCAGAGGACAAGGTAACTTCCAGTAATAAAATGTTTGGAGCCTCATTCGAAAGGATGGCAGTAGATATTCTTGGCCCTTTGCTGTCACAGAGAGAGATAACCGTTATCTACTGGTGGTCCAATATTACTTTACTAACTGGCCTGAGGTCATTCCCCTCCCAAACCAAGAAGCATGTACTGTGGCCGATGCATTTATAGAGCATGTCTTCTCGAGGCTTGGGGTGCCACTAGAAGCCCATTCTTATCAGGGAAGAAACTTTGAAGCTGCGGTCTTCCAGGAGGTAATACAAAGATTCTGGGTAGCAAAAAGACTAGGACTACACCCTTACACCTTCAGTAGGCTGGAATATTCGAGAAACTTAACCGCACTCTTAAGCAGTACTTGTCGATCTTTGTGGCAGATAACCAAATGGACTGGGATTCAAATGTGCCAATATTTCTTCTTGCTTGCCGCTCAGCAGTTGACGAGTACACGAGGATAACACCATCAAGGATGCTGTTTGGAAGATACCCCTAGTAAGCTGCTGTTTGGCTGACCGACAGAAGAGGAAGCTGCAGCCCCTGATTATGCCAGCGAATTACTCAACAGTCTTGTTGGCATTCATGAATTTGCTTGACAGTACCTCAGAATAACGAGTAACAGGATAAAGATGCTTTATGATAGGAGAATGTCGGGCGAGTTATTTCAAGGAGGACAACTGGTGTGGCTGTACACCTTCCAGAGGCGAAAAGGGTACTGCCCGGAGATAAAGAAATGTTGGGAAGGCACATACATGACTCTATAGAAGATCAATGATGTGGTCTTTTTGATTTGTCGTCAAGGCTGATGGGCGAAGCTGAAAGTTGTCCACATCGACCGGCTGGCACTCTACGAATGTCCGGATGTTGCAGATATGCCTGTTCAGGACGAACAGATTTGAGGAGAGTGCAGTGTTTCACGCTCGCTGCTTTGTTCCACACGAGCTAGTGGAAGTGAAGGACAGATCAATTATATGATAGCAGCAGCGAGTCAAAATGGAATGTTTAAAATTACAGGCGAGCGATAAATCAGGAACCACCTATATGTTAAAAAAGCGACTCAACACGATAACCTTTTTTGTGGCGTGCACTCCTGAACTTGATTGCATTGAGTTTCTGTATTTATCTTAAGAATTCTCTTGTGGTTTACTGCACTAGTTTCTGCCAGCATGACTCGGTCAAGGCCAGCAGAGTATAAATAGTGCGATGGGCCTCTGAGTCGGGAGTTGATGAGTGGCTGGAGTTTTAGTGATAGACGACGAGCGAGAGAAACTAGTGGCGAGAGATGTGACCAGCAGAAGGAAAATCTGCAACTGCGAGCATTACAGCAGTGAAAATTGCAACTGGCAAGCTAAACTTTTTGACTGAATATGAGAGTGAAATACATTACAAATGATGGCAACAGACAGACTGGCACTGTGTTAAGGACGAGTATGAGTTAATTTAACATAACCAAACAGAGATATTAAGGACAGTAGTATTAGAATGGGGCTTTAGGGACAACTGATACATGAGTAGGAAGCAGGGGCCATCCGCCATCTTGAATGATATAACACCTTGCTCTGTCATTCTGGTAACATGGCATTCTTTTAGTAACCTTGACTTTAAAATTTCCGCCATTTTGTTTCTAGAATTTTCTATTTAATGCTCTGTCATCCCATATAGCTACTTCATGCTCTGCCATTCCAGCTACCTATTTCAAGCTCTGTCATTCCATCTTGCCTCTATCCCCCCTCTTTTCACTCTTGCACTTTCTTCGTCTGCTATCTTGTTTCCGTCCGCCATATTGTTGCCGCCCGCTATATTGTTTCCACCTGCTATCTTGTTTCCCAATTACTCAACTTCGTTCAACCCCATCATCTTGTTTCCACTTGTCTCTCGTTCAACTGCCGCCTGCTAGGGACGCTGGTGTCACTTTCGCTCGGCTGCCATGTTGGTTCTGGAGTTGACTGCTAGGTGTGCTGCTAAAAATATCGTCTGGGGTAGGGCAGGACCAAACTGCTGGACCTTGAGTCACCAACACGGTGGACGCCTTAGACCACTCGGCCACTGATACAAGTATCCAAGTAAGGTTTTAAATATGGTTTATGCATTGCAATACACTTCACTACCACCCACCAACAGAATTATAAAAAATCGAAAAAAAAAATCTAAAAATCGAGGAATATATAACGTTAAGCTACTATACTCACATCACAACCATAACTAACCCCCGCCGTTTTGACCACCCCATGTCGCAGCACTCCCAATAATAAAAAATTGAAAACAATTTTTTAAAAAATTGAGGATCGCATAACATAACCCCACCCTACACCCCACAACCCTAACCAAGAAATAACCTCCTCCCCCCTTCAAATTATCTCCCAGTCATAAAAATCGAAAAAAATTATAAAAATAGAGAAACGTATAATGTTATCCCACCCTACACCCCACATCATTACCAACCAACCCCTCACCACCCAAATCCTGGCAATTATTATGTAATCAAGAAAAATCGTTAAAATAATTAAAAAATCAAGGAACATATAACGTTTACCTTTCACTCACCCCACCACCCTAAAAACAAACACCCACCCTCTCACTGCAATCCACCCTGTCATAAAAATTCGAGAATAATCGGGAAAAAAGAAAAAAACGATTCCAAAAATTGAAGAACATATAGCGTTAAACTCACACTCGTCACACCACCCTCACATCACCTCTTCTCCAACCAAACCCTGGCAATTATTATAAAATAAAAAAAATAAAAAAATTCTAAAAATCGAGGAACATACACTGAGGCGACAAAAGTCATGGGAAACCTCTTAATATCATGTCGGACCTCCTTTTGCCCGGCGAAGTGCAGCAACTCGACGTGGCATGGACTCAACAAGTCGTTGAAAGTCCCCGACAGAAATATTGAGCCATGCTGCCTCTATAGACGTCCATAATTGCGAAAGTGTTGTCGGTGCAGGAGTTTGTGCACGAACAGACTTCTGGATTATGTCCCATAAATGTTCGATGGGATTCATGTCGGGCGATCTTGGTGGCCAAATCATTCGCTGGAATTGTCCAGAATGTTCTTCAAACCAATCGCGAACAGTTGTGGCCCGGTGACATGGCGCATTGTCAACATGTAAAAATTCCATCGTTGTTTGGGTACATGAAGTCCATAAATGGCTGCAAGTGGTCTCCAAATAACTGAACATAGCCCTTTCCAGTCAATTATCGGTTCAGTTAGACCAGAGGACCCAGTCTATTACATGTAAAAACAGTCCACACCATTATGGAGCCACCACCAGCATGCACAGTTCCTTGTTGACAACTTGGGTCCATGGATTCGTGGGGTCTGCGCCACACTTGAACCCTACCATCAGCTCTTACCAATCGAAATCGGGAATCATCCGACCAAGCCACGGTTTTCCAGTCATCTAGGTTCCAACCGATATGGTCCCGAGCCCAGGAGAGACGCTGCAGGCGATGTCGTGCTGTTAGTAAAGGCACTCGAGTCGGTCTTCTGCTGGCATAGCCCAGTACAGCCAAAGTTCGCCGCACTGTCCTAACGGACACGTCCGTCGTACGTCCCACATTGATTCCTGCGGTTATTTCACGCAGTGTTGCTTGTCTGTTAACACTGACCATTCTGCGCACACGTCGTTGGTCTCGGTCATTAAGTGCAGGCGGTCGGCCACTGCGTTGTCCATGGTGGGAGGTTATGCCTGAAATTAGGTATTCTCGGCACACTCTTGACACTGTGGATCTCGGAATGTTGAATTCCCTAACCATTTCCGAAATGGAATGTCCCATGCGTCTAGCTCCAACTACCATTCCGCGTTCAAAGTCTGTTAATTCCCGTCGTGCGGCCATAATCACGTCAGAAACCTTTTCACATGAATCACTTGACTACAAATGAAAGCCCAACCAATGCACTGCCCATTTATACAGTTTGTACGCGATACTACTGCCATCTGTATATTTGCATATTGCTATCCCTTGACTTTTATCACCTGTGTGTATAACATTAGACCCCACAGCTCACCCCTCCAGGCCCCTGGACACCTGACCATCACGAAAGGCATTGACTGCCCCCTTCACCCTTCCCCCTGTCTACTTTCCAGCGCCTATTCTCACACTGCTCTCGTGAAGTAGGTGTTTTCAGCTTCCTCATAGATGAAGCCAAGGTCGTATAATTTTTAATTTTTACTGCGGTTTAAAAATTTTCAAAAAAAAATTGTGATTATTTTTTATTTTAAGCGGCAGATGACATTTGAAATTTGTAATCAAAGGTGAAAGTCGCACGATGTCATCCAAAGTCAAGGTTTCTTGATGCCACGGTTCCTGCTGTTGTGAGCAGGGAAAATGGATTTTCTCTGAGTGTTCCCATATTTTTACATACAATATATGGCTTTTTACCCTTCATCCCTAACACATATGTCGTCCTAGGTGGTGTCCAAAAGTCAAGATCATGGTCGCACGACATCACGGTTCCTGTTATTGCGACCAGGGCAAATGGGCTTTCTCAGAGTGTTCGTATGTTTTTTCTTCATCCCTAAAAATAAGTTAGTGTGTATAATACTTTAAACGAAATAAATTTTTATTTTTCACTGGTTCAAGTGTGGCATTTCAGTGCAAACTCTGCCAGAGGTGTTTTGCACTGAGTGATATTTTGAAGAAACATTCTGAAACTTGTAGCACTGGAAAGAATTAGAGTGATAGGATGATTGTGGAGCTGATTGCGGCGCTGATTGTGAAGGATTGGGATTGATCGAAGGATTGGGATTGGTTGAAGGGTTGGGATTGTTTGAAGGATTGGGAATGTTTGAAGGATTGGGATTGTTTGAAGGATTGGAATTGATAGAAGGATTGGGATTGATCGAATGTTTGGTTTGTGGATTGGTGTGGATTGGTGTAAACATAGAGATGATTGTGGTGCATGTGGTGCTGATTGTGGTGCATGTAGTGTTGGTTGTGGTGAATGTGGTGCTGATTGTGGTACATGTGGTTCTGATTATGGTGCATGTGGTTCTGAATGTGGTGTGTGTTCTGATAGTGGTGCATGTGGTGCTGATCGTGGTGCAGGGGTGTTGATTGTGGTATATGTAGTGCTGATTGTGTCGCACATGGTGCTGATTATGGCATATGTGGTGTTGATTGTGGTGCATGTGGTGATGCGTGTAGTGCATGTGGTGCTGATTGTGATGTGCATGGTGCTTATTGTGGTGAGTATAGTCCTGCTTGTGGCACATGTGGTGCTGATTGTAGTGCATGTGGTGCTGATTGTAGTGCATGTGGTGCTGAATGTGGTGCATGTGGTGCTTATTGTGGCACATGTGGTGCTGATT
>NQII01000022.1:846756-945291 GCA_002778355.1 Clitarchus hookeri
ATTGTGGTGCATGTGGTGCTGATTGTGGTGCATGTGGTGCTGATTGTGGTGCTGATTGTGGTGCATGTGGTGCTGATTATGGTGCATGTGGTGCTGATTGTGGTGCATGATATTCTGTCTGTGGTGCGCTTCGGTCATTTAGCAGTCATTTGGGGTCACTTAGGGTTCGATTAGGGGTCATATAGGAATCGCTTAGGGGTTTAGGGATTATTTAGGAACATTTAAAGGTGATTTATTTGTCATTTACGGGTCATTTGGGAAACAAGAGGGGACAGTCTTGTGAGGAGGCGGTCTGGCAGTAGTCAGTTGCCTGCTTTACGTGTGACCATGGGTTCAAGCTGAGCGAAGAACTTGTCTGGAAGAAACTGTTGAAGATACGACTGCATGATAATGTGGTCAAGGAACTAGATAAAATCTCTGGTTGAATGGAGACATAACAATTATTAAATCTCACAGATGATGTACGATCGTATGTATACATATATATGTATATATATACACACACACATATACACTGAAGAGCCAAAACAACAGGTACACCTGCCTAATATCGTGTAGGGCCCCGCGAGCACGCAGAAGTGTTGCAAGACGACGTGGCATGGACTCGACTAATGTCTGAAGGTATGCAGGAGGCATTTCTCACCATGAATCCTGCAGGGCAGCCCACAAATCCATAGGAGTGCGAGGTGGTGGAGATCTCTTCTGAACAGCATGTTGCAAGGCATCCCAGATATGCTCAATAATGGTCATGTCTGGTGATTTAGGTGGCCAATGGAAGTGTCTAAAGTCAGAAGAGTGTTCCTGGAGCCACTCGGTAGCAACTCTCGGCGTGTGGGGTGTCGCATTGTCCTGCTGGAATTGTCCACGTCAGTCGGAATGCACAATTGACATGAATGGGTGCAGGTGATCGGACAGGATGCTTACGTGTCTGACACCTGTCAGAGTCGTATCTAGACGTATCAGGGGTCCCATTTCACGCCAACTGCACACGTCCCATACCATTACAGAGCCTCTACCAGTTTTAACTTTCCCTGTTGACATGTAGGGTCCATGAATTTATGAGGTTGTCTCCATACCCGTACATGTCCATCCACCCGATACAATTGGAAACGAGAAGAGTCAGACCAGGCAACGTGTTTCCAGTCATCAACATTCCAATGGCGGTGTTGGCCGGCCCAGGCGAGGCGTAAAGCTTTGTGTCGCGCAGTCAACAAGAGTACACGAATGGGCCTTCGGCTCCGAAAGCCCATATCAATGATGGTCCGTTGAATAGTTCGCACGCTGGCACTTGTTGATGCCTCAGCATTGAAATATGCGCCAATTTGAGAAAGGGTTGCACCACGTCTGTCACGTTTAATGATTCTCGTCAGTCGTCGTTTGTCCCGTTCGTTCACAATCTTTTTCCGGCCGCAGCGATGTCGAAGATATGATGTTTTACCGGATTCTCGATATTCACGGTACACTCGTGAAATGGTCGTACGCGAAAATCCAAATTTTATCGCTACCTCGGGGATGCTGTGTCCCATCTCTCGTGCGCCGACTATAACACCACGTTCAAACTCACTTAAATGTTGATAACCTGCCATTNTCCCATCTCTCGTGCGCCGACTATAACACCACGTTCAAACTCACTTAAATGTTGATAACCTGCCATTGTAGCAGCCGTAACCGATCTAGCAACTTTGCCAGACGCCTGTTGTCTTATATAGGCGCTGCCGACTGCATCGCGTTACTCTGACTGGTTCCATACCTCTGTTATTTGCATACGCACGCCTATACCAGATTTTTTGGCTCTCCATTACATATATAGGCCAATTAGAGGTTCATTTAGGGGTCATTACATCGAAGTCATGGTCTTGGTTCTGTAACACAGAGTTTTTGCGGCTTCCATCAGCGGTGTGATGGATAGTAATTTCGATCCTATGGCTCCTTAATCAAAATCGGCTGCAACCGGTATGAACGTCGAAAATCTGTGAAATTATCACCAGGAGCAACATCTCTTTCCACGAAGACATCTTCATTCCTGGTTCCTGCTCCTTCCGATATGACGACAGCCGAACCACCTGGTCCACAAGTGTATAA
Organism: Clitarchus hookeri; assembly: GCA_002778355.1. Lineage (NCBI taxonomy): Eukaryota > Metazoa > Arthropoda > Insecta > Phasmatodea > Phasmatidae > Clitarchus > Clitarchus hookeri. The sequence continues at coordinate 848,839 of NQII01000022.1, forward strand.
TCTACAGAATTTTTAGTGGCATATCGGTATTNAATCTACAGAATTTTTAGTGGCATATCGGTATTCTTTTTCTGCGAGGACTTCGCCTTCAAGCTTACTGCATGACAACATGAAGTTTATATGTAAGTGCCAGAATATTTGGTTTCATGTTTAACAAAGGACAAGGATTTGTATAATGATGCGCACTTTACATTGACGGACATTAATATTTTTATAGTGTTTTTGTAGTAATATATATTTAAAAAAATGTAGTAACTTCTTTTCTTATTAATCCTATATCGTAACCAGTCTGTTATATACCGTTTTCGTTAAAAACATGACTATGAAGCCAATATTGGCTCAACACTTTGGTTATAAAGGGCTGATACATACATTCCTGGAGCTAGAAATGATACTTGCAAACTGAATTTCACGATCCTGCCTCCTAAGGCCCGTACTATAATTCACGGTTACGTAAGGAAACGGGCTCGGAACACGTAAACGGAACAAGCGGATGACTTGAGATGCATTTTTAATTATTCTACAATACGAATATATATACAGCTTTGCAACTTACGAAATCAAAAATACTCAGCTCTTGCAAATTACTCATTTATGTCATATAGGTTTTATAATGTAAAATACCTCATTATGTATATTTTTACAGTTTTTAGCAAAACGTAAATACTACTGCCATACCATGTGCACAAGTTTATCAAAACAAAAGCGATAATAACCACGGCAAATCCGTGCACTTGTGGCCGTGTACGCTACAATGGCCACGAAAACGAATATCAACAAACCAAATACCAATTTCCTATTAGTTACCCGGATTCACGGACACGGAAGAGTTGGGAGTGGCCCAGCTTTCTTACGTGTATCCGTACGTGATCCGTTTCTACATGCGTATCATTGTAAAATGGGCCTAAGAGTTCGCAAAATATATTTGGCTACCTATATGCTTGTACATATTCGCTTGCTTACGAGCTGACTTGCGAAAAAAATGTGGGCTGTTACATAATTATTTAAAAAGAATATATAAAATCATTCAATGTGAGCATAGCCACATAATCTGATTTAAGATTCGACCTGACTCATAAAATATCGTTCTTTAATACACTACTTATATCATTTTTTGTAAAATGGTAAATACATTGAATTTAAAGTTTAAGCCGAAAAAGTTTCCCAATAAATGTGGTCATAATATATAAATGCACTGACTTAAAATAAATATAAAAATAATATAACAAGATGTTTAATANCCAATAAATGTGGTCATAATATATAAATGCACTGACTTAAAATAAATATAAAAATAATATAACAAGATGTTTAATACACTAACATAATTGCATGAAGGAATGCAGCTTCTTTGTTTGGACGGCTACTATACAAAATTTAAGCACTGCTGTTCCTGGCTACTTGTGTAGTTCAGTTGTTAGAGCATCCCCGACTCCTGTTCGAGAGGTTGTGAGTTTAAATCTGTTTACCTCCATGAAAGTATTTTCTTTTTCTAATGTTACCAGCTGTCATGGGAAAGTGCGAAATTTACATAATTTAAATTATCTAAACCGATTAAATATTAAAATTACGTTTTAGATATATAAATATGTATTTTATAAGTTTCGGCATTTTTCAAACTTTATATAGGATAAATTTAAAAAGCTTAATTTAAATTATTTATAAATGCGTTGATTCTTAGATGTCTTATCGTTTTATGATTATTTTTGACAAGCCCCACCAGCCACCTGCCTCGCGAGAGCAGTAAGGGAAAAGTAGTTGGGCAGCAGAAAGGGGGAAGGGTGAAGAGGGCGGTCGATGCCTTCCGAGACGGTTAAGACGCCAGAGGGCCGGGAGGAGGCTGGAGGGGTGTGCAATGGAAGGGGATATCATGTTATATGTTCCGCGATTTTTAGATTTTTTTCGATCATTTTTATTTTATAATAATTGCCAGGGGGTGGGGTGGAGAAGGAGTGAGGTGAGGGTGGTGGGATGAGTACGAGGTTAACGCTATATGTTCTTCGAGTTATAGAATCAATTCTTCTGTTTTTTACGATAATTCTCGAATTTTTATGTCTCGGTGGATTCGGGTGATGGAGTGGGTNAATTCTCGAATTTTTATGTCTCGGTGGATTCGGGTGATGGAGTGGGTCGTTGGTTATGGTGGTGGAGTGAGTGTGAGGTTAATGTTCTTCGATTTTCAGAATTTTTTAAAAATTGTTTTTAATTTTATAATAATTGCCAGGATGTAGGGGCGAAGAGGGGGTGAATGGTGTTTAGGCTTGTGGGGTGTAGGGCGGGGTAACATTATATGTTCCTATGTTCCTCGATTTTTAGAATTTTTTTTTAGATNGTCGTTGGTTATGGTGGTGGAGTGAGTGTGAGGTTAATGTTCTTCGATTTTCAGAATTTTTTAAAAATTGTTTTTATTTTTATAATAATTGCCAGGATGTAGGGGCGAAGAGGGGGTGAATGGTGTTTAGGCTTGTGGGGTGTAGGGCGGGGTAACATTATATGTTCCTATGTTCCTCGATTTTTAGAATTTTTTTTTAGATTTTTTATTTGGAGAGTTTTGGTAAGGGGAAAAAAGATGATGGGTGTTTGTTTGTTAAGGTTGTGGGTTGTAGGGTGGCGTTACAATACAGGCCCTACCAAAAGTTTATGGAAACTACTTTATTCAATTAACTTACATGTTGTCCTTATAATTAATAAGTCGCATGCAAATGGATTAGTAATGACAATTGTGTTACTGATTTTGTAGTTGTTCAGAAATACATTTTATAACACAATTTTATCAAATATTACCATCTGTTCACAAGTTATAGCTTTTTGTCGTTTTTCAATATAAAAGATAATTTTTACAATTTTTAATATTTGCGGAGATGTGAAATGTACAATCAATTGAAAATGTCCATAATTTTTAATGGGGAGGGACCTACACTCCGAAGGAATATTTACAACTACTCAGTAGCAGTCAAATTTTATCCTTCAAGAAATTATCACAACAATGATAACTTTAAAAAAATCTTAAAACATGTCACAAAACTGGCAATCTGTGGCAATGGTCAACTGGAACCCAGAATCAGTCACCGAGGCCGGAGTAATGTCAAGTTCTAGTTTTGGTGTGATACAACAAATGGCAGTACTATGCTGGTTTGTAAAAAAATTTTCTTTCTTGCTGTTTTTTAGTTGTGTCGAAGTTTTCATAGCATGTAATACTGTAATAAAAGAAAGTTATTGTTACATGATTATGAAAAGGAAAGGTGTGGAAGAAGAAATCAAAAGGTAAGTAATTGGCATGCGTAAGTGTAATATGTCATATACAGTTATTGCAAGCAAGTAAGGGATAAGTAAAATGTGTGTTGAACAAACAATAAACAAACATATGAAGTGCGCCACTGTCGCTGACTTGTCGTGGAGCGGTAGGCCGAAGATTACAACACCCCGAAAGGACAGAACAATAGCAGGTATTTCCAAACAAAATCGGAGGACGTCCATTTCTACAATCCAAAGGTTATTCCAGGAAAATACTGGCAGATCAGTGTCACGTATGACTTGTTCCCATCGACTGCATAAGGCAGGTCTTGATTCATGTGTAGCAATAAAGAAACTACTCCTGGTGGCGATTTCGCGCAAAAAAAGAAGACTTTCGTGCAAAAGCAAGAAGAACTAGAGACTCGGGATAAGGTACTATCTAGTGACGAGTCACGATTCTAACTCTTTCCTTACCAGAGAGTTTTTGTAAGGCGAATGACAACTGACATATTTTTTCCACTATCATTGTCACCAGCAGTTCAGGGTGGCGGTGATTCAGTTCTGATATGGTTCAGTTATGATATGGGGCTGAATGTCTGCAAGTGGTATCATAATATTACGGTTCATTAATGGTTTCATGGACTCTAAAGAGTATATATCTACCATGCAGGACAATATAATCCCTTCAGCAGAGAAGCTCCATGGCTGTTACTTCATGTATCAACAGCATACTGCGCCTCGCCACAAATCTCGTGCAACTATGCAGTGGTTTGAAGAAAACGAAGTACCAATGTAAGAGTGGCCAAGCAGAAGTCTGAACCTTAACCTCATAGAGAATCTCTGGAACATCATTGGCAGACGGGTAGCTGCGTACAGGCTCAAAAAACCGCAGTGAACTTCGTGAGGAAATATCTACAACTTGGAACAATATATAGATGCAAAAGGGTCAAACACTTGTGAAGAGCCTAGTGAAAAGGGTACAATTGTTTTTGAAAGCCAAATAAGTTCCAAAAGACTATTATGAACCATCACAAAGTGATCTGAGAGTAATCTGTAGTGATTTGATGTGTTTATGTATTACCATGTGTCTTTAAATTAAATTTTTCCCACATTTCAATGGGTGTTATTATACTTTTGGTAGGACCTGTATATGTTCCTACATTTTTAGAGTTTTTTATATATTTTTTATTATTGGGAGGGTTGCAGTGAGGGGGTGGTGAAAAGGGGGAGGGGCTGGTTAGGGTTGTGGTGTGAGTGTGAGCTTAATGTTATATGTTCCTCGATTTTTAAAATTTTGTTTTAGTGATTTTTTATAATTTTGTGGATGCATGGGGGAAGCTGAGTACTGCAATTCATAAACCATATTTAAAACCTTACTTCCCTACCTGTTTCGGTGGCCGCGTGGTCTAAGGCATCCACCATGTTGACGACTCAAGGCCCGGCAGTTCGATCCCACCCTACCCCACACGATATTTTGATATCTGTCAAAATTAATTGACAGCACCCCTAATGGTCAACTCCAGAACCAACATGGCTGCCAAGTGGAAGCGAGACCAGTGCCCCTAGCAGATAGCAGTTAAACGAAGGACAAGTGGAAACAAGATGGTGGGGTCGAACGAATGTGAGTAATTGGAAAACGAGATGGTAGAGGGAACCAAGATAGCAGGTGGAAACAAGATAGTGGACAGAAACAAGATGGTGGAAAAGAGAAAACGCAAGAGAGAGAAGAGGTGGAAGAGAGCGGCAATATGGAATTGCAGCTTGAAGTAGCTAGATGGAATTACATAATATGAAGAAAAAAATTCTGGAAACAAGATGGCGGAAAGTTCAAGTTCACAAAATGGCCACCGGTTGTAACGACAGAGCAGGAGTCAACGTTATCCATTATGGTGGACGACTCCTGGCTCGTAATCATGAATAAGTTGTCCCGGAAGCCCCATTTATATACTACTAAGGAAGTTATTTATAATAAAAATAAATATTTAATTTTGCACTCGTTGATAAATAAAAGAGCAATAGTGGAAAAAGATAGATTAATCTGTAAATAATAGCTGTGTGAATAAATTAAAGCCAAATTTAGTTCTTTTATTTTTATAAATACCTCCATCGCTCACGAACTCAGGTACGTTTACACGAGGCCTGCTACCTGAGCTTGCATGCAAGTGGGTATGGAGGGTTCTTTGGAATAACCTATCCAACGTTACTTGTTGCCGTACAAGTAAAGACGAGTGCATTTTTTATGATTTTACTTCTGCAACTGTAGTTGAGGAACAATTTTCACTCATGACTTCAGCATTATGCGTTTATGCAGAGAGACCAATCGTTTTGTTGTTGTTATTGGAACTTTTGTTTTAAATAAACACGAATGTTGGTCATAATTTTTACACAATGCTGTTTTCGAATCAATAAACATTTCCATGTTTTTTTTAGTTTACTATTTATTAGTGTTTTATTGTCTTAAATTCTTTCTCAAAACAAAATTAATAAAATCATTACCATCGTTTCTCTGACTGGCTAAAATTTCAACCTCGTAGGAAACCTTCCATTGAAAATTCCACACAACCAATTACAAAAACGTCCATGAAAACGGCCAGCAGATGGCCAAATGTTCCATAGACCAATCCATACAATCGACCATGCAGGCTGAATGGAAACATCCAAGGAATCTTCCATCGTAGCATATAGGGCTTAGGATAAGGAATCTCATTTTGTTGGTAAGCTGAGTATAGTCCACTCACGGTTACTTCACACTTTTCTGAAACCCTGCAAAAGTTCTACTTCGAGGATATTCCTCCGCCCCAATCAAGCAAAGCTTAACAGGGTCTAGAAAATTACACCAAAGGGACAACTCACCGCATTCGTGAAAACTCAGTGTAATAATATTTTTCACGATAACTACATCTTACTAGGAGTTACAAACACGTATATACTCCCTCTGTTTTATTCGTATTAATTATTAATAAAATATTATAACTTATAAATAAAATAGAAGTAAAAATTAAAATTTAACCAAAAATAAGGTACACGAGTATAAAAAACTTTTTATTCATGACATATATAGAAAACAACCAAAAATGTCATACGTTAGGCGATTTTTCAAAGGTCCTATTCAAAAAGTGCAAAGAAACCGCGAATAGACAATGGAATAAACCTTATACGTGGATGATGACTTGTGTTTCAGCGAGTTAGTGGTGCTGCCCACGGCAACACCGGAAGGTTACAAGGTGCTCATGTTCCGGTTCACGGATTACACCGCCAGCAAATTCTTCCTGGTACCTTCCTTAAAAGCCTTCTGCATGAGCGCGGACTTCCACATCTCCGAGAACGGTCTCACACACGGGGTCGTGGTGATCTTCGACATTAAGGGCATCTCCATCTTCCACTTGTTCAGAGTTCATCCCTTAAGTATGGTCAAGAAGCTCCTGCATTATATTCAGGTACTCATTTTGCACTAATATTCATCTTTGGAATCAAAATAATGACTTTTGTTTGTGTGATACAATAATTTGAATCTAATATACACAGGTAAAAAGTGTCTCTCTCTATTGTAAACAGTACAAAATTAAAATTTTCAGATAGTGCTAAGATAATTTGTGCAAATATATAAAGTTTCTAATACAAAATTGGTTACAGCGTTTTATCATATATACATTTCGAGTTAAGCAATTTTGTTCAGCCCTACATCTTCCATGGGGCTGGTATTAATACGATCACACTTTGATGAAGTATATTCTTTTGGGATAGTAGTCGAACTTCAAGTTTCCGGAAAATATCTCGGCATACATTGAGTCAAAAACTTTGGAACATTTCGTGATTCTCTCTTTCTCTACTTCGTCACATGATTGTAATTGCACCTAAGCATAAAATGTTTATTTATCTTTGAAATTATTAATTTTAATAATTTTTATTTTATATAAAAAGTTACAACCTAACAAACGGTCTTCATAGTATAGTGAATGGGAAACATTTATTGTGGTGCGATATGTTCCTGGGTTCGATTCCTGGGCAAGGCACGTGTGTAAATTTGTGTACGTTTGTTACAGTTAAATAAACGTCAGTAAAGCTTTAAAAAAAACGTGGGTCGAGGTTTTTCCACTCGCTTCGAGAATCCTGGCTCGATTCTCGCCACTGACACTCGAAATTTCTGAAGTGGCTGGTGTGTGTGTTCCCTTCCGTACTGCGCAAGAAGAAAAGGCAGACCACAGCAGAATCAGCCGGCATAGCCGCCTCAAGTGCGACACGGCCTGAGCTACCGTTCCAATAGTTGTGGCAGCCTTCAAGGACTGTCAGCTCCCCCATCACAATAATCTAGATACGTAGTTGAAAATACGAACTTGTTCCAATGCATTACTTACAGTTGAGTAGTCCATTTCCAAGGGTTCCTTGTCCGTGTATATAGATTGTCGGGAAACAGCTAAAAATTTATATGGAGTGTATTTCTTAACGTGGCTGTATAACTGTTAGTATGGATGTTACTACTGGTCACGAACATTTCCTGTTAGAAATTGGAGCCTTTTGAAACCAACCACTCCCCTTAAAATAAATAAATTGTATTTAACGTTTGTGGGCAATGGCTACTTTGGAAACGCAATGAATTTTAAACCTTCTTTTAAATGAGCTTCGCGCTGATTTGGACCTGTGAAACATTTGTCAGTCCATAGCAAAGGCTAGGAAGGTACCAACAGGACCATTATTAGAAATTGTCATATTTGTGGACAAGGGACGCTTTTGAAATGGACTACTCAGTTGTGATATTGGTTCTCACATGCTTATTTAATACACTGTTATAACTTTAATCTCCACTGGTGTTGGGTAATTTAATAATCGTAAAATTTTACGTAGTATAAGAACTGTACAGCGCTTTTTAGGTTATCCCCTGAATTTGCAAGAGAAATTAAATAATTTAGAATATACACGGTCGAATCACATTACAGGCTAAGTATAAAAGAACACCCCAACTTTAAAGGTCTATAATATCGAAACCAAACAACCTAAAACCTTGATTGACCAATCGAATGAACCTTAGAACCGTGAAGTTTGTTTACCATACATTCATAAATGTTCCATGTGACCACCATGATCGGCCCTAACGACGTCTACGCGATAATCAAACTCTTTCCACGTTCTTGTCAGCATGTCCAGTGTTTTGTTTTGGATGGCGTTCGTAACTCTCAGTTTGAGGTGGTGAGGAGGAAGCGAGCTCGCATTCGACATGTCAATGTGGAGGTGATGGTCTGATGTTTCCTTTATGTGCCGAGAGATGACACTGGGAGCGTCTGTCGTCGCACTATGAGCGTGTGTTAAGTTTTAGTCCGCATCAAGATGGCAATGGAACAACAGAAGGCCTTTTGTGTTATTCATTTTGCCAAATGTGAATCTTTTACGACTTTTCAACGTGAATTACGTCACAAATACGGACGTCGTCCTCCTGATAGGTGAAGTATCTCAAATTGGTTTCGTCAGTTCCGTGACACAGGGTGCCTTTGCAAAGGCAAAAGTTCCGGGCAGCCGCGTGTGTCCGAAGAGAATGTGCAATGGATTCAACAAGCGTTCGTTCGCTATCCGAGAAAATCAACTCAACAAGCTAGCCGGGAAATGCAAATCCCTCAATCGACGGTATGGACAGTGTTGCGAAAGCGATTGCTGTACAAATTATACAGGTTACAGCTTGTACAGGCTCTTACCAAAAGGGATAAAGAACTGAGACGTGATTTCTGCGCGTTCGTTCTTGCACAGAACGAGGTAGACGATGCCTTCATGTCTAAGCTGGTTTTTAGCGATAAAGCGACGTTTCATACAAATGGTAAGGTGAACCGGCACAAAGTGCGGATCTGGAGTTAGGAGCCTCCACATGATACCATCGAACACGAGCGCGCTTCCTCCAAAGTTAACGTGTTTTGCGCTGTATCCAAAGACACTGTTTTCGGCCCTTTCTTTTTACACGAGCCCACAGGTACTCGAATCCCTTATTTTGACATGCTTACAGAGTGGTTGTTTCTTCAGTTAGAAGATGCGGTGGGGGACTTCATTCTCCAGCAGGAAGGTGCACCACGCCATTGGCACCTAGCTGTTCGCGAATACCTGAATGAGACGTTGCCGCAACGCTGGATTGGTCGAGGAGTAGCTGGTGACCAGGCTCTTCATCATTGGCCCCCAAGAAGCCTGGATCTTACTCCATGCGATTTTTTCCATTGGGGTACATAAAGGATCACGTGTTTCGTCCATCATTGCCAGCTAACATTGACGACCTTAAAACGAGAATTACGGACCAAACCGTAACACCGGACATGCTGACAAGAGCGTGGAACGAGTTTTAATATCGCGTAGATGTCGTTCGGGCCGCTCGTGGTGGTTACATTGAACTTTTAGAAAGATGTGGTAAACAAACTTCACAGTTCCGCGGTTCATTTGATTAGTCAACCAAGGTCGTAGGTCACTTGGTTTTGATAGAATAAACCTTCTAATTTGGGGTATTCTTTTATACTCAACCTGTATTATGACCAACTGATAGTAACCTTTCTTCGCATCACAGACAGCAGCTAGACGAGCTGGCGGTGACTCAGTCAGATGCTGATAGATCTCCACGGGTATCTGGAGCCATGCTGTCTGCAGTGTGTCCCACAACTATTGAAGGGTGCGATGCGAAGTAGACGATCGAGGTGGTCCCACATATCTTCAATTGGATTGAGATCGGGGCTGTTAAGGGGCCAGGTAAGAACTTTTAAGTCCTATTGTGCTCTTCCAGCCACGTCCGGACACTTCTAGTCGTGTGGCAAGGCGCATTATCGTGCTGGAAGATCCCATTCTCCCGAGGAAGACAAGTATCATGTACGGGTGGACGTGATCACCGAGGATGGATTCATAACTAAATCGAACAAGAGTGCCTTCCACACGGATGATGAGACCTATGGAATACCACGAGAACATTCCTCAGGCCATAACACTGCCCCCACCGCCTTATGTTCGTCCAGCAGTGGATGCAGGGTGTCGGTTCTCCGAAGTTTCTCGCCGGACACACAGACGTCCATCTATTCTATGCAGCTGTAAACGTGACATATTGGAGAAGTCAACCCGTCGCCAATCAGTAGTGATCCAATCACCACACTGTCGAGCAAATTCCAGTCGTTTTCGTCGATAAATCTGTATTAGCATGGGTGATTCACCCTCCGTCTACTCCGGAGCCCCATTCGCAGAAGGGTTCGCTGCACTCTTGTGGTAGGCATGTGTCTGGATGGCCCCCTGGTTCATTTGAATGATGAGCTGTTCCACTGTAGCATGTCGGTTGGTCTTCACGCACAGTCGTAGTCGACGTTCACCTTGGACATCAATGGAGCGTGGAGCTCCGCAGTTTCCACTACGGTTATTCCCAATGGTGCCATACGCCCACTCACGATACACCTTTACCACAGAGGCACGTGAACAGTTCACAAACGTCGCTGTTTCCGAAATGCTGCTTCACTTGGGCCGAAAGCCGATAATCAACCCTTTTTGCAACTCGGTTAAATTGCTTCCCTTACCCATGACAGCAGGAAGCACAATATTTGCATAGAGCCTGTCGGTCGCATTATATACTTGCTTCACCAGCCAACATCACGAGCCACACATCATGGTCTACGCGCTGCAGATGACACATCCAGCAGGTGGCCATAGTAATGTGATTCGACTATGTATTTCTAAAAGTGGTTTCCTCATTAAGGTTTAACACCGCTGTATCTGTAGCGAAAATAGATAGCACATTCGTAGGCAAATGTGGCTTTACTAGCTTTATGAATGTCAGCAAGCTGACCCTTTTGGAAGAACGATTTATATAATCGTAATAATTTTGGTTAAGTTATGTTAAAAAAATTATGTTTACAATAAAAAAAATTAATATTATATTTATTACAACACTACATTTCTCAAGTTCTCGAGGAAAGATGAACCTCTTGGAAGAAAGAGAACATATAGCTATAGTTCGAACTTGTTCCATCATTCCACTTGAACGTGGTCTACACCATGAATTTACCTTGTTTTTCCCCTACCTTTTCCTTGTTCCACCCATACATACTCCTACTCCAGCTTTTCCATACACCATCAGCCAAATTGTTTTATTTTAACTTTCAATTTTATCATTATTCGACACCCAAAAGTTTGAAATAAACATGAAAAAAGTAATTATTTTAAAAATTAGTTACAATATGGACATGGATTCTCTCAGAAAAGTCAATTTATGTAGCACTGGCTTGAGATGAAGATGTCTGACTAAGACATTTTCTCAAGTGATCTTCTCCCCCTTTTCTTCTTTCGAAATAAAAAACTGCATTTAGTAAATGTTTTCCCATCAATAGATTTTCATTGAAGAAGTCACATCAACGAAAGTTAAAAAAATCAAGGAACCAAATAAAATAAAATAACAAAACCCAAAAAATTATGAATGAATGAAGAACTTTCCATGGTAATAAGTAGCCAATTCTTTTTTTTTCAGCATGAACGTTTTTGTATCAACCAATTTTTACCTGAGAAATTTGACGTATATTAACGTGGGATGAAAAAATATTCTTAACCCAGAAATCTGAAAATATTTTTTTTCTTGTAGACATTATTGAAATGTCATGTGAATTTTTAAGGTGACTTAATCCTGAAAAATAAAATAAACTATACCGAATCATAAATCCACTAGGTTTTATATATTTTCGTCTTTTAGTATAAAATGTTTAATAAAAAAAATTCCACAGCGCACTTACCGTAAAGAGTTTCCTATATTTGACCAACTGCGGGGTTTTACAAATTATTTTTTCCTGCATATTTTATGCAATTTATTGTAAATTTGTTATCCTTCTCTTGCATTAATATACACTGAGAAATTACCTTCCCCGCCCCTTAGTTAATTTTCTGGAATTTTATGTTTTAGTATATTTCTAAAACTGGGCAATAGAGCCAACTCTCTCCTAAATTACCTGCTCACCAAGACGTCTATATAAATAACTATCTTTGGTAGCGTATTTAGTGGTGTAATTTTATTGAAGGGTTTAATGGCATTTCTTGATGTCGAAATATCAAACTTAATTTCACTCCAGACTTCTGAGTCGAAATTCCATGAGTCTCGTAAATTACAAACAAACCATAACTATTACGTGTTCTGTTGGCAGGGACGTTTACCCATTAATGCCCGAGTCAAAAGACTGCTATCAAAGAAAGCTGCTACTCACTCATATTATTCTTAATTAATTGACCTCTTGCTTCAAATAACAAAATGCAAATATCCGAAATGAATATACTACCTTCTTAACGTATAGCATATGCTTGTTTAAAAAGAACAATACCGAAACATTGACCATGAAAAATTAGGTACGTACACCCCACACATTTATCGCCACTTCCTTTCTACACAGCAACGCACTTGCGAAGAAAAAAACATAAACTTTAGTGATAAAACCTATGTAAATACATTCGCATAGAATATGATACACCCCCAGTGAGGAGTGAAGGTTAGTCATAGTCGGCTTACGAACCAGTTCCCTACCGTGTGTGAAATAATCATCTGAAAGGCTATTTTTAAACCGGTAGCAAACAGTCTCTTAATGCAAAAAAAAAAAAAAACAATGTCAACGTGTTGAACCCACTGTACTTTTGGGGGACCCTGTCGTCTTTAGCTTTTATAATTCTAACTCTACGAAGGCTTAAGTAATCTAAATAATAATCCACTTACCTTTGTGTGTTGTTATGTTGCCTCCTCAGGACTGCCTCCCGGCCCGATTGAAAAGTGTCCACCTCATCAACGCTGTATTTCTGGCGGGAAAAATTCTTGCTCTCGTAAAGCCGTTTTTGAAGAAAGACACTGCAGATATGGTACGTATTATTTCCGTTTATTTTTTGTAGTGGTTCAAGTCTGAAAATTCCCGCCAATCGTGCACTGTTTTACAATAATTATAAGTCGTATTTTGTCCATCACTACAGTGCAATGAGTTGAACACTTTCACGATGAACGTGTGTAGTTTTTATCACGAGGAATTAAATGATACACGTAGTTTTTAAAATTTCTAAGTGATAAAATGTATTGTTAAAATAAAACTTAACGATTTGGAAATGTTTTCTTCACAACTATACACTATATTAACAAGCCACAAGAGAGAGAAATATACCAAACTCTAGTTGAGAGAATTACATAAGTTTTAACTGACCTACTGGTACAAAATGCGTGAAGTGATTTCTTTATGCAAAATGAGGCAAAAACATTGTAAGTGATTATTGAGGGAGGTACGCACCCCTTAACGCAAGGGGTTCGGAAACGTTATTATTAAAAAAATACAGAAATGACGTGAAAATAACACAGTGTTTTGTTGAACAACATTTTTTAATGTGTGAACATTTGGTTGGTAACGTCATGACCCTTTCATTAGTAAGATAGGGGGTGTCATAATGATAATGTTCGGTACTGTGTAACTCTGAGCTTTCATAGATTTTGTCAACAGATCGTTAGCTAACATGTTCAAATTAACAAGCAAGAGTTCCATAGTCTAACACTCTCAGGCCAGTTGCTCTCGTTGAAATAGTCACGTGTTTATACCAGGTAGAGCACAACGCCTGCCAGCTGTGCAGCCTCCCCTTATATTTTTCATTTTCTTGGATACTGTTCGCGCCTGCTAACAACGTTTTGGTGAATAACGCATTTTTCAATCTTGTGACGGCCATCGAATCATAGGCAAAATGAAAAAAGAAGTTAAACTAAATCATTTGGAAACAATAAAGTCGAGGTTATGTATGTGTTATTAACAATATCTTAGAAAACTACATGCTTTTCATTAAATAAGTTGTTAGCTACAAAATATCTACCCAAGCATGCAGAAATTTTTTTTGTATTTTTCCTTTATTATAGGATGCAAGGAAATGTATACATGTTTTTGGTTTGTTGCTGTCTGAATTTTTATAAAATAACTCCCTAGACGTATTTTCTAATGAGTCAAAACAACATTTAAAGTTTTTATTCCTTGTTTTTTCTAATATCACATTGAGTGATAATTTTTATAACGAATTGCTAATGACACTTTCGTCAATTTGACTTTATTTTTCCAAATTATGTAGTTTAACAGAAGATTTCTCTCTGAATTTTGCCCATGTTTCGATGAATGTCACATGATTTCAAAAGTATTTTTTCTCCACCTCGCCACAGACCACGCCATTTTGTATCTTGCATCCTTGGACCACTACAGTTCAGCTATTCTTAAACAAAAGAACCATGAAACACATTATCAGGCAATACAGAGTTTAAGATTCAGAACAGATAATACCAAAGTTATACCCTGGTAATGATAAATTTGTTAGTACAGTAATACTTAGCATCAAACTGTACATGCACAGCGAGATGTTGCTTTGTACTGCGTCCGTTGCTACGGGGAAACGTACCTTCATGAAGTTGCTTGTTTAGCTGAAGTAAACAACATTATCATAATAATCACTTGAACAAAAAAACTCTGAATCTTAGAAAAAAAAATGTTTTATTTCCAGGCAGTAAGGGTGGGAAAAATAGTGGCGAACCACTTATGACCAGCGGACTGTATGTCGTGCAGGCCTGCTTAAATTATGGGCTGAGCTCTGTGATCGAAAACGTAGTGTTCTGTGTGTTTTGATAACCTGTTCCACAGCGTCGTACTCAAAAAGTTACTAACATCATGCAATTAAGGAGATAGATAGTAAACATTACGGCGTTGCCTGTTTTCGAGTCATAAAATGTATCCAGCTTTCATTACTGAAATTTCTTCTTTGGCATACAAATGAATGAATAACTGTAATAAATCATTTGTTTACTCTGTGGAGTGAATGAGGATTAGTGATTTATTAACTTTTAAGAATGACAGCAGAAGCGATAGTAGTACAATAATTCAAATGTTAATTGCATGTAAAAATATTTAAATAAAGTTCTTCGCTCTAACACAGTCATATTAAAAAAAATAATAATCTGAGATATAAATAACGGCTAAATATATACATAGGTACATTAAAGATGAAATCTGCCCTTGAGCTCGCAGCCTGAAATGAAAGACAATGGATGAGAAGTGTCATCGTTGCTCTACGAAGACTTTGTAAGCCACGTAATCCTCGCGATCAACGTAACTTGGAGTTGTCACTGTGTGACGAAGACACTGCCGTGGGACCACTGACCATGCTCTGCCTCATCCGGTGTTCTTGGCGACAGTGACACGCTCAGGTGTCCAGTAGTCCAGGCCGATGGTGGCTCGCGCCAACGTTTATTCTGCTCACGATTGGGAAGCTCAATGCTATTAGTTTGGCAACTAAACATTTTTCGCCACCAGGTAACACTGGTGTCGCACGTATAACGGATTTTCCCGTTTTGTGAGGAAGTAAACGGGATAATTGAAATTTTCATAAAATAAATGTGTTAAATCTTTCTTGTTGTCTTGTGTTAGACCATACGTAAAGAATATACTTTGTTCTTCGCACTATAGTGGAAATATAATGAAATATATTCATAAAGTGTTAAATATTGTGACGTAAATTGGCCTTAGAAAAATATATACTTACACAATTGCTTTATTTAAATATCACAACTGGATCGAAAAATATAACAGTGAAATGTTAAAAAATATAATTTTTAAAGCTTTCCTGCGCAGTTTCCTTAAGCGAAAGGAGAAAAGTACAAAGTTCCTTTTGATGAGAGCTATGTTTTTATAGCACTTAAATTCGATACGTTTTCCGATTGAATTAAGCTTGCTTATGAACGCCAATTGCCGACCACAGTTTTTTTTACTGTTTTCTCTAGTAAAAACCATTGAATGGCTAGAATGATAGTTACGGAATAAAATTAACACTTAAAATTTTGGCTCGGGGAAAATATGCATTACAGTTCGAGTCCAATCGTAACTTTTACACACAATTTTTTTTTTTTTTTACATGTCCAGCTATAGGTTGAACCACGCATGCGTGAATTTCCACCCCTACAACTGTACCCTTTCTGTAAAATGCAGGGGTATAAGTTATCCTTTGCGTTTACTCATTTTCCTTTTATTTTTATTTTGGCCTATGGCTTCCTGTTGTTGGACCACATTATTTATACTTTTTTTTCATTTATTACATGCATTTCACCACTTAAGTGGCTTGTCATTTCTATCTATTTATACACTTTAGTGGTTGCCCTTGATGCCTGGAGTATGGAAGTGGCGCGTTTGACCTGCCACTCAACACCGTTCTCCATACACTAACGGGATTCTAATTCTATATACTTTTCCTTCTATAGTGGCACTAACTACCACTACTACTACTAACATATTTATGCACTACATTGCAACTCCTTTTATCTGTGTTGGCTGAGTAAGCGGAGAGGGGAGCCTGTACAACCTTACTAGATCACCCTCCCCCCATCGCCGGACCTTCCGTTCGGAGACATGTCCTTATGTCTCAAGCACATTGCACACTAATAAATAGAATTCCTCAATTTACCGCCGCGGTGGCTGAGCGGTTGTACTGCTCGCCTCCCACCAATGCGAACCGGGTTCAATCCCCGGCCGTGTCTCTCCCGGATTATCGCAAGTGGGAATCGTGCCGGAAGATGCCGCTGGTCGGTGGGTTTTCTCAGGGATCTCCCGTTGTCCCCGCTCTTGCACTCCCGCGTTGCTCCATTTCACCTCATTTCACCCTCATAAGCTATCAAGACCTCGTTGTTAAGCGCTGACTATATCTCTCAAACTCAACTCCATTTACCGCCAGCTTAAAAGCGACCTCTTTGGAACACCGGCGCACCTTGCGGCGGAAATTTTACCTACGCCGAACTCTCCCATGGGAATTATTGTATTTTTCCTAACCTGGGTAGAATTAACCTTACTCGCGCCCAACAACTATCGGCTTGTATCGACTTCTGTGCACCGAGTCGGCACCAGAGTGCATCAGAGTCCGTTGTGATCATGAAGCTCTAGGTCGTCTCTCAACTTCCCACGCGTCAAGTCTCGCTTTTCTTGAGTTACTTAAGAGGCGTGACGGCAACTCACGTTAATTACTGCCGTCAATGTAAGTTTACATTTGTGTCCTTGAGTGACTGCTTGTTCTCTGACCTGTCGTTATTGCGACATCTACCACAACGTTCACTTTAAGGCACACGCCTACTAGGACCACGGGCAGTGTGCGTATTTACAAGCCTTTCAACGAAGGGGGAGAAAATCGCTATTTTTTTACTACCGTGCCGTAAAAAGTACTTACTGAAAATATGTGTAACTTGTACTTGGGCATGAATTACTACAGACTTCACACAAATAAAATTACATAGAGTCGCAAATTCAAGTAGCACAGTAGCACGCTTCACCGCTGCAAGACTCGTATGCCAGTTGCGGCGCTTAAGAGGGCGAAACCCCCACCGTCTTGGATTTGCGCATATTTCTTCGTAACTTAGTTTCCTAGTTCAATAGTTAGAAACCAAGCTTGTGAAGGCACAGGGAACATCCTAACGGTTATTTCGATGTCCAGCTTGTTCTGCTCCCATCACTCGTTTCACACCTATAAGCGTAATCAAAGGTTGCCTCACTATTTGAAAATATTTGTCCCACATGAGAAAAAATTGATATCATTTAAAGCAGACAAGCTTCAAAAATCTGTTAAGTAGTCCTCAGTGTCATGTTAACCTTTTATTTTTTTATATGCAGTTAATCAGTTTCATTACGAAGATTTGTAAAATAAATCCCCTATGGATGGGATTCTCCGCCTTAACAGCGGATGTCTTAAGCCCCATTTGGGATGAGGAGAGGTATAGATGGAGCAAGGATGGAAAGCAATGGAGGTAGAAGCGGGAGTACCCTCAAGGAGTACCTCGAGAAAACCCAACAACAACATCCGCCACTTTCCCGCATGTTAAAATCAGGATTTGAATCTTCTCAAAATGGAAACCGGTTCGCCTTGGTGGAAAGCGAGTGCTCTTACCATTACATCATCGCTGCTCCATAGGCACTTGCTTGTGTCGACGTCGCTCTTGTAGATCCATTTGCTTCTGTGCCTCAAACACGCAGAATAGCTCCAGCTAAACAAGCACCTTAGTAATTTAAGGGTGTTGGATACAGCTGCATAGCCAGATATTTCTGAATGGGGAAGGAGTGCACTGATTGAAGTGGAGGAACGGATTTATACCGGCATTAGCGGCACGGACATGCGAGTTTATTTGAACATGTTTTAGGAGAAAAATTACTTCGCAATGTAATTAAATATTTTGATCACAATTGAAAGCTGCCTAGTAATTTTATTATTAACTGTTGACCATATTAGTGGGGGAAATAGACTGGTTGTTGTAACTCCCATATCCCCACCCCCCTTGCCAGACCACAGGTTGGATAGCAAACAGTCTATTGTGTGATATGCGTAGTTGCTATCAAAATCACATTTTTTTTTCGATTACGCAAATAGCAAAAGCAAAATTAACTCTCTTGCTAAAATTACATATATTTCCACAAAGAGAAAAATAGTGCTGCTAGTTAAAAGACAGCTGAGTAAAGCACGCAGGATATTTTTCTTTTCGCATTTTCCCTTAACTATAAATATTAAATTTTTTGCATATTTTTAGTTTGTGGCTGTCTCTGAATATTTATNTTTTCGCATTTTCCCTTAACTATAAATATTAAATTTTTTGCATATTTTTAGTTTGTGGCTGTCTCTGAATATTTATGAAATGACTTTCTCTAAGTATTATCTTAAAATGAATTAAAACGTATCATTTAAGATTCCTCTGTTTTATTTTTGTAAACAATTTGGTTAACGCTATGTTACGTGATTATTTTTTCTGTAAAATACATCACACTATGTCTGCAAGTTTAATCCGTGTTTCGGACAAATATAAGCTAATTCGCGGTTTCTTCACAATTTTCGAATAAAACATTTAACAAAATCACCTCATAAATGACGTGTTTAGTGATTTCCTGAATATGTCATGTAACACAAGCGTTTTATACCTCTGTTGGCTTGAAAGTATCTTATTTTTCGTNTTAGTGATTTCCTGAATATGTCATGTAACACAAGCGTTTTATACCTCTGTTGGCTTGAAAGTATCTTATTTTTCGCTAAATTTAAGATTTTATCTGTATTTTATTTATAAATTATAATATTTCATTTTATAATAAATATCAATAAAAACAATGAGAAAATATGTGTGTTGGTGGTGCCCGGTAAGAAATATTTCTCACGCAGAATGTCATTACAACGGAGTGCACAGGAATGCGGTGCGTTGTCCTTTGGTGTAANGGTAAGAAATATTTCTCACGCAGAATGTCATTACAACGGAGTGCACAGGAATGCGGTGCGTTGTCCTTTGGTGTAATTTTTTTAGACTTAGTTAAGCTTAGTTTGCACGAGGTGGAGTAATATCCTGGAAGTCGAACTTAAGCAGGGCTTCAGAAAAGTGTGAAGTAAGCGTGAACGGGCTATAATAAAGTGTTTGCTCTCCAACACTCTTAAGGAGTAGTAGAGTGGCTTCCATGGAGCACCACCCGAATGTGCAACATGCGGGACTTATTATTACATTCAGTACACTCACTACACAAATTATACAAAAATTACGATTTATGTATCATTAAAAGAATAATGCATTTTTTTTGTGACACTAGAGTATTTTGCTAAAAATAACACACTAATTTGAAGGTTTTAAAAAATTAGTTAATAAGAGNTTTTTTTGTGACACTAGAGTATTTTGCTAAAAATAACACACTAATTTGAAGGTTTTAAAAAATTAGTTAATAAGAGAATTTTAAATAAAAATATTACCATATTTCCACTCCAAATAATTTAAAATCACATTTCCCAAAAAAAAAAAAAATCTTTTTTGAAGAGGTAATCTGTTGTAATAATTAATATGATTGTATGTAAAAAAAAAAGTAATAATGTTAAAAATAATCATAATTGATTTTATTTACATCTCTATTAGCCACAAAAGCTATAATTATTATAACTTTGAATAATTTATACATAAGTTATTATTAAAAATTGTTGAAAATATTATTGCTAATTTGTTATTATATACAACTTGAGTAACAATTGTTTCAATCATCTTAGGTGGTTTTTTCTGCAATACATATGAGCTTTTTGGAGCGTGCGTAATAGAAATGAGCTTAAATTTTGATTTAAGATAGACTCTAATTAATTGATTTTTAAACATTTAAAAGGTGAACTCAAGCAAAAATGTTTAAAGAATTATAAAAAAATATGCTTTNTAATTAATTGATTTTTAAACATTTAAAAGGTGAACTCAAGCAAAAATGTTTAAAGAATTATAAAAAAATATGCTTTCTTCTTTCATAAGCGACATAAATCGTTCTTTTCTGACAATTCTCATTCATTGTGTGCTACTTTTAAATGAGCTGTACAAGTTGTACTGTCGGATACGGAGCTCGATTGGACGTCTTTGTCCTTCTGCATTAGTGTCTAGCCCCTGAAAGATGCCTGCTATAGTTTATTCGTGGTTTTCTTCACAATTTTTAATCAAACTTTTTAAAACTCACTCTATGTACACTGAAGAGCCAAAAAAAAAANAATTAATTGATTTTTAAACATTTAAAAGGTGAACTCAAGCAAAAATGTTTAAAGAATTATAAAAAAATATGCTTTTTCTTTCATAAGCGACAAAAATCGTTCTTTTCTGACAATTCTCATTCATTGTGTACTACTTTTAAATGAGCTCTACAAGTTGTACTGTCGGATACGGTGCTCGATTGGACGTCTTTGTCCTTCTGCATTAGTGTCTAGCCCCTGAAAGATGCCTGCTATAGTTTCTTCGTGGTTTTCTTCACAATTTTTAATCAAACTTTTTAAAACTCACTCTATGTACACTGAAGAGCCAAAAAAAAAAAAAACTGGTATAGGCGTGCGTATGCAAATAACAGAAGTATGGAACCAATCAGAATAACGCGATGCACACGGCAGCGAGATCGGTTACTGCTGCTACAATGGTAGGTTATCAAGATTTAAGTGAGCTTGAACGTGGTGTTATAGCCGGTGCGGGGGAGATGGGACATAGCATCTCCGAGGTAGCGATAACATTTGGATGTTCGCGTACGACCATTATTTCACGAGCGTACCTTGAATATCGGGAATCCGGTAAAACATCACATCTTTGACATCGCTGCGGTCGAAGAAAGATCGTGAAAGGACGGGACAAACGACGACTGATGAGAATCATTAAACGTGACAGATGTGCAATCCTTTCTCAAATTGCCGCAGATTGGATTTGTGGACTGCCCTGCAGGATTCATGGTGTGAATTGCCTCCTNGGGGGGGGGGCTACCCGATATTAGGCAGGTGTACCAGTTTTTTTGGCTCTTCAGTGTATGAAGTGTTTTGCTGTTTCCTAACTACATCACGCGTTGCTAGCTATTTATAATTGCGTTCATATAAAAGTAGCTTATTTAAATTAAATTAAATTTTACTTCTAATCTGTAGTGGAATATAAAATAAATACCGAGTTTGGGACAATGGGAACTGGGATAGGAGCCAGGCACCGGCCGGCCGCCATGTTGTGATGTCACCCAACCAACATGTTGGAACCAGGTGACCGTGACCCGTGACCTTGACCTCTACCCCGTGCACATAACCTTAGATGACCTTAACTCAAAAAATTCTAAAAACTCCCTAAAAAATCCTAAAAATAAATTATTTTTCAAATTTAATTAAAAAAGTAAAAAAAAATCATTATTTAACATTTATTTAAAGATTTACATGTAGGAGGTCTGGGGGNACATTTATTTAAAGATTTACATGTAGGAGGTCTGGGGGTCGATGACAGGTGGATCGACTAAGCTAACGACACTACCGGCCCTCGCCAGATCGGCCAGTGTCCATCTCGAAAGCCATGTTAAATGTTGATGACCGTGACCTTTAACATTGACCTTGGATGACCTTGAAGACAAACAATCCTAAAAAAAAATTTTCCAACAAATTCCCGAAAAAACCTCGACACTTGACTTAATACTCAAGACTCAAGACCCAAGTCTCAATACCCTTGACTCAAGACCCGTGACCCAAGACTCAAGACCCGTGACCCAAGATCCGTGACCCATGACTCAAGACCCATGACCCAAGACTCAAGATGCTTAACCTAAGGCTCAAATCACTTGACCCAATAGTCAAAACCTTTGACCCTAGACCCATGACCCAAGACTCAAGACCTGTGACCCAAGGGTCAAGACTTAAGACCCAAAACTCAGGATGCTTAACCTAAGGCTCAAGACCCTTGACTCAAGATGCTTGACCCAAGGCTCAAAACCCTTGACCCTAGACTCAAGACTCAGTACTCTTGACCCAAGACTCAAGACCGTTGACCCGAGTCACAAGACGTAAGGATCAAAACCAAGACCCTTGTTCAGAAAAAATAGAAAAAAATTAAAATTTTTAATGTTTGGACATAATGGAGGGCCTAGAGCCGAAGTTGACATCATGCTCTCTCATTCTGATCTTTCGGCTGCCATATTATGACATCACCCAAGCACCATACTGAATCCAAGTGACCTTGAACTTGACCTTTAACCTTGAACCCCATAATCTTGCATGTTCTTGAACCCAAAAAATCTTAATATACTCCAAAAAAAATAAAAATATTAAAACGAACAAAAATTATAAACATTATTTTTAAAAATTATTAAAATTGTTAGTAAAAATGTACTTGAAACTTATATATCCTGACGTTTACTCAGCACCACTTCCAGAAGAAGACTGT
The DNA here is from genome assembly GCA_002778355.1 of Clitarchus hookeri. Lineage (NCBI taxonomy): Eukaryota > Metazoa > Arthropoda > Insecta > Phasmatodea > Phasmatidae > Clitarchus > Clitarchus hookeri. Next base: position 871,745 of record NQII01000022.1, read on the forward strand.
CCCCCGCCAATGATTTTCATTAGTTAATTAATTGGTTTCCNAAATAAAAATATTAAAACGAACAAAAATTATAAACATTATTTTTAAAAATTATTAAAATTGTTAGTAAAAATGTATTTGAAACTTATATATCCGGACGTTTACTCAGCACCACTTCCAGAAGAAGACTGTCCCCCGCCAATGATTTTCATTAGTTAATTAATTGGTTTTCNGACGTTTACTCAGCACCACTTCCAGAAGAAGACTGTCCCCCGCCAATGATTTTCATTAGTTAATTAATTGGTTTTCCTCCAATCCCTCCACCAATGTTTCTCATTAGTTGAATACTTGTGCTCACTTCACCCCCTAAAACTGTTTTCATTAGTTGTTTACTCACGCTCGTTCGACCCACCACCAATGTTTTTCATTGGTTAATTACTCAACAGGCCTCCACCTCCCTCAACTTTGCTCATTCAATCGTATGCAAACAACTTTTTTTATTATTTGTTTTTTGTTTAATTTTTTAACACACTGGTGATGCAAGTGTATTAATTTTCGATTTCGTCGTTAGAGGAGCTGTTGATTAAGTCACCGTTTTGGTTGTTGACCTTGACCCTAACCCAATGACATTGAACTCGAAAAATCAAGAAAAATCGCAGTCCATACAATTGTCAATTACTAGCTGGTCTCAACAAGGGACCGTACTCAATGATAATACTAATTAACGACGAACTGCAAACTAGACCAGCTCCACCCAAGACTAACTCCACCCAAGACTAACTCCACCCAAGACTGGTACCTGACGAGACGAACTAAGTGGAAGACTAGCTCCTGACGAGACCAGTACCTACAAAACATGATAGACCAACTGACAAGACCAACCTGCCATACCATCCACCTATACAATCAAACGATGATGGACAATCTCGAAAAAATCTCTTAATAAGAGTCTCGTAGCTAATCTCTTTGCAGAAAATCTTCGCAGAATGTTCGCAAAACATTTCTACCAGAGATGACTATACCAAAAGGTAATACTATCTTACCAAGCCAACTTACCAGACCAACTTACCAGCGAACCAACTAGTTGCGAAACATTCCTAAAAAATATTCCCCTAATTTCATTCGTATGCCATATAGAACTCAGTCGATTTTAAACAACTCGAGTAAGGCATAATACTTCAAATTGAACTTNATTTCATTCGTATGCCATATAGAACTCAGTCGATTTTAAACAACTCGAGTAAGGCATAATACTTCAAATTGAACTATAGCCCTGCTACTGCATGCACTCACATAAAATGTATCTAAAACAGACTAGCAATTGATTATTTACACCGCTGAATTAATAAGTCTTTCAGAGAAGCAGAAAGGACTGTATAAGAAATTAAACACACATTACTACATACAAAAAATTTGTTTATTTACTTACTATATAGCATTATTATTTTGAACATTCTATATTTACCTTTCTCAGATGTTTGCCGATATTAGATAGTAGCCTACAGTCTCATTTGATATAAACCCAATTATTCAGTTCATCGATTATTGAAGGTATATTAACAACAAGCGTAAGATACCCGTGTATCCGTGTTTTTGCAGGTCAATAAAATATATAAGTTTATAAATAAGCTCATTCGGATCTTCGGGNATTTCATTCGTATGCCATATAGAACTCAGTCGATTTTAAACAACTCGAGTAAGGCATAATACTTCAAATTGAACTTAGCCCTGCTACTGCATGCACTCACATAAAATGTATCTAAAACAGACTAGCAATTGATTGTTTACACAGCTGAATTAATAAGTCTTTCAGAGAAGCAGAAAGGACTGTATAAGACATTAAACACACATTACTACATACAAAAAATTTGTTTATTTACTTACTATATAGCATTATTATTTTGAACATTCTATATTTACCTTTCTCAGATGTTTGCCGATATTAGATAGTAGCCTACAGTCTCATTTTATATAAACCCAATTATTCAGTTCATCGATTATTGAAGGTATATTAACAACAAGCGTGAGATACCCGTGTATCCGTGTTTTTGCAGGTCAATAAAATATATAAGTTTATAAATAAGCTCACTCGGATCTTCGGGNAGATACCCGTGTATCCGTGTTTTTGCAGGTCAATAAAATATATAAGTTTATAAATAAGCTCACTCGGATCTTCGGGAAATATGTAATGAGCGTTATTAACGCCTTCTGCCTTCTTCACACAACTTGTCGAAGGAAACTCGTTGGTGAAATGTGTGGGAACATCCAGGGAATCATCATCCTTCTCATCAGATACTTCATCAACACTGTCTTCATAGTAATTTTCATCAATGCTGCCTTCATGATCGTCTTCACCTCCTGTTCCATCCTCAATGTCAAGTTTATTTTTCTTTGTACGGGTCGCACAGTCATCATCAGTATATACAGCCGACAACTATTTATTCGGAAGTTCGTCGATTTCATCCGAACGTCTTGCAAGTGTACATTCCACACATACTGACTTTACCTAACCCCATAGGTCTCTCATTCCATCATCGGTATTAACTGTACCATAATAATCGTCTGTGGAATCAGTATCCATCGATGCAGCAGGGGGTATTGGTGACACCACTTGCTGGTTCTCAAAAGGTGAATCCTTGCAGTTCTTGATGTGGTTCTTTAATATATCACCTTGCATAAACTGCATGTGCCCATTATCGTAATGCTTTTATCGTAATGACTTTGCATAAAGGTGGTTCTCTCATGTCGCCGAACATGGCAGCTTTAATGAAGATTTTTCCACAGTAGTAACACTGTTTTACATTTAATTCTCCAGCAGTGGGAGAAGGTACATCTATAGAGGTTAGCTAAATGGTAGACTAAAATCATTGGTTTGCATCATCAACATGAAAAAAACATAATTCCTAGCTGNTATAGAGGTTAGCTAAATGGTAGACTAAAATCATTGGTTTGCATCATCAACATGAAAAAAACATAATTCCTAGCTGTTGCTTTATATATATACTTACTAATACATTTCAGCTGTGAGATTTAAGAATTTTTATGCCTCCATTCAAACATATATTTTATCTAGCTCCTTGATCACATTACCATGAAGTTATATNTATAGAGGTTAGCTAAATGGTAGACTAAAATCATTGGTTTGCATCATCAACATGAAAAAAACATAATTCCTAGCTATTGCTTTATATATATACTTACTAACACATTTCAGCTGTGCGATTTAAGAATTTTTATGCCTCCATTCAAACATATATTTTATCTAGCTCCTTGATCACATTACCATGAAGTTATATATTCAACAGTTTCTTCCAGACAAGTTCTTCGCTCAGCTTTAAATCTTGGTCACACTTAAAGCATACAACTGACATCTGCCAGACTGACCCTTCACAATTAGCACCGCGATTAGCACCGCACTTAGCATCGCACACACCAGATATGTTTTGCGAATATTTTGCGAAGAGGTTAGCTACGAGATTCTTACTATGAGACTTTTTTCGAGATTGACCATCATCGTTTGATTGTAATTAATACACTGGTATCATATAGGTGTTAAAAATTAAAACAAAAGACAAATAAAAAAAGTTGTTTGCATACGATGGAACGAGCAAAGTTGAGGGAAGTGGAGGCCTGTTGAGTAATTAACCAATGAGAAACATTGGTGGCGGGTCGAACGAGCGTGAGTAATAAGCTAATGAAAACAGTTTTGGGGGGTGAAGCGTGCACAAGTACTCAACCAATGAGAAACATTGGTGGAGGGATTGGAGTTGAACCGACTAATTAACCAATGAAAAACATTGGCGGGGGACAGTCGTCGGCGGGATGTGGTGCTGAGTAAACGTCCGGATTTGTAAGTATTAAATACATTTTTAAATAATAATTTTCAATATTTTAAATTCATTTTTAAAAATATTTTTTTATAAATTTTGAAATTTTTTATTTTTTGGAGTATTTGGTTATTTTTAGGGTTCAAGGTCATATAATGTCATGGATATCAAGGTTAAATGTAATTTTCAAGGTCACTTGGATTCAATATGGCGGTTGGGCGATGTTATAACATGGCAGCCGAAATACCAGAATTATAGAGCATGATGTCGTCTTCGGCTCCAGGCCCCATTATGNGTTGGGCGATGTTATAACATGGCAGCCGAAATACCAGAATTATAGAGCATGATGTCGTCTTCGGCTCCAGGCCCCATTATGTCCAAACATTCGAAATTTTTTTTTTTTATTCTTTAATTTCTGGCAAATGGTCTTGGCTCTTGATTCTTGAGTCAAGGGTCAAGGGTATTAGTCTTGGGTCAAGGGTCTTGAGTCTTGTGTCAATGATCTTGAGTCTTGTCAGTTCCCAGAACTCAGAACTGTCAATGATCTTGAGTCTTGTGTCAAGGGTCTTGAGTCTTGAGTCAAGGGTCTTGAATCTTGAGTCTTGGGTCAAGCATCTTGAGTATTGAGCCTTGGGTCACCGGTGTTGAGTCTTGAGTCTTGGGTTAAGGGTCTTGAGTCTTGTGTCAAGGGTCAATGGTCTTGAGTCTTGTGTCAAGGATGAAGGGTCTTGAGTCAAGAGTCAAGGGTCTAAGTCAATGGTATTGAGTCTGGAGTCAAGAGTTTTGAGTCAACCTTTTTGAGTCTTGGGTCAAGGGTTTTGAGTCTTGGGCCAAGGGTCTTGAGTTTTAGGTGACGGATCTTGAGTCTTGGGTAATGGGTCTTCTTGGTTCTTGGGTATTGATTCTTGATTATTGAGTTTTGGGTCAAGGGTCAAGGTTTTTTTCGAAATTTGTTAGAACTTTTTGTAATTTTTTGAGATTTTTGAGATTTTTTTAGTTAAAAGTTATTCAACTTCAATGTTAAAGGTCAAGGTCATCAACATCTAACATAGCTAACGAGATGGANTTTTTTAGTTAAAAGTTATTCAACTTCAATGTTAAAGGTCAAGGTCATCAACATCTAACATAGCTAACGAGATGGACACTGGCCGACCTGGCGAGGGCTGGTCGTGTCAGGAGCTTAGTCGATCCCTTGTCATCGAACCCCGGACCTCCTGCTTGTACATCTTTAAATATATTTTTAATATTAATTTTTTTTTTATTTTTACCTCACTTTTTTACATTTATAGATACGTAAGGTTTGTTTTGGAATTTTTAAAAACATTTTGGGTTCAAGGTCATTAAGTTTATGATCATGGGGTCGAGGGATGTCAAAGTTACGGGTCAAGGTCACTTGGATCCAACATGTCTGTTGGGTAATGTCACAATATGGCGGCAGGCCGGTGCCATTTAATCTACTATCTGTCTATAAGATATAATTTTTCATTAATAGTTAATATGATTAAATACAGGGAGAAAAGGTGTGTTTATTATGCTTAGTAAGAAATAGTTCTAATGGAAAATAACATTACACTTAGAGGTGTCTCTTTGGTGAGTTTTATATAGTTAGTTAATGTTTTTTTTACATGAGGCGGAGGATTATCCTAGAAGTAGAACTTTAGCAGGGCTTTAGAAATGTCTGAAGTAACAGCAAATAGCCTATATCTTCGATACTGTATTATGTAAACGAACATGTGTTACGTGACATACTTGTAACAGTGTGCTCTGGTTCCAGCTGCATCTGCACACGTCTTCTGATGGCCTGACAGACTTCCTTCCTTTAGACATTCTGCCGGAGGAGTATGGAGGCAAGNCGCACGAATTCGGTGCGGTGTCTCTTTGGTGAGTTTTATATAGTTAGTTAATGTTTTTTTTACATGAGGCGGAGGATTATCCTAGAAGTAGAACTTTAGCAGGGCTTTAGAAATGTCTGAAGTAACAGCAAATAGCCTATATCTTCGATACTGTATTATGTAAACGAACATGTGTTACGTGACATACTTGTAACAGTGTGCTCTGGTTCCAGCTGCATCTGCACACGTCTTCTGATGGCCTGACAAACTTCCTTCCTTTAGACATTCTGCCGGAGGAGTATGGAGGCAAGAGTGAGTCCCTCACGCAGATGTACGGTAAGTAACACTGCAGGCATATGACGGTAACTGATCACATTTAAGCTATTCAACTTAACGTGCACACTATACAGTGTCCCAAGATATCATGGGAATTTAAAAACAATGCAAAGCATATTGCTGGCTAACACTAAAAGAAAAACCTACAAGCAAGACAAATGAAGAATACAAAACAAATGCACATTAAAAAAGTTTACAAATAAACATTTACAGTCATGCATTATTAATAGGTTTTTTAAATAAATGCTCCTGCATATTGACCAGCCAGATCTTCGTTGTTGACTCACTGCATCTAAATTTCCTCTCTAGAGGATNAATAAATGCTCCTGCATATTGACCAGCCAGATCTTCGTTGTTGACTCACTGCATCTAAATTTCCTCTCTAGAGGATATGAAACAGCTACTACAGGATGGAAGATGATGAAAACTGAAAAACTGAAAACAAGGCCTCCATAAAAAATTTACAAGGTTCCTTTTTTTACTTTATTTTATCCAATCTAAAGTGAAATAAACCTTATTTTATTGGTTAAAAATAAAAAACACCGAAAAAAATATTTGGGTTAAGGAAATTATTATTTAAACAGTGCCACAAATATATAGTTCGCGTTGCTGTACACTACCGAACAAGAAAGTCTTGAAGGAAGTAAATACAAAATAATATATTTTCATGTTGTATCACTAGAGAGCAACACATGATACTATAAGATCGCCATGCTGTGGATGAAGAAAAAAAGTTTCGTCCGTCGAAGATTTAAGGCGTATCAAATGATTCGTAGCTGCAGAGGTCGTAGCCTGTAGTTTACAGTGCCTACTGCGCTCCAAAGTTGTGTTAAACATCGTTGGCATGTCATGAGTGCATTGAGCAAAGCCGTATAATATATCTCCATTAGGCGCAGATGGCCATGTTAATGTGAGTGAAGAGATTTAGGCGGCTTTTAACATCGAGGTCTTGAGAGCCGATGGCCATATTAGAGACTAGTACAACACGTAGGACAAGACTTTTCAACAGTGCTTCGATGTTGAGGGCTGGTCACAGGAAGGTCCGCACNAGACTAGTACAACACGTAGGACAAGACTTTTCAACAGTGCTTCGATGTTGAGGGCTGGTCACAGGAAGGTCCGCACACCCGTAGGCCTGGTTCCGGATGGCAGCAACTTTTGGATGCACACCAATACTGTATCATTGTAAGAGAGGCCATAACAGACTTTACAGCGACCGCAGAACCGATTAGAGCTGGTGTCGAACAGTAGGTGTCGATAAGGACCATCCGCGACCATTTGCTTTACACTAGGCTACTATCATGACATGTAAAGAAAAGATAAGTTGCAGACTAGCTAGCTGTCTCACCATGAAGATCNATGTAAAGAAAAGATAAGTTGCAGACTAGCTAGCTGTCTCACCATGAAGATCATGGGGGCGATCTCAACAGCCTCTCGATGAAGTGAACTTAGTCACTGACGAGTTGTCTTTTTGGGAACTTGTCACCGACTGTCTCAGACTACAGGTTCGGAGTCTCGTTCACACATCACGCATTCCCTGCACAGGTCTGCTATAGCTCTCACCTCATTGGTCCGTGATCATTACGAGGGTGGGGTCGAGAAGCTGACATGCAGAGTTGTGTGGACACAGATCCCCGTTAGCTAGATACAAAAAGTCTGCCCCCCTCGGCATATCACATGTGAATGTCATGCTGCGATTTCACCAGCAGNTCTCGTTCACACATCACGCATTCCCTGCACAGGTCTGCTATAGCTCTCACCTCATTGGTCCGTGATCATTACGAGAGTGGGGTCGAGAAGCTGACATGCAGAGTTGTGGGGACACAGATTCCCGTTAGCTAGATACAAAAAGTCTGCCCCCCTCGGCATATCACATGTGAATGTCATGCTGCGATTTCACCAGCAGNCCCGTTAGCTAGATACAAAAAGTCTGCCCCCCTCGGCATATCACATGTGAATGTCATGCTGCGATTTCACCAGCAGCGTCCAGTTCCAGAGTTCAACTAAGCTGCTCACAAACTGTCACTGAATCTTCCTTTGCCTTGGTAGCTACTCTCGGGGTTGTGCAATTCCTCGATGATGCACGAGGTACAGATGCACTATACCCACTCGTTGCGATAAGCAGTCAGTACATATGTTTACCCATGAACTTGCATCACTGTTCACCCGTGTAAGGAATGAAAATTCACGAAGGAAAGACCACGTCTTACTCACAGGGATAGGTTTGAACCCACAGTAGCAACAACGTTTTGCCCATCTATCAAGAGGTGAATATTTTATCCACACCAAAACATTTTCTACGAAATTGTTCGAAACCTACATGTACTTAATTATGTGACATTTTAAGATGAACAACTTACGATTCACACGTGTTTTTGTATAGACCATAGCCCTATACATGACAAATCTATACATATGCAATAACCCTGCTGACTGGCATTTCAAAGGACCAGCGCATTCATAAAATATATCATGTAACATAGACAGTACGGTGTGGTGAATATTTTGAGGGATGGGTGGAGAGGAATGACATATGCATTGCTATGCATTCACATATTGTCCTAAAACAACATCATTTTCCTGTAGAACTAAATGTCTGGTTGTTTACAGAATTACAATTGTAGTGTAGCTCATGAGACTTATTAAGAAATTTAAAATGGCATTCAAGTTGTACTTTCACTACTCTATCCCATCTTACCTAACTTACGCAAAATTCTGTGAGCTGTACGTACTGAAATACTATGTTGATTTTATAGAACTTTGCATGTAATATGTCAATTTTAGTTCATAACCATTATTCCACATTTTTTTACTGTTTTATTTATTCTTTTCTGCTTTTATCGATGTGACACAATCGCGAAGAGAAAATAGACGATGTTATGGAAAAATTGAAAAACAAAAATATCTTGTTTTGCTTTAAAGTTTGTGTAATACTTGTGTGATGTGTGGGTGTATATATATATATATTATATATATATATATAGAGAGAGAGAGAGAGAGAGAGAGAGAGAGAGAGAGAGAGAGAGAGAGAATATTTTAAGAGAATCAAGTAGCAGATTTTACGCCTAACATGTATCTGTTTTCATATGTGTATATATATGTGTGTATATATATATATACACATATGAAAAAATATTTTTTGTTATAGTTTATTTGTTCTGTGAAGGTTTATTTTAATTTTTTTTAAAGTGGATTTTTTATTGTACCTTTTGTATCAGGGTGAATTTAATTTATTTTATTTATATATTAATCTTGAATTGATTTGATCTATATTATTATGTTAGTTATAGTTATATATATATTAATTATATTGATATAGGTGTGATATGTTATTCGTAAATCATTATATCTAGTTTTCTAATAATTGAATTTAATNGAATCAAGTAGCAGATTTTACGCCTAACATGTATCTGTTTTCATATGTGTATATATATGTGTGTATATATATATACACATATGAAAAAATATTTTTTGTTATAGTTTATTTGTTCTGTGAAGGTTTATTTTAATTTTTTTTAAAGTAGATTTTTTATTGTACCTTTTGTATCAGGGTGAATTTAATTTATTTTATTTATATATTAATCTTGAATTGATTTGATCTATATTATTATGTTAGTTATAGTTATATATTTATTAATTATATTGATATAGGTGTGATATGTTATTCGTAAATCATTATATCTAGTTTTCTAATAATTGAATTTAATTCAGCTATTTTTATTTAAAATTAAAATTTTGTTTTATTTTATTTATTAATGGTATGATTATGGGGGATTAGCTCTTTAATTTTATTAAAATTGTTTTATTTATTTATGTTATATATAGGCTTTATAATGGCTATTGTTTATTAATATTTTATAATTTATTATTTTTAATATTTGATTTTTTTTATTTAATTATTTATTGGAATTATTTAATACATTTTTTATTATATTAAATAATGATTTCATTAGTATATATATATATACACACATATATATACACATATGAAAACAGATACATGTTAGGCGTAAAATCTGCTACTTGATTCTCTTAAAATATTCTGTTTCACGACCAGCTGTATAGTTTTGCCTTGCTATTTGAAAAGTAATTAAACTACTACTACATGGTATACAGATAATAATTATTTTGTTTTCGTAATTTTTAAAATGATTTGTTTGTGTAACGAACTTGTTGCAGTGACCTTGAAATGCATTAATTTATGCCATGCCTGGTAAGTAAGGCAATAATATGAATGCGTATGTTTGCAGCTGATCAGAAACACAGATTCGAAACGGAGTACCGAGAGTGGTTCTTCCAAGGAGAAGAAGTGAGATCAGACGAGTCCAAGAGGTTGAAATAGGGACTACACTAAAAAATGTTAGCCTGTCATGACGTAGACTGGATTGTGTCAGAGATTTCACACGGACTGTACTACGTATACACCGAGAACAAATTTTTTTCTCAGTGTGCATTATTAAAATGTCATCAAGTGTCAAACCTAATGGCATCAAGAGTGCATACAGGTTTTCCGTTTTTTTAACTTTTACAAATCAGGATTTAGAGCTCAGTGTATTTAAAATGTCTTTCTTTCTTTGTTTGTTGTCTATTTAGGAGAGTAATGTTTAGCGAGATAACGAAATAGTTTATTATTAACCATCTTTATATTTAATTTGCTGTATGCTGCAATAATTATACTTTCGTACTTAAGAATCGTTTATTTAAGTATGGTCATATGCGTAAGAAATTTATAATATTTTAATATGTCTTAAAATGTTTTATTGTCAAAATATATATTATGTAAATACATGCAAAATAAAGTTTGTGTTATTTCTTTCCAAGAAGCCGATCTGATCACAAATACGTAATATAATTTTACATACTAGTGATGCGCGTATCTTTTTTTTATTATTCTTCATTCGTGTTTTTAAAAGAAAAATGTTTGTTTTATAAAAGTAAATAAAATGTTCCGCTCCATGCAAACGCAATTTCAGAAGATTTAAACCTGATTATGGACCACACACGATTTTCGCACGTGGGACAAGTTGTGAACGTTTTCACTGCCCGGCTGGTTTTCTTGAGTTATAGTCCGTTTTTCCGCGCTTGCGTTTAGTCGTTCTTGCATCTCAATTGACCTCCCCAATCCCAACAACTCTAAGAACTGGCGCTCTTCAAATCTCTCAGAAACAATACACAGTTTCGTGTCTAATAATTGGCAATTCGCTCGTGCTCACTTTACATTTGGAAGAGAGTGTCGGTTTTATGTGATAAATGTAGGCCCGGGTATTTCAAGAATTCACATAGCAACACAATAGACTGTACCTTCCTCCGTATATATTCTCCACAACAACTTGCGCCCAGTTGCACCAATAACGGGCCTGAACCGAGATCATAAGATCTTGGTTCAAACGTGATATTCAGTTGGATCCGAGTTCCAAGGAATACAAGTGCTGCACCAACGCGACTGGTCGAGTTACGACCGTAGATCTTCTAATCTCAATTCGGCACTAGGATTAAGATGAAACAGCGTTTGTGATTGATTCTCATTTTGTGACGTAACGTTACTGTTTGTTTTGAGGTTTCGAGATATTTAATGAGTTTGTGTCGACATTACCTCTTAATAGTACCAGTATTCTATACTCTATGATCTGGTTGAATACGTATACTGAAAAATTTCCTCTGTAATTTTGTGTGTGATTGGTAACTCACTTTACAAACACTTTTTTGTAATTTATAATACCAATATTCTGAAGAAGGCAATTAACAGAAAACTAGATGCTGCGATTTTTATCAGTTTTAAGTAAAGTAGTAGTTGTGCGAATTTTACTGAAAAGTGTGTATAATGTTGTTTTATATTTTTCGAAAAGAAAAAAAAACGGTATTTACTGCTATATGTTGGTGTATTTTCAAACTACATTTGTCGGCAAAGTATGCTCTTTTAAGAGCGAAAATTTCAACGTAAGAATCGGCTCTCAAGATTTCGGCGTTGAGAGCCGCCCAGATCTCTCAACTCAACTCTCAACTCAGCTCGACGTAAGATTCACTTTTCGACGTGGCTCATACGAAAAATGCTTCCTTTTTATGATATTCTGAATGGATTTTCCCGTTTTCCGTTGTGTCTGCTCAGAGGGATAAGTTTCCTTTTTTTTTTATCTATTTATAAAACATCAATACCTCTTTAATTAAAGAAAAACATATCATTTTAAGCCTTTGTTATAGACATATGCCACAATTTCCATTTTACAACAGTAAACAACAACCAAATCCATATTTAAACTATTTAAATAATACAAATTTTATTTATTGTAAATAACCAAAGCTTAGGGGAATTTTCATGGTTAAATTGGTAACACGCTGGTCATATCGACAGTAACCTATATACATATACCTATACACTGAGGTGACAAAACCCATGGGATAGCAATATGCTAAATATACAGATGGCGGTAGTATCGCGTACAAAATGTATATATGGGCAATGCATTGGTTGGGCCTTCATTTTTATTGAAGTGATTTATGTGAAAATGTTTCTGACGTGATAATGGCCGCACGACGGGAATTAACAGACTTTTAACGCGGAATGGTAGTTGGAGATAGACTCATGTGGCATTCCATTTCAGAAATGATTAGAAAATTCAACATTCCGAGATCCACATTGTCAAGAGTGTGCCGAGAATACCTAATTCCAGGCATAACCTCCCACCACGGACAACGGAGTGGCCGACCGCCTGCACTTAATGACAGAGACCAACGACGTGTGCGCAGAATGGTCAGTGTTAACAGAGAAGCAACACTGCGTGAAATAACAGCAGGAATCAATGTGGGACGTATGATGGACGTGTCCGTTAGGACAGTGTGGTAAAATTTGGCTTTACTTTGGAACCGGTTGGGATGGTGGGGGGGGGGGTATCCCAGTGTGTCAAGCAAAACTGCATGGCAAACAATAAGTACATTCCACCAAGTACATTGCCAGCAGGCCAACTATGTACCTCCAGTATATAGACACCAGTAATTAGTACGGGTGGGCAATGTCTTGCTCCTCCCTGTACAGGACTTTCCGTGAGTGAGCACCGATATCGATGTGATGGCGGTGCCATGGCCTATTCTGCTATGTGCTGTAGGTAGACATAGAATATCTTGCGGAACTCCACGGCTCGCACAAAGACCTGCCATTCTTGCCCATCAGCAAGTGTCCTCCATGTGGCAAGACCAAAACATTATTAACGACTCTGGAAGAAAAGAAAAATTATATAGTACACTACATAAATCTCAAACAAGCAATAGGATATAGGCTGAAAATCGAAAAAAATACTTAGGGTGCCGCAATTTCAACAGGAAGCATGGCTCAAACCATATATTGATCTAAATACAGAGAAACGACAGGCAGTAAACAACAATTTTGAAAAAGACTCCTATAAATTAATGAACAATGCTACATTTGGAAAACTCATGGAAAACAAAAGGAATAGACAGAACATGGAATTAGTACTCAAGGAATTAAGAGTAAAAAAAAAACTTATTGCAAAACCAACATTCAAGTATAGGATTATACAGAAAATTTATCTCTAGGCAAGATGGAAAAGGAAACAATAGCATTTGGCAAAACGATATATGCAGACTTTGCAGTACTAGNTTGGAAAACTCATGGAAAACAAAAGGAATAGACAGAACATGGAATTAGTACTCAAGGAATTAAGAGTAAAAAAAAACTTATTGCAAAACCAACATTCAAGTATAGGATTATACAGAAAATTCATCTCTAGGCAAGATGGAAAAGGAAACAATAGCATTTGGCAAAGCGATATATGCAGACTTTGCAGTACTAGACCTCTCCAAGACCCTGATGTCTAGATTCCATTATGATACAACAAAGAAAAAATATGATGATGACCTTGAGCTGGCCTACATGGACACCGACAGCTTCATATATCAGATAAATACCAATGTTTTCTATCAGGACCTAAATAATGATATGCAGTTAATGACAGAGTCAGATACTAGTGCCTACCCCCCGTCACACATACTAATCCCTTACCAGTGCTAGAGTTCTTGGGAAATTTAAAGATGAGTGTGGAGGGGATGTGATGCAGGAGTTTATTGGGCTGAGGGCCCATATGTAACAACAAGGCCACCAAAAAGGTTAAAGGCATCCAGAAATGTGTAGTGAAGGATAAGACCACATTTGTATATTATAAGGAGGTATTGATGCAACAACAGTTTTTACGTGTTTCTGTCAACACAATCAAATCGCACCAGCACAATGTATACACTGAATGCATAAATAAATAAGCTCTATCTTGGACTGATGACAAGAGGCAGATAATGGAAGATGGAATAAATACAGAACCTTATGGATATGACGATGGTGATATGTAAATATATGTCACCATCAACTGCAGTGTACGCTGTAGCCCATGCAAGAGTACCCATATCTGGTCAGGTGTGCTATTAACGAATCATAATGATAGCTGTAGCCCATGCAAGAGGATGCATAGCTTGTCAGGTGTGTCGTTGTACAAAGATCATACAATACCAACCATCCACATGACCAGTTAATTTTGGTATCCATTTTGTTTTGACTGACAATATGTTAGATTGTGTGGTGGCACGCTGTAGCCAGTGCAAGATGTATCCTCAGCTTGTTTTTCCAGCAGTATTCTGTAGCACATTCAAGAGCCATATTCATCTTGGCAGGTGTGTTGCTGTTGATGAATGGTGGTGCTGTTGAATCGTGGCACGCTGTAGCCCATACAAAGAGGTGTGGTGTACTCGACCTGTAAGATGTATCGTTGGCTTATCCAGGTGCTCTTTTTTAGGTGGCTTGCTTTTATTTCTGGCATCGCAACCCCACCTGCGTAGTATCGTCATGCAGCATTGGAGAATATTAAACAAATGGAAAGTTGATTTATTTAAATAAGTTTATAAAATGTTTCCAAAAAAAAGTGCTAGCAAACATACTGCGTAGTCCCTAGCCCCAATATCCGGGGAACCATGCACATGGTCATGCCATGTGGATGGTAAAGGGGGATAGGAACGCCAGACCGAAGGAGGCCAACTTCGCCCCCACTTGAAATGGATGTGAGGACTGCTTCCTGGAGATTGTGCTGGACTTGCCTCATATGGAGAAGAGAGATATCTACACTGAAGAACATGACTTGCAAAAAAATATATTGTGTGATGTAAAATATATATTATATTAAATTTAAAAAATTTAAATTGTGTTTGGTTAAAGGTTTTATTTCTTATATATATCACTTTTCCTCACATTAAAACAATATTACAGTTGGTTGTATTAAAATTGAAGCTATTAAAAAAAATAGGAAACGAATGCTTTTTTACCATAAAGAATTAATTTAAGAGAAAATTAATTAATTGCATTTGAATAATTATTTTACCAACAATAATTTATTTTACCATTAATAATTAATTTAATAGGAAATAAATTAATTACAGTGAAAATTCATTTTACCATTAATAATTCATGTAAGAGAAAAACAAATTTATTATATTGAAAATAAATGAGTAAGGGTAAAATAAACAAAACACACAAATATTTTTCAAACACTTTTTATTTAGTACACAGTCAATACATAACACATTTATAATTTAAAAAAGAGTTCATACAGTTATCTAATTTAGAAGACTGTTACATGCATGGCTAAACAGTTCTCGAATGGTGGTAAGCACCAGCTTCTTGCGAAGCGTCCCACAAGTATCTGGATCGTAGTGATGATGTTGATCGTTCAAAAGCCATTTTTTTTCTATATTTTAGGATATTTTATGGTTTTGAGAGATGATATCAATAATAACTTGGTAATCATGTCAAAAAAAAATTTTTCAGAATTACTTTTGTCTTATTTATAAGCATAAATAGAAAAATGTTAGCTTAAAATCTTCAATCGTACGAACTTCAAAAAGTTATTCTGAATTCGTATCAGCTTAACTCTATTGTGAATTCAAAGAAAATTCATCTTGCAACTTTTTTAACATCCGGCACTTGATTCACCTATCGCAAGGGTTTAACTTTTGGCTATTTTGTGTTTGAATTTCGTTTCAAAAATTAAAATTGAAACATTGTTGAACCACGTAACAAATTCTCTAGAAAACGTTCTTCACGACATTCTGATAACATGGAAATTTATTTGGAGCTGTGATTTGGTATGATAATTTTGTTCCATTTGGAGATTTATAAGTTGGGAAATAAATTAATTTAAAATGTCTGTGTTTCATTGTGGAAAAGTATTTGTTCACAACTGTCATACATTTTTCACATTATTATTCCATACTGCAAATAAATAATATGCAAAGAGAATAATTCTAGACTTTTAAACGCCATTAACTTAAAGCTGTACCTCCGGCTTCAATGTTAGAGACCGCCATCCTGTGTCTTTAGAATACAGAAGTTGAACAGTCGCTTATACCATGAACTCAAGTCGTACACGCCAGCAAAATGGCGTCACTGGCCAGCATCATGTCAGAACACAGTTCAACAATCTGCGCCTGGTAACTTACTTGCCAGCCGACATTCCAGACAATAGGAAACTATATTCCATCCACTGTTACTTGCAATTTTTTGAGGCCCTGCTATAGTTCTACTTCCAGGATATTCCTCCGCCTCATGCAAACAAAGCTCAACAGTAAATTTCACTAAAGGGACTACGCACCGCATTTATGCTCACATATTTCCCCTCCGTTATAATGCATACCAATTATTAATTAAATATTGTAATTTTTAGACACTTTGTAAAGTCTTTTTATAGAGATTTAATAAATAATAAAATAGAAATATAAGTAAAAGGTCAATTTAATTGAAACAAGGCAGTTTTATGCTAACACAAGTATAAAACGCTTATAGCCTATTTAGGCAATAACCAAACATGTCATACATTGGGTGATTTTTTAAGGGTTTGATTAAAAAATGTGTTAATAAATCGCGAAAAGAAATAGCCAATCAGGCACAAGACCCGTTCTAGATCCTTGCGCAGGGAATCCGGGAATAGATGCGCCCAAATGAAACGAACCGCCACGCCATTCTCTTCTGTGTACTTCTCTTTTGGGCCTCGGCAGTGTGAGAGGCAGGTGTGTTACGACAGAGGTTGGCGACGGCAATAAACATGTCAGGATGGCGATACTGTTCAGACCTTGTCTGCCCTCTACGTGCGAACGTCATAATCATTGACGAAGTAAGATGACTTTCAGTTTCAGGAGGGTGGTTGCAACATACTATATTCGAAGACATGTTGCGCATAGCAAGTACAGAAAGAGAAGAAAAATACACGAGACGAAATAACATAATTTGTTTGTTGAGAATGTTTTTGAATAAGCTTACCTTCCGTTTTTAAATATTTCAAATACACGTTTACTTGTCTTGGATCAGGCCTTATTTATATATCAGCCGCCACAATTTTACTAAACTGCAAAATAATTTTTTTTATATCACACACTGTTGTACAAATTTATCACGCAGTACCAATGGCCCATCTAAACCTTGCAATTTTAAAAAAGGTGAAGTAAATTATTTAAGTAATTTTAATGGATATTATTAGTTACTAAGAATAACGCATTTTAAGTTTTAATTTGCGTAAATTGTGTAAATTAAATAATTTTTGTGAGCTTTCGTAGATTATATATAAAATAAATTGATACACTGAAATTTGTAATATTTCGGATATCTTTAAAATATGTATAAAAATGAATATCGGAGAATATGTCGGAGTAAGTAAAGTAGATCTTATTTTTTTTACTTAGTTAAGTTACACACAGCAAAGATTTTATAAAAATTTCTGTTAGTTTGATTTAAAAATTTGTATTAGGTTTTCTTTAAATTTTACAGTTTAGTGATCTTTGAATAATTGCTGCAATGGGGTGCAGTTATTGAGAGGCTATTGTATATAACATTAGCATTGCAGAGTTATGTTGTATGTTGCAGAACATTTGGAAAGACAAAACACACAGAAATAAAAAAAAATGAAAAAAAAAAAAATGCAGTCAAGATTACCTGTTGTCAACACACATAAAAAAACATAGTGTTCCGCATAATGAATTAAGTCAACTATCATAAGGGAAACGAGACAAACAATAGACTGAGTTATCAAACAAAATAACGAGGACGATATAGACAGACGTTATTTTTATTTTCCTTTAAGCCTTCTTTCTTCGAAAATGTGGGCTTATGCAATGGTGCGTTTTTCACCGAACCTGTTTAATGTTTACACTCTACACCTAGAATAGTGAAAATGGAGTCGCATAAGTAAAACCCAGTGAAAATGGCTCCACTGGTAATCAGTAACATATAACTGATAATCGTGACGGTTGAATTTCATTGCTTTATAAGTGATTCCCACTGAATTTCGAGTACTCCACTATCATTAGTAAAATGTTTTCATTTCATGTGATTGTTTCGCCAGTCGTTTTAGCATATAAACTACTCACAAAACGTTTAGCATATTCCCCGTTCGCCAACGAATGCGTAATTTTTATGTTTCTAGTAGGAGTGGATTGTACCTATGTTGTGTGAATAATGTAGACATTGGAGTCTTCCCTTTCAGCGACATGCGTATTGCACATACACAAACACAGTAGGTCCAACCTCAGGCCTTAAAAACAGCCGCAATTGAGGAATGGGACAATTTGCCTCAGTAAATGCGTAATGATCTTGTTTTTGGAATGCCTCGTCGAGTATAAGCGTTCCTTAGGAATCGTGGAGGTCCTACACGTTATTAAAGTGTGTCAATGCATCTGAGAAGACAATTTTTTTGATATTGAAACTAATGAGATTCCTTTGTGTAAGTTGTTTATCAGTTTATGCCTTTCGTTTGTTTCATACTGGGATAATGTAAACGAGTATTGTGATTTTGTGAAATTTATCTGCTATTAGGAGTTAAACATGAGATGTAAACTACTTTTATTCAATATAACATATTTTGGATTCTCATATATGCTAAACTTTTTGTGAGCAGTATAAAATTACTTTCGTTTACAGATATTTCATTCTGATGATATCACGTAAAAAACATAGTCAGAAACTATTTAGGGAAGAAGAGAAGAAGTGCATGAAAATAGAACCGGATAAAATGTTCAATGCTACACTGCTAGGCATTAAAATTGCAACAACAATAACGACATGAGCTATCATAATCAGATTTATTGGACAGAAAGCCCATGATACACAGGTAGTATGATTACTTTTGTAGCTCGGCATAACGTACAGAACATTGGGAAACAAGTACTTTGCGGCCCGACCATGAGCGACAATAACCGCTGCTTCACGACGTGGCATTGATAGAAAGAGACTTTGCATGTCCGTTTGGCGTTTCTCAGATCATGCTGCTTCGATGCGTTCCCAAAGTTCATCTGTTGTGGCGGCGGGTCTCATGTGGCAAGCCAGTCGTCATGCGATCATGGACCACCCGTTTTCGATGGCCAAGAGATTCGGTGAACGCACAGGCCAAAGAGGAAGTGTGATATGGTAGTCAACCAGGAACCAGTGGGCGATGTGTACCATATGCATTCACACTTTGTCCTGTCCGTACAGGGCCCCAGGCTGGACCTGAAGAATGTGGACAACAACAGGATCAACACCTTCGTGATATAACTGTGAATAATGCAGGACTCGGCCAGGCATGCGCCATGGTGCCCCAGACACGGGTGTGACTATCTTGGAGCTGCAAGCAAAATCGGGATTTGTTGGAGAAGACAATGACATGCCATTCGTCCTTCCAGATCCGACATTCCATGTACTGTTGCCGCCCCAGGCGCCTGTGGTGAGCAGTCAGT
The DNA here is from genome assembly GCA_002778355.1 of Clitarchus hookeri. Classification (NCBI taxonomy): domain Eukaryota; kingdom Metazoa; phylum Arthropoda; class Insecta; order Phasmatodea; family Phasmatidae; genus Clitarchus; species Clitarchus hookeri. Next base: position 891,474 of record NQII01000022.1, read on the forward strand.
GGCCGCCGCAGTGTTAGGCACCTGGACAAGATGCCCTAATGCTGTAGACGGTGACGAACCATGCGTGCAAAGACAGATTGATGTGCCACACGTTGTCTGAACTCCTGAGCGAGGGTGTTTGATGTGGCTGTACAGTCCATAATCGTCATGTACACCAGATGTCAGCGTCGTCATTGGCACACTGCTGCGCCATTCGGCTGAACAACTTATTACGGCATCTTCCTACTCTGCTCTACGCCTTCTCCCAATGTGGAGTCCTTCAAGTGCGTTTTTTGGTGTTATAATTTTAATGGCCAGCAATGTATCAGCGGCTGACTAAATACTAATTAATGTCTCAAAACATAAGTTTGAATATCCATATATGCTTTAGATAATGCATGTCAAGAATACATTATTAATATTTCCGTCAACTAGACAAAAGCAATAATATTTAGAGGCAAGCGACTAGTTCTGAAAAAAATTTGTATTAACAGCTGGATAATCCGGCAATTATCGCATTCCAGTCATTTAAGAAGGATGTGACATTTCATACTCATATTATTTACCCAACAAAACAAATTGAATAAATCTGACGAAATGTGTGACAAATTAATAAAAACTCTGAAGTAAAAATATTAAATGGAACACAGCTTAAATTTCATAAGTTAAGAGCCTTTCCAGCTCTCCTATATTACGTAAGTGTCTTGGACTACGAAAGCAACCAAAAAAATGCAAAATTAAATTATCAGAAATCACTGATTCAAATTTAGAGTGTAATGGCCGTTAATCACGCTTCTTCGTCAACGGGAGTCACATAGTGTAAAATAATAACTTGTATCGCTCCAGAAGTGTAAGATTTTCTCATGAAATAATGCAAATGTTCTCAAAATTACTTCATGTAACGTGGATCTTTACTTTTTTTCCATTCATTCACAATGCACCCGGTTGCTTAGTTGGTTGCATTTATTAGGACCACTGGGTCGGAGAAAATTTATCATCCTTCATAGAAGTAGAAATATCATAAATAAAAAATAACTTGATAACACATAACCGTCGTCCGGAGGTAAGATTACCTTCCATGACACTAGTGAGATGGCGTAATTTCTTTTTTGAAGTTATGTCACTCAAAACTTCTCAAACATAGCATTCAGGCTTCATTTTTCACATTCTTGGGGTACCTTACTGGAAATAACTCGCTGTTAGTGGCGAAATAAACTTCCTACAGGTAGAACGATGCTAGCAAGTTTCAGCAGAAATTTGCTGCGATGAGGCGGCGTTTTACCCTAGTTGTTTCAAACACCCACCAGGATGCCACTCTCAAGGCAAGATCATTGACCTATTTAGCGCAGCTAAGGAACAATAAAATTATGCTTGCTAAAGAAACCACAAATAGAAAGATTCTTGTAATTTGCTAAAATTGTAATAAGTACAGAAACACAATATAAACGAGGCAAATATAATCACAGAAGAATAAAAAATAAAATTCAGGAAATTATAACGTAAACAAATTGTACAATAGGTTTTCCCCAATCTACTATCTTCAAATAATAGTCAAATAAATAACGTCAATATATAAGCGGCCAATTATGGCTAAACTCAGCATAATTTGCGGCGTTCTATGATATTACAAAATATGAAGAAACAAAATGCATTAAATACATTAAAACAAACGGAAAATAAATTATCTTCAACGGAACCAGTATGCTAGGGCTTGCTGAGCAGTGCAGGTTTATGGTAATTAACTGGCTGCATTCGGATGAGAAGGGATAATAACAGAATTGCTGAAATGCGCGGATTACTTATTCACATAATTTTAAAATTTCTTAATACAGATATTAGACTGTTGGAAGCACCACATAATTTTTAAAGTACGTCCAGACAGTGGCAACTGTTTGTTAATAAAAATCTAAAACGAAATAAGTTAGTTAAGCAATACAAATTTGTTTGTGAAAGTACACACCTTTTGCTATTATATTATATATATAGACATCCATAGAATTTAGTGACTTATAACGGAAAAAATATTTGTACTAAAAAAAAAAATTTTGGACATATTATATTGCAGTGTGTTTCGTAGAGAATCATAATAACGCGTAAGTAAAACAATATAGAAGCAAATAATAGAAGCCAAGTTAGTGTTTCGTCAGTAGATATACAAAGAGTCAACACATGTGTTTTGAACAAAGTATTAAGTCAGAACGCAGCAAGAAAACGCAACAAGTGGACACGGTGACACAGACTTCAACAACACAAATAAAGTTATTTTATAACATCGTCATACACTTCTACCACCAGTCCTTTGAGAAGTGAAGTTACCGTTTGCAGGAGTTCTTGCTTCCCCAAACTCTTTCAATTTAGTTTTATAAAAATTGTATATATTTATTTTATATTATATTGGAAGCAGCCGGTTGCAACACCGATCTCGCCACAAATTCGAAGGAATTTTTTGTTGGAGGGAAGCGCTTTACTGACAACTCCAGCTAACCGTAACTGCGTTTCTCAATGGATTGGCGGCAGAAGCTAATGAAGGAGGCAGGGTGTACAATAATTAGTGCCACGGATGCCGGTGGAGAATAATAGCCCAAGGTATGATCTTCCTTTCGAAGAAAATAGTTTTTGTTAAACTTAAGTCATGCCTTATTTTTCATAATAATTCTGAAACAGGCACTACTTCATACATGTGCCTCGTACTTGTTCTTAATGTATATTGTCTTCATATTTTTCACGTTTTAGAATCAGTGAAATATTTCCCACGAACTAAGGAAACGCATTTTCTTGTGATTTTCTTATGACATTTTAAAGAATCTATGATTTCTAGGACGTGTTTCTACACATAATTCCAATACTATTTCAATAATAGAAACATGGTTTTAAACTTATTTTTATGAATATAAGGTTTACTTTCATGACAAATACTACAAACGTAGCTGTCTAGGAAACCTCCCTGCATTGTCCCCACCCCCTTTATTTAACACATTATAAATGTCATCTTTCTTTAATTTAGTAAATTTTATAATTCAATAGCGATCACGTGTGTTTATGCCTNGACGTGTTTCTACACATAATTCCAATACTATTTCAATAATAGAAACATGGTTTTAAACTTATTTTTATGAATATAACGTTTACTTTCATGACAAATACTACAAACGTAGCTGTCTAGGAAACCTCCCTGCATTGTCCCCACCCCCTTTATTTAACACATTATAAATGTCATCTTTCTTTAATTTAGTAAATTTTATAATTCAATAGCGATCACGTGTGTTTATGCTTTCTTACATTCAATTAGCATAGAAATATAACGAAGTGTTTGGTAAACATTTGTGAATAGTGAAACTATTTATTTTANTTCTTACATTCAATTAGCATAGAAATATAACGAAGTGTTTGGTAAACATTTGTGAATAGTGAAACTATTTATTTTACTTTCTGTTGTTTAAACGCGTATAAGTGTAAGACTTTGCTAATTTGTAAGACAATGACATTTTTAACAACTCGACAGTTTCACATGACCGACGCATGAATAAAGTGATCACGCCCACTGCAATGTTAGTTTTGAGTGGATACAAACAGATCTTAAGCATGGTTTTCAATATTGCTCAGCTTACCGTGAACAGCTTATATCACCGTGCTCCGTGTTCCAGTGGGCATTGTATCACTAGGCCTTCCACTGGCGAATGAACATAGCGGATAGTTCCTCAGAGCAACGCCGCGCCAGTAGCAGAGGAAGCAAACCGCTGTGAAGTAAGTTAAGAGTGTAGTGCTCAGTAGTCACTTATTTTAACATTCCGTTATAGATAAGACGTTAAGACGTGGAAATACTTTTCCCGATTTGCTGCCAACCTTACCAGAAATAAACCAACAAACGTTTATGTTAAGTTACATGCAGTTACAGAGAGTTTTCTTTTCAAAGATAGATTTCACGAGTGCTAAACCAACCCCCAACCACCAACAGCATATAGGTGTGGAATTATAGAATCAACAACAGTTTATATTTTGGTTTTGTTTAGATTAAATTATCACATATCTATAAATGCCTCTTAGATTTACAATGGTTATTATTAACGAATATTGAACAGTTTTAATTTCTACAAAATTTCATGAAAAATAACGTTATATTTATAAAAATAAGTCTACGGCAATTTTCCTATTATTGAAAACGTAACGAAATTATGTGTTAAAGATTACAATATGATTACCATTTAGATACATGCATGAATAATTAAAAGTTAATATGTTGATTAGAAAAAATATTGATGTTAAAATATTAGTGAAAATGAGTATTGTTATCATATAAAACAGTAGTGTAGTGAGTTCTTTCTAAAAATTTATTGGAGCACCATTTACATGGTTATAACTACATTGCATTTCATCGATTTCCTAAAATGCATCAAACGACTGTGACCTAACTATTAGACCAAATGTTAAGAATAATTTAGTACGAATTTAATAAGGCCCAGCAATTAGTATAGGAAGACAAAATTGCACACGAGAAAGACATTTTCATTACTTTAAGTATTGCGTGATCAAATTTCTTTCTGCTCCTTAAATTGTTTTCGTTCTCTCATGCGTGGTGTTCTCACTGAGGTGTCCGATTTAGGTCTAAAAGTGTATTCGGAGTCAGTACGCAAAACGGTAGCCTACACCACACATTACACAGTTTACGAGAAAGACATGCCCGTCCTTTAGAATAGTTTCCAAGGTCATTTCGTCAGAAAATAGGGCACGATTGCTTGCAGTTAACGAGTTGCATAACCTACTTACTTCGCAGTGAAGGTGAACAGGACGTAATTTCATCGCTATAAAGATCGCGTGNTTAACGAGTTGCATAACCTACTTACTTCGCAGTGAAGGTGAACAGGACGTAATTTCATCGCTATAAAGATCGCGTGATATATTCAATCGGAAAAGAAAGACGAATGATGAAAAGACGCGCGCTCTATTTCCCGCGTAAAAGACATATTAAGTACGTCTGTTTATACATGCTCCTTCTATTGCCTTCTTGCGTGTCTTCACACCTGATCATACCCATAGTCCTAGACCGCATCTTGCTTGATTCTGAATGCTGGGTCTGCCTTTCTCTAAACATTGCTTAGTATGTGCCATTACCTACTAATAAAATTTACTCTGCGCATCCACCACGGTAAAAGAACTTGACATATTTGATAGCCTTTTCTTAAACCATTAAATGCATCTTATAAACTTCAGCAGACATAATATTTATAACCCAAAAATATAAAGTTGTATCATACGGGAATCGCATACGAGAGGTTATTAATTCAGTTCTTCCAAACAGAACTACGATTGGTTTACCGTAAGTGGTTTTCCGTCGTAAATCCAAGCAAATGCCGGCGCAGGTGTGTCATGTGAACTTCCCCAAATTCTCGCCCATTATGTTCAGATCCTGATAAGCCTTTCTGTATTGACGGAAATAAAGTTTGGATAGAGATCTCAAGTATACATCTCTGCTTTATATCCTGTTTCGCCAAGTTTAGAAATATGCGTTTTTTTCTTCTAATTTTAATAGGAAATAGTAGTAGAAAACAGAAACGTTTTGTTAAAGGGCGTGGGGCATCGGAGCGTCGGAGCTGTTCATGCTCTGTCATTCCGGTCACCGGCGGCCACCTTGTCCGCCATGTTGGTTGTCGGTGACTCTTGATCTTGACCTTTGACCTTGACTCCGGTGACCTGTAACCTTTAAACCCCAGAAAAATTATAAAAATTTCCAAAAATTTCAAAAACATAAAAAAATGTATTTAAAAAAGGTATAAAAAAATTTATTTACAAAGAACTTACATCTCCGGAGGTTCCCCAGTGCCATACCCAGCAGACGACTGACCCCTACCGCCCCACTACCAATTACTCATAATCGTTCGGCCAATTAGATGAGTTCGCTCTACCCACCAATAGTTCTCATTGGCTAATTACTCACCTGCGTACGATCAATTAGTCATGTTAGCTCCACCCCACCAATATATTTAATTGCCCAATTTCTCCATCCCCTCCACCACCCATTATTCTCATTGGTGAATTAGTCACCCCCACCAATTATTCTCATTGACTAATTACTCACCTTCGTTCGACCAATTAGTCAGCAGGCGTCGACCCCCTCCACTCCCACCAATTATTCTCATTTGTTAATTACTCGTGTTTTCGGAAACCTTCGTTCGGCCAATTAGATGCGTTTGTTCCACCACTACCTATGTTTCTCATTGGCTAACCACGTCACGTGACAATCTCTCTCATTGGCTAATTTCTCGTGCGTTTTCGGAAACCTTTGTTCCGACCAATCAGTGACCTACTTTAGTCGCCAGCGAGTGTGTATTTTTTCCCCCTAAATCTTTTTATGAGGCGCAACCCGAGCTCCCTCGGGAAAGTAGTCATTTTCTCTCTGTCATCCCTTTTACGCTATTTCAAGAGGAAAACCCAGTAACCATTTCGAAACTTGCAGGGTTTCAAACCCCTGTTAAATTTACGATAGTTATGGTGTCAAGTGAAGAAGAAAATAACACCAAGAGCATCGCAGAAGAAAATGGAGATAATATTCTTCAACTCATCCGCACAATATTTGCACGAGGAGCAACTTATTCCATGCCGTCTACTAGCACGAACCCGCAACCATCAGGCAACTCGTGCCATCCTGCATCTGCCAGAACATCCTACAGCTTATTCTCTCCCAGCTTCGCAGAGAGCCCCATCAGCTCCGACTTCGAATACAGTGATATCGAAGAAGAAATGGAAGTGTACGTCGCCGAATTTTCTCCATTCAGGTCAGAAGATGTGAGCAAGTACAGTGAACTGAATTGTAGGTACCGATGCCTAAGTTTTCAAGATGCTCGAGGCGTTCTGCAGTTTCAATTTTGCGACGGTTCAATGCACTGGCTCTGCTGCTACGATGATTTAGAAGGCTGTTATGTGAAGGACGCATTAACGTGCGAATATAGAAACTGTTACGTTTACAATTTATGTCCTGAGTCTACGCTCCCTTGTTCGCTGAAGGAGTTGGTAAAACAAAGTTGTGATGTCCACGTAAGCAAGACAATAATGAACGAAATTGTATTGTACGAACTTTTCCGAAAAAGTAAAAATAATTATGTATGCAAATGGCAGGAGAAATGTGAGGGTCATACCCTCGTTTGGAAAAGGCAAGGTTTCCCGGACTGGGCCTCCAACTGCACGCCTTTTGCATGCGAAATGTACCTAGGATCGAGGCCGAGACATTCCACCAAGTATTCTCGCAACGGTGGAGCTCGTCTTGGAGATAAGTTCATTCCCGAGAAAAAAAAATGAAATTACGATTTTTTGATTGGACTGTGTCCATTGCTGACCATGATATTTTAACAAACATATACAGAGACCAAAACAAAAACGAAAAAAAACCTTTTACAACACCACAGACAGATAATTAGGAAAAGCTGTTTCCTTGTCAGTAGATGATTAAAATGACAAAAAGACGGATGAACACATATTATAACAAAACAGGACAGATAGCAAAGCAAACCAAAAGAAAAGGCAACACGATGACAAAAATAAAACACCACAAAAGTGACCAAAATAGAGCAATTTANCAAAGCAAACCAAAAGAAAAGGCAACACGATGACAAAAATAAAACACCACAAAAGTGACCAAAATAGAGCAATTTAAAAAAACTATATCAGAGTTAACAAATGAACAATAAAAACTATACCAGTGACTTAACGCTAGCCAACAAAACTTGGAATATTTGGCACTTAAAATATAAATTCTAACATAAACTATTTATTATATGAATCACGAGTATATGCAGACACATACAATGTGAAACAACATTAAGTAAATATTTTTTTTTATGTTCACTTTAGTACACACAAAAAACATGCATACATCAAGTTAAGAATATATATATATATTCTTAACTTGATGAATGCATATATATATATATGTATGTATTAAACGCTTCATAGTTTTACCCAAACCTTAAATATTTTGGGGAATTAATCTTGCACACGTGCGTGTATACACAACAACCCGCAGGCGTTGAGGTCCACAGGAATATAAATGAAAGAACGAGCTTATCAACACACATGTGACGTTTTATTATATAAAAAAATATATGTTAATATTAAATGAAACTATTAGCAGGTTTTTACGTCAAAATATCTTTCCGGCGAGCTAGGAGTCTTCACGCCATTTCACCACCTTCTCCACCAGATACACGTCTGGAAACCTCGTAGGCCAGATCTCTTCGGTGCAAATCGCAGCGTACGCCCTCGAGGTAATACATGCGTGGGTACGAGTGTCGTATGCACACCACTTTGTACAGCTCTGCACAACAGTTCTGAAGGAAGCCGTCGTGGAAAACGCCATTTTTTTTTTTTAAATCCACACCAAGTCACCGATCTTGGCTTTAGGCCAGCGTAGGTCCTTCCTCTTCTGCTTGGAGTACACGGCTCGAAGCAGGGAGTGGTTTTTCACGTCTTCTTGCTTCATGTAAATGGTGGAATGATTGGTAGACTTGTACTCGATGTTAAGATTTTGATATTTTGTTGATATTTTATCCTTAACGGGGATATGGGGCGTAACAAGTTATTGATAATAGTTATGTAATGAACACTATATAAAAGAGGTTTATTTAACATTAAGGTTGTACAATATTATTTCAATATAAATATGATTGAATATGACAGGTGACGTGAGGGGCTATACAAATATAATGCAATATTAAATGACATTATTTTATAAATATTTAACCAGCCACGTTCTGAGTAAAGCCTAATTTGAGAGTCCCCACCTTGTACATGATCCGGCGGCTCATCAAGATGGCGCAAGTCGATGGCCTGACACACTCAACTTCAGTGGTCTTCTCGTTCCAATGACCCGACGACAAAAAACACCGCCCACGGACTACACTGCCCTATATCGGCTGCGTTGTCCCCGTTTACTGGCCGGTGGAGTGATCTCTGTTGTTTCCGATTTCATAATTAATTTCAGACATTACGACCCGTGTCCTGGATAAATAAGTGAAGGTGTGATTAGGCAGGCCGCTCAGCTAAGGGCCTGACCACAAATCGTAACATCTCCCCCAATGTTCACTAGCGAGATGCCCTCATCTCGCCCTGGAGTCCGTGTGGATTGTGTAGATGATTGGGAGTTGCGGGGTTCATCTTGTGGCAGTAGGAATATAGATCGGGTNCTGGAGTCCGTGTGGATTGTGTAGATGATTGGGAGTTGCGGGGTTCATCTTGTGGCAGTAGGAATATAGATCGGGTGGAAGTCCTCTTCGCTACGGTAGAAAATGTTTTTGAAAGGAACTACAGTAGACTGAGAAGCTAGGTATAAGGAACTGCCAATTGCTTTCTTGCAGTTCTCGGGCGAGGGGGGCCGAACAAACGCTGTGCTGTGTATTTGCAGTGANAGGAACTGCCAATTGCTTTCTTGCAGTTCTCGGGCGAGGGGGGCCGAACAAACGCTGTGCTGTGTATTTGCAGTGGCCGTGCGGGCCTTGAACTTTAATACTGCTGGGTGTGCAAAGTGTCTTCCACGCGAGTGCGGCAGATGCCCCGCAGGCGGTTCGCGAACGCGTCAGCCTTTCTTGAGGTTGTGAGTCACTAACACTAACACTATGTGTTGGGAATCGTCCACTACAATAAATCATTTGTAAGGACTGAAAATTCAAAAACACGGTAGTAATAATTACAATATGCAAAAGTATTGAACTAGGAAAACCTAAGTGCTCTCGCCCCGGTACATTGATTGTTATGTTTATGCTTATAGATAAAATACAATTCCTGGAAATGAAATACATGTTAATACATAAAATGTAAAAGCAGTGATGTAGTAATATTACATAATGAGTGATATGTGACGTCGCGGTGGTTAGGATAGAGATAGGATGGGATCGTAACGTAGTATGTTATTAAATTAATTATTAAAACTTACATTAATTATGAAAATAAAGAAATCTGCAGCTGCTTTTCAACTACGTATCAATACGCAAAGCGTGATTGGAGGGATACTTAGAGTAACATAATATTAGTAAATGTATTATAATGTACACAAGTATCTAAAAACAACCAAACTAATGTTGCATGTAAGAAATGTTAACAAATTAACAACAAAATGCTTCTCTAATAAGAATAAGAAGAAATGTATAAAATTCTTTTAAATTTTATAACAAAGTTTCCTATTTATACAAGAATGAAAAACTTAAAATTAGATATAAAAAATGTCATGTCACAACTACATGCTATTGTGTGGCTCCATTACTATAAATTAGTATAAATGAGACGTCTCTTTGTCATAAAATTAACGTAAACTTTCATTGTTTCATTCATAGACTGTTTACATGTAGTAGTTCTTTCCTTCATAATATTTATATTGTTGCTAGCATAGATATATAACTCCTTTTTTTTAAACCCTTTTGAATCATAAAATTAATTAAAAATACGTTTTCTTCCATTATACATTATAATTACAAACCCTTGATTTTGGAAGCCTGCTATCAATAATATTAATATATTAAAGTTTTTTTTTTCTTAGCAATAATACATTTTTAGGGTAACTTTGTTATGTAAGTTTTACTGTTACCTGCACGGTGCAGTGTAAGTTGTGTATGTAAAAATTTGGAAACCGCTGGTTACCTGTGTACGACTCGCGAGCTGTGTTAAACGGTAGAACTGATGCAGTCTAACGGAAATNTTTGGAAACCGCTGGTTACCTGTGTACGACTCGCGAGCTGTGTTAAACGGTAGAACTGATGCAGTCTAACGGAAATGAGCGCCTTGACATTGCTGTGTGTGATGTCAGAACAGGTGTCCTGCTGCCTCTGCAATAGCGGACATTGTTTGCACCACCCTCCGGAGGGACTTTGGATGAGAAGATGCTACGTAACTGCTGGTTGCTGTTGNTTTGGAAACCGCTGGTTACCTGTGTACGACTCGCGAGCTGTGTTAAACGGTAGAACTGATGCAGTCTAACGGAAACGAGCGCCTTGACATTGCTGTGTGTGATGTCAGAACAGGTGTCCTGCTGCCTCTGCTATAGCGGACATTGTTTGCACCACCCTCCGGAGGGACTTTGGATGAGAAGATGCTACGTAACTGCTGGTTGCTGTTGTTCATGAACATGTGGTACTGTTGTTCTGAAACTTACAAGGGAGTTTATTATAAGAATGCTTTCACAGTTTATATAAACACCATATTTGCAGAAACATTTTACTTTAAAGAAATTATATGGCCCTAATAGTTTGAGGAGTAGGATTATTTAAAATTTACTTGTTAATTATATCATTGTCTTATTAAACGTATATATGGGTTTATCATATTAATGGGTGTGTCCGACCTTGGAAGTTTGCATGTTGAGACGTGCGTTAAAGTACATTTATTTCTGCATAGTCTTCGTCAATTACACTCTCAGGCAATCAAATCTTTATGCTAACTTATGTTTCTGTTTAAAATCCATTTCTTAGGCAATGTCTACAAATGGGGACGGTTATACAAATACCTATTTTCAAGCCATTTTTTTTTAAATAATTCATTGCACTTAACTGTGTGCGCGGATAAAAATCTTAATTTTTAAAATTTTAATAAGTACGCTGGACACCAACACATTCTAAGTAAAACATACTGACATTGATTATTAAAAAGTTAAGATAGTAATATAGAGGAGAAGAACATTTAGATAAAGAGAAAGTATAATAGTTTTTCGACACACAAATAAAATATTATCAAGGCCGAGAAACAACACATAGTACATATAAGTAATACATTATGACACCGATTATGCAATAAGAAAATAGTAGAGATGAAAGGAACTCACAAATAATTAGGTATGTACTAATGGTAATTATATTTTCAAACAAAAGGGTAGCATGCGAGGATTGGGGAAATCTCTATGCAATGACATACAACATAGCTTTCAAAATAGAAAGTACCCTCATGGTATACTTTCAAGGTACTGTGTAGTATAGAAAGGACCCACTGCAAAAGTCCAACACATCCAGATTGCGCCCCTACTATCTGAACTCTTCCAGGCCAGTAGAGTACAGAAGAAAGGCCTCTCTTGACGGGTCACCACTCTGCCAGAGGCCCAAAGACTGTTCCGCGTCTCACGCGAAACGAAAGGTTTGACCTCCTGAGAAAGTACTCCTGACAATTGGGTGGATGTGGGTAAACAGTGAGTGAACAGTCATAGTCGAAGTGGGTGTATATCGGCCACTATTCCCATTTGGTTTAATACCCTTGACATTGCACACATATATTATACCTTCTCACGTCAAGTTTAGCAGTCTGCGCATCCACTTCAGGACTGTTGTGCAATTCAGCACATCCTAAAGCCCCAGGTAATGGGCTAAGTCCATGAATCACAATAATGCGTGAACCCAACGGAATTAATTCTGCCCTGTGTCCGTATAGCAAAGGATTGTCACGCGTTTGTGCTGATGAGGGAATGTGTCGTCTCGTCGCGTCGTCTGGCATGTAGCTGCGACCACTCGTCCTTCAATATGGCAACTTATAACGTAATACGGGCTTTCTATCAGTGTACAAAAATCTCATAGTTAACTGACATATCTTATTTCTATGAATTTTTCTTAAAATTATGTTGACTGATGGGAGAGCATAATAAAATCCTGGACCTTTATCCGAGCACAATAATATCTTACTATATTATTATGTCTTGTATGGAATTTATTCAATTAGGATGAGTTGAAAGTTACTTTAATGGAAATATTCGCGTGATTATGAATTACTATCACAGTATTAGTTTCATTTCAAATATCTACATCCAGCTCACACAGGTGATCTATATGTTAATTTAAATTACTAGAATGGTATTGCTGAGGTAAATATACGCAACTAGGGACTTGCGGTTCATACTGAANAAATTACTAGAATGGTATTGCTGAGGTAAATATACGCAACTAGGGACTTGCGGTTCATACTGAAATTCTTAAAATTTTAATAACATTTGTTATTAAGGTTTTAAATAATTGCTTTGTAAGTTAAGATATTGACCTGTAAAAAGTAAATTATTATTTATACCTAATAAGTTTTATAAGTAGATATTATGGCATTATTTTAATTATACTGTTACTCAAAAGATAAAAGTTTTAACATTAAAAGTGGACTTGACTGAAATTTTGTTATTATTAATACGTAAATTAGCGTGGGTGGGTGGGGAATTTATTGAAATGGGGGAGGATGGTAGAGAATTTGATGCAAAGCAGTGATAGGGCTGGGAGGAACCAAGCTTCAACCGTTGTTATGATTTCTATATTTTGTTGATATTTTATCATTAACGGGGATATGGGGACGTAACAAGTTATTAATAATAGTTATGTAATGAACACTATATAAAGAGGTTTATTTAACATTAAGGTTGTTCAATATAATTTCAATATAAATATGATTGAATATGATGGGGAGGAGGTGGGGGAGTAATATAATTATACTGAAATATTAAATGATATTATTTTATAAATATTCAACCAGCCACGTTCTGAATAAAGACTAATTGGAGAGTCCCCACCTTGATAATGATTTCAGAGGCTGATAAAGATGGCGCAAGTCGACGGCCGGACACACCCATCTTCAGTGTTCTTCTCGTTCTAATGGACCGACGACAAAAGACACCGNTGGCGCAAGTCGACGGCCGGACACACCCATCTTCAGTGTTCTTCTCGTTCTAATGGACCGACGACAAAAGACACCACCTACGGACTACACAGTCCTAAATCGGCTGCGTTGTCCCCGTTTACTGGCCGGTGGAGGGGAATTCTTAGGTTTGCGATTTCATAACTAATTTCAGCGACCACGGCCCGTGTCCTGGATAAATAAGTGAAGCTGTGATCAGGGAGGCCGCTCAGCTAAGGGCCTGACCACAACACGTNTGGCGCAAGTCGACGGCCGGACACACCCATCTTCAGTGTTCTTCTCGTTCTAATGGACCGACGACAAAAGACACCGCCCACGGACTACACTGCCCTATATCGGCTGCGTTGTCCCCATTTACTGGCCGGTGGANGACAAAAGACACCGCCCACGGACTACACTGCCCTATATCGGCTGCGTTGTCCCCATTTACTGGCCGGTGGAGGGGAATTCTTAGGTTTGCGATTTCATAACTAATTTCAGCGATTACGGCCCGTGTCCTGGATAAATAAGTGAAGCTGTGATCAGGGAGGCCGCTCAGCTAAGGGCCTGACCACAACACGTNACGGCCCGTGTCCTGGATAAATAAGTGAAGCTGTGATCAGGGAGGCCGCTCAGCTAAGGGCCTGACCACAACACGTAACAATATGTAACGTTATTGCCTCTCACTCGGGGATAGGGATTCAATCCCCAACGCCACCTTTGACTCTTTTTTTTCCGGTGTGGTGGTGTAACTGGAGCAGTGTTTGTCACAGCTACGATTTATACTATCAAGGTTAGGAACGAAACTGGATTTATTAAGGTAGAGTTAGGCATAGGGAAAATTTCAGCCGCAAACTGCGGTGGTGTTCCGAAGAGATCACTTTCAAGCTGTCCGTAAATTAATAAATTATAATTATTTTTATGTAAAAGTTTGTGTTTGGTTCATATTGTGATACACACTTACCCCAGACAAAATTTTAAGTGCTAACTTTATTCCGCAACTATTATTCTCGCCCTATACTTGTGTTTACAATTGCAAACAAAAAAAATACAACTGTGTTTGTAATTGAGNCCGCAACTATTATTCTCGCCCTATACTTGTGTTTACAATTGCAAACAAAAAAAATACAACTGTGTTTGTAATTGAGAGTTTATAAGTACGTTTATATAAATGAGAAACGTTACGAATTTGAGTGCGAAATAAATATAGCTGTCATCAAACGAATTTGTACTTCCCTGCTTGCCCTCAAGGAAATTGCGCAAGAAAACCAGACAAATTATATTTTTAACCATATTACCATTTTTTAAATTCAGCTTTCATATATAAATTAACTGATTGTGTAAGCCCGCGTTTTGCTAAATTCAATTTATGGCAGAATAATAAACAACATGTGAATATATATATATCGCTATATTTCCACTCTCGTGCGAAGAACAAAATTTTANATCGCTATATTTCCACTCTCGTGCGAAGAACAAAATTTTATTCCTTTCATTGGATAAACCACAATATAAATCGAAAGATTTTAGAAAACTGTATTAATTTTATGAAAATTGCGATCATCCTATTTACATTCTTTCGAAAATTCCGGTACACATGCGACACCAGTGCAACCTGGTGGCGAAAATTTTCAGTTATCAAACTAAAAGCATTGAGCTTCCCGACCTGAGTCAGTGATGTCAGTGGAGGAGCCGTGAAGTGAGCGAGTGAAGAGATTTGAGCGGCTCTTAACAGCAAGGTCTTGACAGCCGATGANCCGCAACTATTATTCTCGCCCTATACTTGTGTTTACAATTGCAAACAAAAAAAATACAACTGTGTTTGTAATTGATAGTTTATAAGTACGTTTATATAAATGAGAAACGTTACGAATTTGAGTGCGAAATAAATATAGCTGTCATCAAACGAATTTGTACTTCCCTGCTTGCCCTCAAGGAAATTGCGCAAGAAAACCAGACAAATTATATTTTTGACCATATAACCATTTTTTAAATTCAGCTTTCATATATAAATAAACTGATTGTGTAAGCCCGCGTTTTGCTAAATTCAATTTATGGCAGAATAATAAACAACATGTGAATATATATATCNAACTGATTGTGTAAGCCCGCGTTTTGCTAAATTCAATTTATGGCAGAATAATAAACAACATGTGAATATATATATCGCTATATTTCCACTCTCGTGCGAAGAACAAAATTTTATTCCTTTCATTGGATAAACCACAATATAAATCGAAAGATTTTAGAAAACTGTATTAATTTTATGAAAATTGCGATCATCCTATTTACATTCTTACGAAAATTCCGGTACACATGCGACACCAGTGCAACCTGGTGGCGAAAATTATCAGTTATCAAACTAAAAGCATTGAGCTTCCCGACCTGAGTCAGTGATATCAGTGGAGGAGCCGTGAAGTGAGCGAGTGAAGAGATTTGAGCGGCTCTTAACAGCAAGGTCTTGACAGCCGATGANTCAGTGGAGGAGCCGTGAAGTGAGCGAGTGAAGAGATTTGAGCGGCTCTTAACAGCAAGGTCTTGACAGCCGATGAGGGTGATTGAGGTATGGAGCAGAGCTGGAGTGAAAGGGCGGGGGAAACGGCATATCCCCGAGTAAACCCGCTGACTAGCGGCATCGTACGGCAAGATTCCCACATGCGAAAATTCGGGAGTGACCCAGCCGGGGATTGGACCCGGTTCGCCTTGGTGGGAAGCGAGCAGGCTAACCGCTCAGCCACCGCGGCTGTGAAGTAAACAGGCCGAATCTGCGTGATACGGCAAGGACGTGTCTTCTCGCTTTGACACCACCTGCCCCTTACATCGTGAAACCGTGTCAGGCATTTGGAAGGCTCTCATTGTAATGGGCAAAATACTTGTCATTTGTCACTATTGTTATAAAAGAAGCGTCGGAAAGGTGGCCATGGCAGCCCAATCCCTTGCTGCCGCTATTCATGTCTCCTTGCATGATTTCCTTCCCTCGTAGGCGAATGGGACTTAGCCCTGAGACGCAATTAACTCCCGTCCTTACCGCAGGCTCACACATAACACTTAGTTTTAGAGTAGGTTAGTAAAAAAAAATGTGGGGGGGAGAGTATTGAGTCCTGTACGTCCATTAGCGCCAGGTTCGCGCGACATCGAAACGACGGGCAAACATTTATATTATGTTAATGTACGGCAGTGGACATTTTGAATATATATGTGTAACTAATAAGCTAGGATAAAGCCACTGTACCTTGTATACAGACACTGATTAGGAATTTAATTATAATTAATATTAGCATTAAATAGTTCACTCATTTATGGGAATATTAAGTGTTAATAGTAGTGATAATCAGTTTGCTGATGTGAATAATAGCTGTGTATAGTTTTATGATTTTTGGAACAAATGAAGAAATTAAATTTTGCTACTTTATTTTTATCAAGACTTCCAACCTCTACGAAATCGGTTACGCCCTAGGCAATATGTAGCACAGATGTCAGAAGTGGGATGGAGGCATTTATTTTCAAGGAAGTTAGGCACTAGTAAATGCTAACTAGAAAAATTTCTGCCGAACTAGAAACACTACGATCCTTAACTGGGCATTTAGGTAGCCAGATTATTGGTGTATAAGANGAAAAATTTCTGCCGAACTAGAAACACTACGATCCTTAACTGGGCATTTAGGTAGCCAGATTATTGGTGTATAAGAAAGTGTAAACGAAACTGTGGAAACAGCCACATTAAAAGCGCCAACGACATTGTAAACGCAAAATAAATAGTATTGTAAATATTGTTATGGATTATGTAAATAGCCTGATAACTAATGTGAGTGAATCAGTAAATAATAAAATAGGCACAGTAAACGAAAATGTAGATAGGAAATAGAAGGTATTAGGGAATTAGTGAATATGAGAATTGATTGTGTGGTTATCAACTGTGTCAGCCTAAATGAAAAAGTGGACGGTGTCAATGNGAATTAGTGAATATGAGAATTGATTGTGTGGTTATCAACTGTGTCAGCCTAAATGAAAAAGTGGACGGTGTCAATGAAAGAGTAGGCAGTGCCAGCGAAAGAATAAACAGTGTCGAAGATGAAATGAAACAGGAAATAAGTGCACTGAAGAAGGAATGGTAGGAATTTCTCCAGTAATGGAGGGGTAAGTATGGCGGGATAGACAAAGAGCACTGTTTCACTATTACAGAGCTGGTATCACATGAAAGTGGGGNGGGGGGGGGGGAGAAGGGCAGGTTGTTGTAGCCGGTACAGCGCCCTTGGAAGGTGGTAAGCAGTTGCGCAGCGTCGGCGTCACGCAGCCAGGAATGGTGAAGCGGGTCGCAATCAAGCCCACCCTCTAGGATGGCCAGTCTCCTTGGCAGGAGTACCAGCACCAGTTTGAAACAGCCGCCATCCTGAGTGGCTGGTCAACAGAAAAGTGGGCTTACTACCTAGTGGCTGCACTGAGAGGCCTTGCACTTAGTATATACTACATCCTCTTGCCAGGGCGACATCGACTGGAGTACCCAATAGTGGTGTCGGCCTTTAGATACGTTTCGGTGTCCGATACCTGCGACGCACCTACTATACCCAACTGTGAAGCCGTGCCCAGAGACCGATTTGTGTATCATATTGCCATATGGTCGACCACACTGGGACGACCATTCATCCGACAACAGCACTAAACAGTTATATTTTATTACAGTAACAAGCGAGATCACGCCACTTAGAATTAAGAGAAGAGTGCACTTGAAGCTTGGTGGCCTTAGCATAAAGCATGACATTTAAATAGCAAAATAGAAGAGGAATGACTTTAGCAACTTCCAGTCTGAGCACAACAATCAAGGCATACCGGGCACATTGGCATTATCGGAGTGCTTCACAGGAATTGGATGATAAATTATGGGAAACATGGATGGTAAGAAGGGTGTTACGGATTTAAATTCGAGAAAACGCTATTCAGGAACTTTTTTGTTTCATGTAAGTTGTTAATATTTTCAAAACCTCAATATTCAAGGACGCGTATCTACCTTAATAATCACTCCAGGTCGAAAGCCAAGCTGTATTTACTTTCTCATTTTGCATAAAGGATCATCTCATGGCGTTTTGACCTGGAGTTCAGAATAAGTCTGTATTTTTTGTCTATATATTTATTCTTGATTTTTAAAAATATTGTTTTTTGCTTCCATGCTTCAAAATTATGTTTAGTAAAATATGAAAAAATGTGATAGGATATCAACTTATGCTTTGTATGGGGACGTGTTACATTGAATAGGACCAAAATTCACGCAACTTAATACAGACATTTGAAAAATATGTTATTTGTGTCATATTAAACCAAATAATTGTAACAAGGATTATTTTCCAGATTTAAAAAGAAAACGTTATTCATCTAGCTCCAGACCAAGTAATGAAAACAACGATATTTAACATCGGACACTTTCTACTAACACACGTGCTGAACAGCGATGTAAATACCTTACTAGAAAAACTTGCCGTTGGAGTACGGTTTCGAAGTTAAGAGCAGAAGTGAAACAAGAAATTAAGTTATTTTGATGGTTTAATTGGACTGTGTTCATTCCCGACCATGAGACTAAATAAACATACACAAATTCAGCAAGACAAAAACGAAAAAAAACTTTTTACAACACCACAGACACATAATTAGGAAAAACTGTTTCCTTGTCAATAGAATATTAAAACGACTATCTATAGAACAACCCAGGTAATGGAAACCTCCCATTCTCCTAGTAATTTTTATTTGAATAAACACACACTTCCTACAGTGTGAAAATATATTGACGTACGTAATTAAAAGTTTTGACTGAAAACGTGTATTTTTATTCTGTGTAAAAAAAAAATCAATTTTTACGTACAAATAAATTTCAATGTGTTTAATTATCTCTTAATTTTTTTGTTATTTACCAATATTTTGCATGTTTTCAGTAAATATGTTTATCATGTAATTGCATCATGTTTATCATGTTTTTTGCAATATATTGCAAAAAAATATTTTATTCCACTTGATGTGTAAATATGGTGTATTTATATATTGAATTCTATTTTCTTACAATTTTTTTGGAAATATGATGTATTTATATATGATGTAAAATAAATTTTTGTTACGAGTATTTGTATAATATTTTCATTCGTATTGAAATAATTTTAAAATGGCGTGAGTGTTTTGATTGCTGCCACATGCAAGCGATACAGTGGAGAGACAGGCGAAGGCTGACGGCGTTCTGGCGCGACATGTCAGAATGAAAGCCGTCACGTGATCACATATCCTCCGTCAGCATACTCCCCTTACGACGTCATACCCGAGAGGTATGTAACGTAGATCAGTAGTGGTGCCATTCATACCGCACCGTGTTTGTGCAGTGCACATTTTTTTTTAATTGAATATCCTACTTTAAATTGTTATTTGCTAAATATTTCACACAATTTTTTTTAATACTCACATGAAAAAGATAATGTGCAGCAAATTTAAAAGTATTTTTTAAATATTGTAGGTAAATAAGTTAAGAATAATTATTATTATGTAATGGGAAGCACTTTTGTGATATATTGCACGTACTTGTCCCTTTTGCAAGGGAAAAGCAAGCGCAAACAATATTTATACCGAAAAAAAGGAAAACAATACTTACGTTTTATACATGATGAAAAATAGATCACTGAACACACATATTTAGAAGTTAAATAACATTTCGCTACATTTTACTCAAAAACCACACACAAATATTACACCAAAAATAGGTAACAATGCTTGGTTCACAAGTATAGGAGAAAAAATGCGTGTCTCTAAAATCACATTTTTTTCATCCATATACATAAATAATGTAGCTGCGAACTCTAAGATATGAGAAAACTTAGTACATATCATTCCATGTAACATTTCACGTCCATAATAACACGCACACAGTTCGCCAGTTCAAGTTGTAAATCGGCAAAATATTTACGTAACGCACGTAAAGTTCTTTCAAAGTTATTTAAACATTGGTGAATTTCATACCCGTCAGGCCAATGGGAGGGTGGGTTAAAATCGAGAGGCAGCGGATACCACATGTCATCGCAGCAAAGGCATCTGTCAGCATTTGTGTAAGCAATATCAGAGACCTGAGAGTATTGTACCGGCACGGATGAGTCCATCACTTCGTTGGAAGAAAGAATCCCCGTTGTTTGCACATGTAAAACAGTCATTTCGGGTGATACATTTTCCAGCTGCGGTATGTTGTCAGCTTTCAGCAACAGGGAACCTTCAGTTATGTTGTCGCATGCAGCCAACTCACCCGTCAGGAAGCTGCAGAAGTGCGGCGTCTGGGAGCCATGGAAGGGTGGCGTCTGGGTACTCCGGAGGGGTACCGTCTGTGTGCTTGGAAGGGCGTCTCTGTCGCGATGCCGACTGTTGATATAGGTGCAGCGCCAGCTTCTACCATGGTCTCCGATGGTGCAGTGTCACATCACCTTGAGGCGATAGATGCACAGGAACCCATATTTTCGAATAACTCCCCTGCACTAATTAGGAGAGCCTCGTCACTCTCGGACCAGAAGTCGATCGATGACATAACGGAGATGGCGGCGGAGTATAATGCTGTGCATGATGAATTCAATTGTTGACCGTAGGTCGTGGCTTCAAATAAAACAATTCGTGTAACGACCTACAAACGTTACACCCCGTCATGGCATAGTTCTCTCTCTCTCTCTCTCTCTCTCTCTCTCTCTCTCGTCGCTGCGCGACTCATGCCATATTCGCAGGTGCAGTNGTCGCTGCGATATCTTCTTTCTCCGCTCTGCGCGACTCACGCCATATTCGCAGGTGCGGTTGAGAAGGGAATATGGGCTCGATCATGTTCCAATCGCATCCACTACATTGAGGTTACCCTCCAAAACACACGTTGCACTTCGTAATAGGCGTCAACATATCCTTCACAGTCTGCTACAGTACAACTATGGCGCATCGACGCCCATACTAAAGTTTATGAGCGAGTGCCCATCCCCTCCTATAACGCTCTGGATACCCCCACCATAGCCTGCTACCCATTCGTCATGTGTCTGTACGCCTTCGAATAAAAAAAATCACCTATATATTCAATCATATTGCTAGGTAGGCAGGGCTCTTAAATAAGTTAACATTGATTTTTTTTTAATATACATATATTTACCATTAAAGTATTAATATTTTATCAACGCAATTCTTTCAATAGCCAATGGCAAAGTAATGGAGAGGGGGGCAGACAAATGCTAATACATGAAGTGGGAGTTTTTCCCCACCGTAAGAGTTACATTGCAGCTCCCAGGATCGACTTGGAGAGGATACCAGCGGAACTGCGCTAACCGTCATCTTTGATTTCGATCCGAGAGAACAGCTAATTATGCATGAGATCGGAGACGCAGCTAGCCGTCAGGAAACTCGTATTGAATCCAGCGAGGCAATATTTCGATCAGCTTGCAGCGCGCGTGCCATAGGGAATTACTCCGTGCAAGCTTTTCCTGCTTCCTTCAGCCTCTCAAAGTCCGTATACGTCCGTGGCAAGATTCCCCCCTCCTCACCAACATCCAGCTCCTTCGGTACTGTATGTTCCCGCGAGCCAATGCTTTACATAAAAGTTTTACTAATATTTCAATTTTCCACACTTTATTTATTCAACAAAACATGTAATGTCTTTAAAAAAAATAGGTTTAAAATTAAATACGCATATAATTCCGATTTTTATACAGGTATGTTTTATTTACACATATTAAAAAACTACAAACGCACGTAAAATTTGAGAGTCTTTAAAAATTTAATTTAAGAGCCAAAAACAAGTCCGTAAAAAATTACTAGAAATCTTTGAAGTTCGGTCTGACGCAGTAGAATGCAATGTTCGAAGTGCGTTCTTCCAATTAAAAGTCTGTCATGGACGAACTCGTGTTGGTGGCAGCAGGTGACGTCAAAAGTGGACGTTTGCATGGGAACGCTTCACAGTTCGATGCAAGTTCTCCATAATTTTTAAGCATCGAGGTGTCAACATGGTGGCTGTGCTACGATCTTCGATGTTTAGTTGGGGCCGTTTGAGTTGATGCCTCGCTGGTATTATTTTGCCGACGTACGCAGTCCTGGGTGGAACAGTCAGGGGCGTTAATTTCGGTGTTCGTAGGAGGAGGATCAAACTTGACTCGACTCGAATTTGCTGCAAATTCCAGAACTTGGTTCACGGTTGCAGGAAGAGTCGTATCCCGTTTCATGTTATGAACCACGTAATTCCTAGGAGTGCAGCAGGTTATTAACTAACTAGTAGGCTCGTATTCACCCGGAGTCACTGAATATAACCAGTGGTCCCATCCTTCACATTTTTCTTCGCAGGTTTTTAGTGATCCAGACTCCCAGAACGAATAGGTGATTTTAGAGTCGTCTGGATATGACAAGACATACAGGTTCTCCTGATTAGAAGATGTCATCTTGCTCCCACGGTGACTCGTGCTCGACTGGGCAGCTAATTCGATTTCGGGATCGATTTATTTACATACTTTTTTTCGCATTGTGGAATGACGTCATCTACACACGTGACTGTAACGTCATCAGGTAGCTTCGTATTTCACACAGCCTAAGATCACGCATAGTCCTTGCAGAAAGTGTACGCAGCAACTATTGAAGATAATTTTGCATCTACACTAGCACGTAACTACATTTTTTTTCCGACTCTGCATCGTGCAAAACCACGTCTGCAAGCTCTTTTGAACGCTGGCTGGCATACCAAAAAAAATGTCTATGCTACGTGGTATATACCCGTGTTTATATCTTCGTGAAATGAGCATAACACTCGTAAAGTAACTGGGCGTTTTTCGAAGCATTCACCAAAGAACTCCGAATCGTTTCTTTCTTCATTTTACGAAGGGAATTACAGCAATGATCGTCCTGTAAGTCAATGATTTCCAATTCGATTTTGCAACAATTAAACAGAATTTTTTTTTGCTCGGACCACGCCACATAAATAAGTCCTCGCGGGACTTAGCACTTATCGTCCCAGCACATCCTTGGTAGTACTTGGTCCACCAGGAGTTTGTTTTCTTGTTCCTTTCGTCCAACAGTTTCCACGAATATGGAGGTTGGAATTTGCGGGTTCGAGTCACGCCGTGACAATCCGTGACTGCGATTTCCTTGAGCACGATGTCGTCTTGTCTCCATAAACCTTACATTTTACAGTACATTATTACTTCTGAATAGTAAGTCCCCACTCCATACGTATTTACGCACTTAATTAACCGATGATTTTTACCAGGCCAGAAAAAGAATCGTTCTGAACGATCCTGTCGTGGAGTATAAAGCAGTAGGCTGCAGTATTCGCGGGCACGTTTTCCCTGGTGATAATTTTCATCCAGCAGTCGACCGTACCATTTTGCACTCGCTCGTTCTGCTTCGATGCACCGAATACCAGCAAAGGTGCCATGTCTCGGAAATATTCGGGGCTCAGGGTAGGATGCCCCTCGAATCTGTAATACGATAAATGGAATTGCGAATACATATAATATGGCAAAGTAAAACCTTATTGGACGAACATAATGATCAAGTCGATATACGGGTAGCTTTCGCTATCAAAAATATATTCACGTTTTTGACTTTGCAGTGGCCTAAAGTAGACTTGTCGGCTCTGATACTGTGCTGTTTGTTCGTCTGAAGCGCCAGTATGGTGTAGCGCGTTTTTTCTGTGCTGGAAGGCGTTTTTACGACCCAGTGATTTCGCATGGCGGCGGACAGTGTCGGGCAGGTGTCCAGTCTCCAGCTTCCGAGTGCTATTTCTATCATTTTTTCTTTCTTGGATTAATTCAACAGCTTGACACGTTCGCGGGTGCTCGGGCTCACGTGAGGAACAAACCATTATCTGGTGTTCAAAGTAAGAGAGATCGACTGCAGGTTTTGTCTGACTCCCAAAACGGCATCTAAGTGCGATGTGGTCAGCATAATCACCAGCTCCTGCCTCGCTCCTATTATTATTTTCTTATAATCTTCGCCGAATCCCAGTAGCAAGGAGAGCGGATGCCAAACTTCGAACCTGCCTTCGGCGTAAATTGAAACAATGTAGTCATATTAGATTCACCAGTCTGCCTGCGGAGAGATGGTTGGGCATGAGCGATAGGTAATTTCTTACCGTCGAAGTTATGCCCACATCTCGCGACTAGTCGACCACGACGCCATTTATCTCGTACATTACGAGTTTGAAAAGGTGCAAAATCCCATTTTGAACCAACTTGGTGGTGGTCGGGTGGGTCCCATCTGCCTTCGTTAGTCTGCCTCGTATGTGCACAGAGGACTGGCTAGGCAAGGTGCAAATATCTATATAGGTATTCGAAATTCCCTTCCAAAAGCGAAAGGCTCAACAGGATAAGGTTCGTAACAGTGCATTAAGATTTTATCGAAATGATCGTCGAATTGCAGGCGTTTATCCATGTCGAGGATTTGACCAACTATAATAATTTACTTTTAAACCTAATGCGTGGAAAAACTGCGTTTTCGGGTGTTAGCGCAACGATTACTAGTGGCTTACTGATCTCGGATTCTATGTACCGTACGCATTTATAAATTTTTGTTTTCCCATTGAAATTCAGTCTATAGTTTCAGGCGCAGGCGCAAAGTGATTTCTTCGTTTCGGAAATTTATCAGTTCTGCGTTTTGGTCCATGATCGAAAGAGCTACTTCGTGGATGCTATTTGCAACGATCGGAACATAAATGAGTGTTTTTGGAGATTTTACGATTTTATATCGAGGACCCACGGTGGGGATGAACTCGTATATAGTGCTGCTCTGTTTCCAATCAACATAACTGCAACTTGCTAAATTACAGTTTATTCGTAATGTGTTAACCGGAAAGATGTTGACCACACACGACGATACATGTTTCTTTCCTGCTTTGTACACGCTGGCTTCAAACCCCAGCATGGGTCCGATCGTGCCCGGTTCTGTAAAATATACATCTGTAGTGCAAAGCATTTCATCCTTAAGGGTATACGGATTACCGTGCAGTTATAATGTGTGGCAACGATCTCTTTATGAAATTTTCGACATCCTTGAGCTCCTACGCTCCGTTGGTAATGATGAATTCCTTCGCTTCCTTCATAACCGAATACCGAAAACTGGAATTTTATATTTCTCGATGTTGGATATGGAGTTGTAAGTTTGAAAATCCACTATCCCCACGCACAATTATCCCTCCATTTATAAGGGATGGTTATAGCAGGTCCTCAGGTGGTATGTTTGACTACTCAGAATGATGGACACCGACATACTGTTTATATTGGAGAGGTTCACACCTCTTTTTTATTCCCTGCGAATTATAATTTTTTTTTTTTTCGATTTATCACTGGAAATCCTAGCTGCTTAAAAATCGCAGACACAAGTGTCCACAGTTCCTGGTGTTAGGCATCTGTTCCGTTTCGTAATTGTATGTTAGTTTGGTATATTTCAAATAGTCACTCAATTCGGGTGGAGGACGTAAATTCCCAAAACTTTCGTAAAAGTCTACATGTTTACCTTTTTTATGTAAGCGACCCGGTGCGTACCAGGCCCGACTTTCGTGTCCAGATTAAGTATGTCACACTCGTGTATCTTGGGCTTAGGGGTGTAAAGTATCTCTCATTTTGCGCGCAAACCGTTACAAATCCACGTTCGTCAGTGGGTGTCTAGACAGATTCACATTGATTTCCTTCTTCGATTTTTTCCTATCCCCCCTCCCCCCGAATTGATCCTCCTCTTCACCGATACGGGTGACGAATGTAGAGCTCTTGGCCGTTTTTTTTTCCTCATGGCGGTAGTTTACAATTTTCCGTTATGGCGGCGGATTTCGTATACCTGTTTTCTATCGTTCGAAGCCCGCTTCACGGCGCTCACAATATTCGTGATTGCTCCGGTGATACTTGTCAGAGCGCCGATTGCAGATATCAGTGCGGCCAGGAACTCTCCTACTTTGTCCTTCCCTTTCTTCTTGGTCCTTCGAGGGCACTGCGATTGCCTTTTGCTTGCATGTAGAACCAAACCCAGTTTAACCTTGGCTTTCATGATGTTGGATACGCCCCAGGTGGCTATACTTTTTCTCCGAGCCCGGCGTATGCCAATTTTCTTATCCCGCCGTCCCTTCATGCCAGTCGCCTATCTGCCTGATGTCGGGTTTCAAGATCCTTGTACTGGGAATAGGCAATGTCGTGCTGCTTGCACGCTTCGTCCAGGGTGTTTATGCCCACCTTGTTGCATGGCAGCCTTTTAGATAGCCTTGTTCCCGGCCCGCAGAATCTGTATTCTGGAATGTGGAGTTCGAACGGAAGATTATTGATGAGTGAATCAACGATCCCACGCCCGGATTTCACCTTCTTTGCCCCACAGCACATTAAATTAAACTGACCAAGAAAACTATAAATATTTTTATTTTATACAGTTTTATTTCAGTATAATGGAGGTAATCGAGCAGGACATAAGTCTCCCCATGCGGATCACCGGGGAAGATGCTGAAACCGAGCACGAATCACGTCATGGCGCCTGTTGCCTAATAGCGTACAAAGCCTGATTTGTGGGCCGTCCGGGTGTGGGAAAACATGCAACCTACTAAGCCTGCTGGAAGAACCGAGCTGCCTTCGGTTCGAGAACGTGTACGTTCAATCTAAATCGCCCCAGCAACCGAAATACCTGCGATTGCCACGAGCACTGTAGGCCGTGGATGGCGTGGGTTATTTCCCCTGCAACGAAAACAAGAAGTTGTTGCCTCAGAACGAAGCTCTTCCAAACTCGATATTTGTCTTCGAGGACATTGNCAAGAAGTTGTTGCCTCAGAACGAAGCTCTTCCAAACTCGATATTTGTCTTCGAGGACATTGCCTGCGAAAAAAACCAACTCATATTCAATAATACTCTAGCATGGGACGGCAGTGAACATGGACTGCGAGTACCTCAGTCAAACTTATTCCCGTGTACCCAAACAACTGCTTCGCGACATATGAATCTCCTCGTTTTGTTCCGCATGGACGACCCTAATTTACGCCCCTTTTAACATTATCACGTAAATACAGACATGACATTTGCAGAATCCAAAGATATGTGGCCTTTCTGCTGGAAAGACAAGTTCGGTATATTGGTGATCGTAACGGACTGCTCGCCACATAAAGACAGGCACAGGTGTAGAATCGATCAGCTTATATTACGAACGCAACCTGAGTCACAGAAGCATTTCCAAATTTGGCAGCATCTATCACCACGATGTCCTTCAATGTGGGCAGAATCGCTTTGCCACTGCACACTGATAATTCTTGTCTCTTATCGGTCGAAAATTGGAAAGTGTGAAAAATTAAGAGGTGGAATATTTCGTGGCAGTCGACAAACGCATGGTGGCCATGGAGGCGCGGATAATTTACCTCATCAATGGTTTAAAAACGAAGCCGAGAAAAATTGAAGGGCCTACAAAATGTATTAATGTCCAAACTGGCTGCAAAAATGGATGTTGCGAGGCATAGCAAGACGATATTGGATATGTGTGTCGGAAACCTCGAAAATATCGAAAAATCAATGTCAAAAATCGCGAATTACTTCCTATAAACAGGCGAGGTCGATATATATATATAGACACACACATATGTATGAAACGCCTTTTCCACTCAGTGAACGATGGATAACCAAACCGAATTGGTGAGCTTGCTTCAGCGAGCTATCGAGGTGGTAAGGGCCAATACTTAATCGCGATAAATAACAGAATGACCATCGAGAATCGAAGGGAGGAGACTCTCACACCTATAACCCTTTGGCTAGACAAAATTAGAAAAATTCAAAGTGACGGGGACAATGCTCGCTTTGAAATCATATGTGAAATCAAAGTGTAAGAACCTACCCAGATGCGTAAATGGAAAAGAAGACTGGAATTGCCCGAATCGTAAGGGGCATCACTAGCGACGAAGACTATTTGCCTCTGATCGATTTGCTGCTTGTGCGAGAATGGAAACGAACCCGTGAGCACGGCCAAATGTGGACACTCTTCTGTCTCATTACATCGCTTCCTACTCTGACCGTACTGCCGACAAGACTTATGGCTTGCAGAAAAGTGGTGGAAATGGTACCTTGGAAATAAGGAAATGTTATTTTTTCCCAGGGATGTTCTGCATATCGGCAAGCACAAGGTGAAAATCAAGCAGGGATTGAGCGAATTTTTGTATCATAAGCATCCTCGATACTACACCGAATCGAATTTGCGCAAGTACCATCTTTTGTTAAAGCAAAGTGGCGCATATTACGCCGAGAATAACCTGCATCGTATCGATTTAAAGACATGACGCAAAAAAAATTCTCCATTATAGCCGCACTGTTCCCTAGGGTACATAAAACTGGTGTTTCGGGTTTTACTCAGAAATTGTTGAGCTGAGAAAAAATCGAATATCAGTATTGGGATGATCTGAATGAGCTAGTAGATAGGCTGAGAATTCTGATTGCTTCGCAGGCAGCAGGAAACTTCTCGCACACGAACGAAATAATTTCCATCATCGAAGAACTCTCGGAGGCGGGCTGCATTTCGAAATGAGCAAGTATGCAGTTGCCAACGAGATGCACAAATGCGCTAAGATAAATTCCCTGGCAGAAAATACATAATGAAAGGGCTGGACGATACTTTCCAATCAGACCTGATTGCAATGCAAGACTTTGCTCGTGCGAATAAAGGTCACCGCTACATTTTGACCATAATCGGTAGTTTTTACAAGTATGTGTGAGCCAGGCTGTTCAAATCGAAGAATGCGCGCGATGTCACGAAAGCCGTGGCGAGCGTATTGTGCGAGGGACGCGTAACAAAGGATTTCCACACGGACGACGATAAGGTGTACTTTAAAGCAACTTTCCGTGCACTGATGAAACAGTATGCCATAAAACATTATTTCACATACTTTTGGCTCAAGGCAAAAATCATCGAGCGTTTTCACAGGACGCTCAAAGCTAAACTGTGAAGACATTTCACGGCGAATGGAAACTACAAGTGTTTGGATATACTCCCAAAGTCCGTGATCGCTGAAATTAGTTATGAAATCGCAAACCACAAAAATCCCCTCCACCGGCTAGAAAATGGTGAAAACGCAGCTGATACAGGGCAGTGTAATCCTTAAACTGTGTATTTTGTCGTTGGCCATTGGAACGAGAAGACCACTGAAAATGGGTGTATCCGGCCGTCGACTTGCGCCATATTAATGAGCCTGCAGATTTATGAACAAGCTGGGGACTCTCCCATTAGTCTTTACTCAGAACATGGTTGGTTAAATCTCTATAAAATATACCATTTCATATTTCAGTATATTTGTATAGCTCACCCCACACCCCCCAAGACCGAGGTTCATATTCAATCATATATATATTGAAATACTATTTTACAACTTTAATGTTAAATAAACCTCTTTTATGTAGTGTACATTACATAAAACTAATCAATATTTCGTTACGCCCCGATATCCCCGTTAAGAATAAAACACCAAAACAAATTATAAAATTCATAACAATGGTGGAGGCTTGGTTCCTCCCTACCCTCTCACTGCCTTCNAAACACCAAAACAAATTATAAAATTCATAACAATGGTGGAGGCTTGGTTCCTCCCTACCCTCTCACTGCCTTCTACCATACACCATTTCAATAAACTCCCCACCCACGCTAATTTCCGTATTAATAATAACAAAATTTGACCCTAGTCCACTTTTAACATTACAACTTTTAGCATTTAAGTAGTTGTATAATTAAAATAATGTAATAAAGTCTACTTTAAAATTTATTATATATAAATAATATCTAAACTTACAATGTAATTATTTGAAACCTATATAACAAAAGTTATTAAAAGTTAAAGAATTTCGGTATAAACTGCAAGACACTAGTTGCGTCCGGTATCAACTGCAAGACACTAGTTGCGTATATTTACCTCAGCAATACTATTCCAGAAATTTAAATTAAGATATAGATCACCTGTGTGGGCTGGATGTAGTTATTTGAAATGAAACTATTACTCTAATAGTAATTCATAATCATGTGACTATTTCCATTAAAGTAAATTTCAACTCATACTAATTGAATAAATTCCATACAAGACATAACAATGTTGTAAAATATTATTGTGCTCGGATAAATGTACACGATTTTATTATGCTCTCCCATCAGTCACCATATCTTTAAGAAAATGCATAGAAATAAGATTAGCCAGTTAACAATGAGATTTTTGTACACTGATAGAAAGACCATATTACGTTATAAGTTGCCATATTGAAGGACGATTGGTCACAGCTACATGCCAGGCGACGCGGCCCAGTTGCAAGGTGCCGAGACAACACATTCCCGCATCAGCACTTCCCACATCTCGAGAGCAGCTGTTTTGCGAAAACGCGTGCCAGCGCGCACCATGCAAATAATTCCCTTTGCCCATTTTAAACTTTGCTTTTGTTCTAGTTTTAAATTCTTCATACTCCCAATATTCTCATACACTCCCAACAATCCATTGCCATACAGGCACGGGTCAGAATTAATTCCGTTGGGTTCACGTATTATTGTGATTCATGGACTTAGCCCATTACCTGGGGCTTTAGGATGTGCTGAATTGCACACCAGTCCTGAAGTGGATGAGCAGACTGCTAAACCTGATGTGAGAAGGTATAATTATGTGCATTACACCAAATGGGAATAGTGCCCGAGACACACCCACTTCAACTGTGACTGTCCGCTCACCATTTACCCACATCCACCGAATTGCCAGGAGTACTTACTCAGGAGGTCAAACCTTTCGTTTCGCGTGAGACGCGGAACAGTCTTTGGGCCTCTGGCAGAGTGGTGACCCGACCAGAGAGGCCTTTCTTCTGTGCTCTACTAGTCTTGGAAGATTTCAGATAGTAGGGACGCAATCTGGATGTGTTGGACGTTTGCAGTGGGTCCTTTCTATACTACACAGTACATTGAAAGTATACCATTAGGGTACTTTCGATTTTGACAGCTCTGTTGTAAGTCATAGCATAGAGATTTCCCCAATCCTCGCATGCTACCCTTTTGTGTGGAAGTAGAATTGCAATTAGTACCTACCTAATTATTTGTGTGTTCCTTTCATCTCTACTATTTTCTTATTGCATAATCGGTGTCACAATGTATTACTTATATATACTATGTGTTGTTTCTCGGCCTTGATAATATTTTATTTGTGTGTCGAAATACTATTATGGTTACTCTTTATCTAAACGTTCTTCTCCTGTATACTACTCTCTTAACTTTTTAATAATCAATGTCTTTATGTTCTACTTATAATGTGATGTTCTACTTATAATGTGTTGGTGTCCAGCGTACTTATTAAAATTTTAATAAGTAAGATTTTTATCCACGCACACAGTTAAGAGCAATAAATTATTTTTAAGAAAATTGGTATGAAAATAGGTATTTGTTGAACCATCCCCATTTGTAGAAATTACCTAGGAAATAGATTTTAAACAGAAACATAAGTTAGCATTAAGATTTGGTTGCCTGAGGGCATAATTGACGAAGACTATGCAGAAATAAATTAACTTTATCGCACGTCTCAACATGGAAGCTTCCAAAGTCGGACACATCCAGAAATATAATAAACCCATAAATATGTATAATAAGACCATGATTTAATTAACAAGCAATTTGTAAATAACCCTACCCCTCATAAACTATTAGGGTCATATTATTTCTTTAAAGTAAAACTTCACTGCGAATTGGGTGTTAAGATAAACTGTGAAAGCATTCTGATAATAAACTCCCTTGTAAGTTTCAGAACAACAGTACCACATGTTCATGAACAACAGCAACCAGCAGTTACGTAGCATCTTCTCATCCCATGTCCCTCCGGAGGGTGGTGCAAACAATGTCCGCTATATAAGAGGCAGCAGGACACCTGTTCTGACATCACACACAGCAATGTCAAGGCGCTCATTTCCGTTAGACTGCATCAGTTCTACCGTTTAACACAGCTCGCGAGTCGTACACAGGTAACCAGCGGTTTCCATATTTTACATACACAACTTACACTGTACCCTGCAGGTAACAGTAAAACTTAAATAACAACTCTATTCTAAAAAATTTTTATTTCCTAACAAGAAAAATCAACTTAAACATATTAATAATACCTATAGTAGGCCTCCAAAATCAAAGGTATGTAAATTATAATGTATAATGGAAGAAAAAATATTTTTAATTAATTTTAAGATTCCGAAAAAAAATAAATAGTGTCCAGCCGTCGACTTGCGCCATCTTAATCAGCTGGTGGAATCATGTACAAGGTGGGGCCTCTCCAATTAGGCTTTACTCAGAACGTGACTGGTAAAGTATTTATAAAAAATATAATTTAATATTGCATTATATATGTATAGCCCTGCACCTCCCCCTACCCGTTATATACAATCATATTTATATTTAAATCATATTGTACAACCTTAATGTTAAATAAACCTCTTTTATATAGTGTTCATTACATAACTCTTATCAATAACTTGTTACGCCCCTATAACCCCGTTAAGTATAATTGTCCACAAAATATAAAAATTATAATAATACTACACCCAGAGTCAGGCCCACATTTTTATACTTCTGATAAATCCTGTCTCAGTACGGATATGTTTCCACATACGAATTACTAGATACGACTTCACTTTCTGTAAACGGTGTTACACATAGGCGTGTGTCTAAATTTTTCTTACTTGTGCTCTTCATTTCCGGTACATGCGATCTTGACCACAGTCGCTTTTCGACTTATTCAGCGTTGCCCGTAATTCGAGACAAGATATGACATACATTGTTCACAATACTTTGAGAGCGTAAATTTTGTGGGTAAAGAGAGGAGTTTGGGGGTTGATATCCTACCGTGACTTGTTATATTTTAACGCAATCAGTATGTGAAACACTTTACAAGTTGTGTCGTAATAAAATAAAGAATAGTAGTTTATATGTGTGTGTTATAAATTTGGTAGCTAGTAAAAACAATTTATTTCGTCGTTGTACATACTATACTATAAATTAGCACAATAAAGGAGTGTATATACAGGTGATTAACGAGGAGTTACCGCCACTCACAGGGCTTATTCCTTACATAATTTGGAGAAAAATATGTCATATACGTGTGGGTCCTATTCCCAATATTTACAGAGTAATTCGAGAAAATTAGAAATCCCTAAATTATTGCGTATGGGGATGGGTGAAGGATATTGTTTACCAAAGGACTACACAAACACGTGAGGAACTACTTGAGCGTATCATGCATGCCGCTACAGAAATCAAAGACAGCCGTGTGCAGCTACGTAGAACAACACGTGCGGTTCGTAAGCGTGCAGCCAAGTGTTTGAAAGTAGACGGAAACATTTTTGAACATATAAGTAAGCTTGCTAGACGCAATTGTGATGCTCAACTGTAAACAATACGGTATGTTAATACATCACTACATTTACTTCTGAAAGGGTGATTATTTTAATTCATAATTTTTCAAATGTTTCGTAATACTCTATAAATATTGGGAATAGGGCCTACACGTATATCACACATTTTGCTACAGATGATGTAAGGAACATGCCCTGTGGGTGGCGGTAACTCCTCGTGAATCATCCTGTATTTATAACAATTTCACGTCGCATAACCGAAACTCCGAGACAAGTCACTATAATTCATTCATTTCAAGGTGACAATAAATGAAACCATGACAGGTAACGAAGCCAAGGACATTGGTTGGCTAGTCGACTCTCAGTATGATTGCGGTGGTAAACATTTCCAACGGCATATTGTAGTTTTTAAGTTCGAACTTCGTTATTTAAAACCAACAGCTGCGTCCTTCANCCCGATCTATATTCCTACTGCCACAAGATGAACCCCGCAACTCCCAATCATCTACACAATCCACACGGACTCCAGTGCGAGATGAGGGCATCTCACTAGTGAACATTTGGGGAGATGTTACGAGTTGTTGCCAGGCCCTTAGCTGAGCGGCCTGATACTTATCACACCTTCACTTATTTATCCAGGACACGGGCCGTGATCGCTGAAACTAATTATGAAATCGCAAAAAACAGAGATCCCTCTACCGGCCAGTAAACGGGGACAACGCAGCCGATATAGGGCAGTGTAGTCCGTGGGCGGTGTTTTTTGTCGTCGGGTCATTGGAACGAGAAGACCACTGAAGATGAGTGTGTCCGGCCGTCGACTTGCGCCATCTTAATCAGCCGGCGGATCATGTACAAGGTGGGGCCTCTCCAATTAGGCTTTACTCAGAACGTGACTGGTAAAATATTTATAAAATAATATAATTTAATATTACATTATATTTGTATAGCCCCTCACCTCCCCCCTACACCCTATATACGATCATATTTATATTTAAATCATATTTTACAACCTTAATGTTAAATAAACCTCTTTTATACAGTGTTCATTACATAACTCTTATCAATAACTTGTTGCGCTCCTATAACCCCGTTAAGTATAATTGTCCACAAAATATAAAAATCATAATAATACTACACCCAGAGTCAGGCCCACATTTTTATACTTCTGATAAATCCTGTCTCAGTACGGATATGTTTCCACATACGAATTACTAGATACGACTTCACTTTCTGTAAACGTTCTTACACATAGGCGTGTGTCTCAATTTTTCTTACTTGTGCTCTTCATTTCCAGTACATGCGATCTTGACCACAGTCGCTTTTCGACTTATTCAGCGTTGCCCGTAATTCAAGACAAGATATGACATAGATATTGTTCACAATACTTCGAGAGCGTAAATTTTGTGGGTTAAGAGAGGAGTTTGGGGGTTGATATCCTACCGTGACTTGTTATATTTTAACGCAATCAGTATGTGAAACACTTTACAAGTTGTGTCGTAATAAAATAAAGAATAGTAGTTTATATGTGTGAGTTATAAATTTGGTAGCTAGTAAAAACAATTTATTTCGTCGTTGTACATACTATACTATAAATTAGCACAATAAAGGACTGTATATACA
The DNA here is from genome assembly GCA_002778355.1 of Clitarchus hookeri. NCBI lineage: Eukaryota > Metazoa > Arthropoda > Insecta > Phasmatodea > Phasmatidae > Clitarchus > Clitarchus hookeri. The sequence continues at coordinate 927,008 of NQII01000022.1, forward strand.
GGTGATTCACGAGGAGTTACCGCCACTCACAGGGCTTATTCCTTACATCATTTGGAGCAAAATATGTCATATACATGTGGGTCATATTCCCAATATTTACAGAGTAATTCGAGAAAATTAGAAATCCCTAAACTATTGCGTATGGGGATGGATGAAGGACATTGTTTACCAAAGGACTACACAAACACGCGAGGAACTACTTGAGCGTATCCTGCATGCCGCTACAGAAATCAAAGACAGTCGTGTGCAGCTACGTAGAGCAGCACGTGCGGTTTGTAAGCGTGCGGCCAAGTGTTTGAAAGTAGACGGAAACATTTTTGAACATATAAGTAAGCTTGCTAGACGCAATTGTGATGCTCAACTGTAAACAATACGGTATGTTAATACATCACTACATTTACTTCTGAAAGGGTGATTATTTTATTCGTCATTTTTCAAATGTTTCGTATTACTCTATAAATATTGGGAATAGGGCCTACACGTATATCACACATTTTGCTACAGATGATGTAAGGAACATGCCCTGTGGGTGGCGGTAACTCCTCGTGAATCATCCTGTATTTATAACAATTTCACGTCGCATAACCGAAACTCCGAGACAAGTCACTATAATTCATTCATTTCAAGGTGACAATAAATGAAACCATGACAGGTAACGAAGTCAAGGACATTGGTTGGCTAGTCGACTCTCAGTATGATTGCGGCGGTAAACATTTCCAACGGCATATTGTAGTTTTTAAGTTCGAACTTCGTTATTTAAAACCAACAGCTGCGTCCTTCAGTGCTTTACAATATTAATATACTCCGTGTGCACGAAACAGTACACGCGTTTGCAGCCTCAAAATATTTTTATTTGTTGTTATGTTTCGGTACATAAACATATCAAGTAACCAGCGTTGTCCAAAATAGTGGGGACAGTGGGTCGGATTGGCGTGTCAACAGGCATCAAAAAACTTAAAAGAGTAAAACCTTTTCAAAACTGACAGAAAACGAGAGATAACGTATATATGTAATGCTTATCGTAAGGATTTCCGTACATTGCAAATACGTGGCTAAAATAATCACTGTTGGCTACTGATAACACAATTTATAGCTTACAAATGCGTCTAAAGGCGGAGTAATACAAACTGACACCTTGGAACGGACAGAGGATAGATCCACAAGAGCATAGGAGCCAGTTACATGTTTCCAGATGGGGGCAAGTCTCAGTACCCATGCAAATTTTATATTGCCCCCCTCCCCCCTTAACACTCTATCAAAAATACTGTGCGTTATATGTTTGCGCATGCGGTTGTGCACGTGTGTACCATTTATTTAATGTAAACCATGGTTTTAAATATTCAAATAAAATAATTTCTACTGAAATATTTTTGTTTTGGTTATGTAAATACCTATAAACAAAATATTTTCCGAAAATAATGACGCATTCAGTTAACAAAAGGTTGTAAATACTTATTACAAACTGAAGTAGTGACCAAACACTATTTATCAACCCACAGGGGCGTCGCCTCTGCTGGCTGAAAAGTGGAAGGGACGACAGCCCTCATACTCGGTGCTTATGCACAACAGTACAGAGTTTAACACGAGGCGGAAGGATATGCAAAGACGTTTGCTTAATTCCGATGTAACGAAGCGTTCTTTGCTTTCACCTTTCCCGCTCTTNGGCGGAAGGATATGCAAAGACGTTTGCTTAATTCCGATGTAACGAAGCGTTCTTTGCTTTCACCTTTCCCGCTCTTGGGCCCCCTTTTCATTTCAACAATCTGTGAAGCGCCATCCACCAACGTCATGGGGAGTTCAGAATGAAGCAGAGGTTCCAGTACTTGACGATTGTGAAATGGAGTGGAGATTTTGGCGGATCTTAACATCGAGGTGTTGAGAACCGATGAAGGTGAAGCGGAGTGAGGATGGAGCAGCTCCGGAATGCAAGGGCAATGGAAATGGGAGATCCCCGAGAAAACCCGCCGACCAGCGGCATCGTCTGGCACGATTCCCACTTGTGAAAATCCGGGGGCGACCCCGCCAGAAAGCGAACCGAAACGGGTCACTTGGTGGTAAGCGAGCAGTCTAACCACTACTCCACCGCGGCCCCTTAACGACAGGGATAGAACTTTGCGCCAGAGTATGGGTTTGTTCTCTGACCAACTTAACAGTCAGCAGAGCGCAGCGCGCAGGAAGAATTACGGACGGAAAGGTGTTCACCTTCTAGCTTATGAATCAAGTCTCTCGTGTATAGGCTGTTTGTGGCTAAGTAAACACTTTTAAAATCAACATTTGAAAAACAAAATCACTGCATGTTAACTGCATGTAGTCTATTAACGGTTTCTTCACACTTTTTGAATTAAACCTTTGAAAAATCACCCCATGTGTGAGGTGTTTGAATTTTTCCTAAATGCATCGTTATCGTTGTGTTAACATTAAAGTACCTCATATTTAGTTAAATTGAACTTTCACTTTTTATTTCATCTATAAATTAAAATTTTTAATTTATAAATTATATGAATAAAACAGAGATNAAATTGAACTTTCACTTTTTATTTCATCTATAAATTAAAATTTTTAATTTATAAATTATATGAATAAAACAGAGATAAAATAAGTGTGTTTGTAATGCTCAGTAAGAAATTGTTCTCATGCAAAATATTATTACACTGAGTGCGCACGAATTCGGTGCGTTGTCCCTTTGGTGTAATTTCCTAGACTCGGTTAAGCTTTGCTTGCACGAGGCGGAGGAATATCCTGGACGTAAAACTTCAACAGAGCTTCAGAAAATTTGGAAGTAACCGTGGANTGCTTGCACGAGGCGGAGGAATATCCTGGACGTAAAACTTCAACAGAGCTTCAGAAAATTTGGAAGTAACCGTGGATATACTATATGTGCTGCCATACACACCGGCAAGCAGGCTCCGAGTTGACTTGACAGCGAATCAAATAAAACAGTTCTAAGCATTAACATTGTATTGAGAGTGTAATGCCTAAATTTACGGCAAATAAAGTACGTTTTTTTGGTTTATAAACATTAGAGTACGTATTATCATTCCAGTATCATATTTAGGGTCCTTACAGTTTCACGTTTTCACTTGACTGACACATGAATAAATTAATTAGGCCTATAACAATGCAAATGTTAGATATTGAGGAGGTATACCTAATTATGAGAAATAAAGATCTTGAATTAAGGCATTCAAAATTGTTCTTATAACTTGTTCAGGATACCTAAACTGAGCACTTTTCAATGACTACATAAGATCTACTTGTATGCACATTGTATATTCTTCCTCCATATGCAGAATTATAGTTGCCATGGACCTGATCACTTTATTAATGTATTGGTCAAGTTAAACTGTAAAAGTATTATAAAAGTAAATATTTTCCAAATTTGCTAATTCTTACACTAACATGCATTAAAAAAAACAGAAAGCAAAATAAATATTTTCTGTGTTCACAAATGTTTACCTAACACTTAATAAAACATGGAACTACTTTCTCTCTGTCGTTACCAACTTGACTGGGTGCATGCCAGTGAGTGTGCCCGTTTCAATATACGCACGTAGGCCGGCAGTGCCATATTTCAAAGGTTGATTTCAAAAATGCATTATTAACTGTGAGCAGTCTATACCAGGTTGAAAAATTCCCCGGACAGCGTGTCAAGGCGGTCGGCGCGCGACCTCGCCTAGCTCTAACAATCTCGTTTGTGGCCTCCCCCTCCCGAGCGGCCTGAGAGCAGGCCTGCCGCAAGGTCGCCAGTCGGCGAGGCGGACGTCAGTTACGCTCCGCCGACGTCTCCTGCAGCAGCGACGACGGGACGACACCGCAGTCTCCGCCGCACCAGGTACGCCACGTCCGCATCGTCGCCGACCTCAGAATTATAATACAGACTGCTGACGATAAAGTGTTTCGAACTTTTTTAAAGTCGTGATGAAGTTCTACTGTCAGGGCATTCCTCCGCCTCACTCCAATAAACCAAGTCTAGAAAATTACACCAAAGGGACAGCGCACCGCATTCGTNGGCGGACGTCAGTTACGCTCCGCCGACGTCTCCTGCAGCAGCGACGACGGGACGACGCCGCAGTCTCCACCGCACCAGGTACGCCACGTCCACATCGTCGCCGACCTCAGAATTATAATACAGACTGCTGACGATTAAGTGTTTCGAACTTTTTTCAAGTCGTGATGAAGTTCTACTTTCAGGGCATTCCTCCGCCTCACTCCAATAAACCAAGTCTAGAAAATTACACCAAAGGGACAGCGCACCGCATTCGTGCGCACTCAGTTTCATAATATTTTGCATGAGAACTATTTCTTATTAGGCATTACCAACACACCTATTTTCTCACTGTTTTATACATATGAATTATAAATGCAATATTACAATTCATTTATAAATACAAATAAAAGTTGAATTTAACCAGTAATAAGGTAGTTTTATGTTAAGGTAACAGAAGTATAAAACGCTTTTGATGCATGACAGATTTACGAAGAAACCAAATACGTCATACATGGAGTGATCTAATAAAGGTTTTATTCAAAAAGTGTGAAGAATCCGTGAATAGACTATAGTTTATTCCCACTACATTAACACTTTTGGAATCAAGGCTTTGAAAAATCAACCCATGTATGACGTATTTTGATATTTCCTAAATCTCCCATGTATCTCAATAGTTGAATGCTTCTGTTGACATAAAAGTACCTTATTTTAGGTTTCATTGAAATTTTATTTATTTGTAAATTTAAATATTTCTTTTATAATAAATTTCAATAAATTAGTAAGAAATAGTTTTTATGCAAAATATTATTAAACTGAATGCGCACAAATGCAGTGCGCTGTCCTTTTGCTATGATTTACTAGACATAATTNCTAAGCATTACCAACACACCTATTTTCTTAATGTTTTATATATATGCAATATTACAATTCATTTATAAATACAGATAAAAGTTGAATTTAACCAGTAATAAGGTAGTTTTATGTTAAGGTAACAGAAGTATAAAACGCTTGTGATGCATGACAGATTTAGAAAGAAACCAAATAATACGTCATACATGGAGTGATCTAATAAAGGTTTTATTCAAAAAGGTGGGAAGAATCCGTGAATAGACTATAGTTTATTCCCACTACATTAACACTTTTAGAATCAAGGCTTTGAAAAATCAACCCATGTATGACGTATTTTGATATTTCCTAAATCTCCCATGTATCTCAAGCGTTGAATGCTTCTGTTGACATAAAAGTACCTTATTTTTGGTTGCATTTAAATTTTATTTATTTGTAAATTTAAATATTTCGTTTATAATAAATTTCAATAAATTAGTAAGAAATAGTTTTTATGCAAAATATTATTAAACTGAATGCGCACAAATGCAGTGCGCTGTCCTTTTGCTATGATTTACTAGACATAATTAAGCTTTGGCGGAGGAATATTCTGAAAGTAGAACTCTAGCAGGGCTTCAAGAAAGTTGGAAGTAATCATGAATTGACTATATATTACAGTACCACTGCCCAAATTCCCAGGCCCAAGAAATAGTGGTATCCTTTAAATTGTTAATCCGTCTTCCCAATCATAACACGTAGTAAAGGTCCACTTGATAGTAGTTTTTCATTCTCTTTTTAATTAATTCTATTTTATCGTAACTATTAAATTTTAAATTATAAACATTGCTATGGGTACTAGATAGAATAATAAAAATAGATAGAATAATAAAAATATATACATAAATTTATAAAATTCGAAATATAAAAAATTATATTATTATACTTTTTCTTGGGCACTTCAAAAAAACATTTTATAAGATGACAGTTATTGGTATTAGTGTCAAACGAACAATATGAAGACATCAATGTCAGATAAATAATTGTACACAACACATCAACAATGCATATTGAAATAACAACACAAACACAACAACATAACACCATCAATATTAACAACACAACACTAACACCAGTGCAACATAACACAGACATCAACACAACATAACACGGACACCTCAAACAACACCAGCCCTCTGTCTCCACTTAGGNCGTAGTAAAGGTCCACTTGATAGTAGTTTTTCATTCTCTTTTTAATTAATTATATTTTATCGTAACTATTAAATTTTAAATTATAAACATTGCTATGGGTAGTAGATAGAATAATAAAAATAGTTAGAATAATAAAAATATATACATAAATTTATAAAATTCGAAATATAAAAAAATATATTATTGTACTTTTTATTGGGCACTTCAAAAAACATTTTATAAGATGACAGTTATTGGTATTGATGTCAAACGAACAATATGAAGACATCAATGTCAGATAAATAATTCTACACAACACATCAACAATGCGTATTGAAATAACAACACAAACACAACAACATAACACCATCAATATTAACAACACAACACTGACACAAGTGCAACATAACACAGACATCAACACAACATAACACGGACACCTCAAACAACACCAGCCCTCTGTCTCCACTTAGGGAAGACATTAGAGTAGGATGAGGTGTGAAAGGGAAGGAGACAGAGGCACCGATTTTAACATTTCCTTTTATTTTATAAATAAATGTAGTTTTATCTTTTAAAATATTACAAAATTTATCTTTCAGCCTTCTGTAATTTTAAAAATCATATGAATGTATTTTATGTTTTATGTTTCGACAAATATTAATCTAAGTTTAGTTATAATTTTCATAACTGCGATTATTAATGGCCTTCAGCCGGGGACTGGTGACATTTTAATATGTTCTATTCTGTTATGGCCATGTAGGCTGCTATTAAGGTTAGCAGCAAATTTATAAAAAAAATATTTTAACACTTACCGTTGTATCGCGAGTGTAATGTTGTGATTTGTGGTAACTGTAGTTAGCATTTCTTGTTTTATATACGTTGAAACATAAATTTGTATATCAGTAACATATTTACATTACTAGCAATTTCACGGTTTTAAATTATTGGTGAATAAATGAAGTGATCAGGCTCACGGCTATGTTAATATTACATATGGCAGAAGAAAACAAAAAGAGATGGAAAAGTAGATACTAAGCATGACTTTTAAACTGCTCAATTCACCGTGAACAGTCTACACTGGGGACATATGTAATATCACTATAACTTTTGAAGTGTTAAAGTTGCTTCTAATTGGTTAATTTTGCTGCATATATATCTGTTAAAACCGTTCTAAAGGAATCAGTAAAATTATTTTAATTTCTGGTATTTATTGATTTAACTCTAGGGACGAAGCCAGGAGGGGGGAATATACGGAGTCTGAAACCCTCTTTTTTGTTTTGGCAGAAGGGTTGTCAACAATTCCTATTAAAAATTTTAATAAGCCCTTCATTTTGGAAAAAAAAATCATAATTGCTGTAAACTATAATACCTTTTATTACATTGTGAAGCTAATTTTCCCCTATTGTTTTTACTATATTGTTTTTACTAATTAGAACGTAAGTCAGCACCACTATCGCTGGTGTAAACTCCCTTCCTTCCAATCAATTATTGCACCACCATCTCCCTTGCAAAATGTCTGGCTATGCCACTGTTTAACACTGAATTTTACTAATTTATAGCGAATTACGGTAGCCTGGTACCAAAACGTCAGTGAACTCTTCTGGTTCAGTGAATTCTTCTGATTCGGCGCAGTAGCTGATAGCTCATTTCGTTTCAGTAAGAATTATTCCGCTGATTGAAATCACTTGCTCAAATTTAGAGCGTGTCCTCTCTCACCATCAAAAAAAGTTTCTTTAAATAACAGACTCCGATTTTAAAGCTTGCTAAAACTACGAGCTATATATGCCACCCCCCTCCTCCCCCCCCTCAACAACGCATAACTCTGATTTCCTATGGATACAAGGTAGGTAACAACATAAAACGGTGTTACAGAGAGTGCACCTCTCCATACATTAAATAGGGGCTGTAACCCTCACATTGCTTAGAACTGTGTATCCCCCTCACCCCCCCCCCAAAATTCATCCCGCTTGAAGAAATTTGATATGACATGTTAGTAATCACCATGAACAAAAAAAGTGAACGTTGTAGTGTCCGCTAATCCCAACAGTTACCTCAGAAATCACATGTTTAGCTGGAAAGTAGATTATTTGTTGCATGAGATATCTGAGCTTTCTGGAATTATTTTCAAATTCACTTTTCCTGGCCCTTACTATGGCGATTTTATTATGTTTTTCATGCAAAAATTTATTTATGGACAATATTGCGTGTCAATGTCTTTTCCTACTCATTTCTTAAGGTTTTCCCGGAAAATGCAAGTTCAAATATCAGAAATTTAAGGTGTAATGTTGAACACGTTGCCATGTTGCATGAATCTTTGTTATTCATTATGGAACATTCGCTAGAGTTTTAGAATGAAAACTACAAAACTTATAAACTGAAAGAAATATTACAAAACATTTTTGACAATAACATAATTTTGGCAGCCTAACTACAAGAGCCAGCTTGTGTATTCGTCATGCATACAAAGTGGGCAAGCCAAATAAACTGCATTTGAATTTGCTACGTCGGATATGCGAAGAATACTAGAATTAACTATGATTTTATGGCAGCGTGTCCTACAGACTCACGGAGATTTACCTTTATTTCCGTGGCGTCCTTCAGCCGAATTACTGGCATCGGATGAAATAAAAGACTTTCAGTTTAGGAATGACTATCGGTCTTCTTACAGGAAGTGTGAACCTTGTAACGTTGATAAATAAATATGAACATTGTGTTCCGTACTCTCACTTGCTTCAGTTAGAAACCGCCATGTACAACAAAATTAAGCGCACTAATCAAATTCTCCATTCGAATATGTCTACAATAGGTAATATTGTTTCGCAATTGTGCTGGGATAATTTAAACATAACTGACGAAACTCCACCTGGTAGTGAGACAACCCGTTCAATACATGCGGATATAAGTCGAGAGAGAAGTACAGATTCACAGAGGCACTGATTACTGGCACCGATATTCCACAAACTAAAAAAAAAAAAGCACTCTGCCAACTTTTCTTGAGAAAGGTTTTCAGGCTTGCTTCGTTCACGAGCGCACTGAGCCCATTACTGAGGCAACAAAATCGTATTTTGTAAACAGAACTCTTGTTTTGAAAAGTTATGCAAGCTGACATATTTTGGACTGTGTACACAGCAATATTCGGCAAGATAAACAAAGCACATGGCTGGGGAGTATGGGCTTCAACATCAAATATAAAAGGAAAGTAGAAGCAATTAACGGTAGGCTACTTGACACTGATTTCTTCGCTAATTACATAATATTCCACTATTCANACCATGTACAACAAAATTAAGCGCACTAATCAAATTCTCCATTCGAATATGTCTACAATAGGTAATATTGTTTCGCAATTGTGCTGGAATAATTTTAACATAACTGACGAAACTCCACCTGGTAGTGAGACAACCCGTTCAAAACATGAGGATATAAGTCGAGAGAGAAGTACAGATTCACAGAGGCACTGATTACTGGCACCGATATTCCACAAACTAAAAAAAAAAAAGCACTCTGCCAACTTTTCTTGAGAAAGGTTTTCAGGCTTGCTTCTTTCACGAGCGCACTGAGCCCATTACTGAGGCAACAAAATCGTATTTTGTAAACAGAACTCTTGTTTAGAAAAGTTATGCAATCTGACATATTTTGGACTGTGTACACAGCAATATTCGGCAAGATAAACAAAGCACATGGCTGGGGAGTATGGGCTTCAACATCAAATATAAAAGGAAAGTAGAAGCAATTAACGGTAGGCTACTTGACACTGATTTCTTCGCTAATTACATAATATTCCACTATTCAATAAATATTGACACTATCACAGAAAGCTACGGAAAATCTGAACAGGAAAAAATATTTGTTACTTTATACGACGTGTTTCAAAAGGTTACCGACAAACTTAAGGAGCGTAAAGAGGGGACAGAATAGAGAAACTTTCGAATAAGAACCTATGGTCATTAAAGTGATCATGCTTCAGTACAAGACGTTCATTGCAAGAACCTACTCTAAGTGTTTGACTACATACCAATGAAATGCTGTTAAGTTGTACACGATGTATTATGCACAAGGTACAGTTATGTACTCGAGTTTACAAAAGTTGTTCAAATCGATGAACAGCACATCCAATCCAAGCACTGCACCGTCGAACTAAACTTAGGTGCACTCTCTTGAATATCCCAGACATTTGAGAAATCACGTCAGGTGTTGCAAGTATTCGGGCTACTGGTGGTTTTGCATCGTACGTTGGGTTCTTGTACACAAAAAATTTGGTATGCTCCCAAAAGAAGTAATCAAGGGGCGTCAAGTCCGGTGAGCAGGCTGGCCATGCAAGTGTACCTCCTCTTCCGATCCAACGTCCAGGATATGTGCGATCCAGGAAGTTCCACACTTCGGCACCAAAATGTGCTAACCCAGTTAACATCAACGTAATATTGAACGTAAACAACCGATGGGCCTCTGCGTACACAATTAACAAGCTCACGTATACAAATGAAGCAACGAATTACCCGTGTACGACGTGAAAAAAAAACACAAGGTCACAGTCAACTCTACTACGGTTAGCAAACCAATGCCTTTGTGTAACACTCGATATTGTTANAAAAAAAACACAAGGTCACAGTCAACTCTACTACGGTTAGCAAACCAATGCCTTTGTGTAACACTCGATATTGTTAAAGTTTACATACGGTCCCCTCAATCAACGTCATGCACTGACTCAGGATCACTTTGGAGACCATGGGTTTCTAATCGAAAGTTGCTGTCTTCTGTCCCTTCTATATGCTCCTGTTTTTCAGTAAACTTTTGGAACAAGTTGTACATGGCTGCTGCAATTAAAGCATTAATATTGGTATTTTCCAAGCCATTTGCTCTTATTTTATATGCTTGGGTAAACTGATGGCTTGTTATAGTCTTGAATATGTTTTAGTTGGAACAGGAACGTGTGTAAGTGATTACATTGCGAACTAGCCTGGANGGCTTGTTATAGTCTTGAATATGTTTTAGTTGGAACAGGAACGTGTGTAAGTGATTACATTGCGAACTAGCCTGGAAACATGTACAACCACATCAGTCGCGTAAACTACCAGGACTACATGTGGAACGACGCACATCTCGCTAAAGCTATGATACCAGTTTCAGTGTCTGTTTGAAAATTTACCAATTCAGTTTTATGTAGGGAGACCCGTTGCCTCAAAAATTAACTGATGTTATGGAAAGCTTTGATCCCAACAATGAGTTCTAAGCTAAAGATGAGCCAGAACTAGTTAACTTAGCTGACACTCTGTATGAGGGCGAAGAGGAACAATGTTTATTACAAAATAATCTGTTTAGGCGAAATGCAAGCTGGCATATTCGGCATCTAAATATTGCATTTATTATACTAATTAACAATACCATCCATTTTTACTTGATACTGTAATTTAATAATTCAACTTTATAACAATTTATTAGAATTTATTCTTGGCTAAAAGCTTTTTTAACATTTTATTAGTAAATTTTAAAGAATATAATAGTATTATAATATAAAAATGGTATTACGCAAATTAATGTCCCTACATGTTATATTTTATAAAGAATAATATAATTGTAATAGGAATACCAAGAGCAAAACAAAAGTGAGTTACAAAAAAATACAAACNTATTTTATAAAGAATAATATAATTGTAATAGGAATACCAAGAGCAAAACAAAAGTGAGTTACAAAAAAATACAAACGCTTAGTTTATTTTCCAAAGGATCTTATGATTATACTGTAATTGATAAAAGCCAAACAACTCAAACCGAATAGTAAAAAGTATGAGCTACAAAAAAAATGTATATTGAAAATTCTATAAAGTGGAATATAACATATTTTAGAAACAACTCAGTCTGATTTTTTATTAATTAATTCGTATGGCATTACGAATCAAAAAGGGATATGCATCCGAGCTTACAATAAAATATATTTGAATACCTACGCACGGAAATAGAATCATACTGTCCCTCTGGTTGTTCTTCCTAATAAAGCATTAAAGTTACTGCCATCAATATCATAACGAAAATTCAAAGAAAATAATTATTTAGATGTGTTCTTCACACCTCAGTTTCAACTTGTGAGAAATATGAAAACCCATTTTACCCACAAACCTACTTCGTCATTGTTTGGGAAAATTTCCTCAACTGTATGGTTAGAAAAGTTCAGTACTTTACCTTCTTAACATTCTTCTAATATCCTTGTCAGCCAATGAGATTGCCGAGAGTGAGTAGTGGTCAGGTAGTGAAACCCTGCCAACAGTTTTGTGTATGTGCCACAGTTCCAAGTCTGTAAGTCGCAAATAATTCCAATATGAATTCTGTGTTTGTAGACTATCGCCGAATCAAGTCCGNACAGTTCCAAGTCTGTAAGTCGCAAATAATTCCAATATGAATTCTGTGTTTGTAGACTATCGCCGAATCAAGTCCGGATCCTCTCATTTGTAAAGCATGGTGGACGTTGCCAGTTAGATTTCTCGGGGTACTCTCGCTTCCCCCACTAGTGCATTCTTTCTCTGATCCACCCTCAGGNACAGTTCCAAGTCTGTAAGTCGCAAATAATTCCAATATGAATTCTGTGTTTGTAGACTATCGCCGAATCAAGTCCAGATCCTCTCATTTGTAAAGCGTGGCGGACGTTGCCAGTTAGATTTCTCGGGGTACTCTCGCTTCCCCCACTAGTGCATTCTTTCTCTGATCCACCCTCAGGTCTCATATGGAGTCACAACTGAGGAATGACGGGCACCTGCGTGTTCGGCTTTATGAGCCATCTCCAGATAGGGGTTAATCTTGACCTATGGCCCACTCATGAAATTAATTTCTGCATTGTTCTTCCATAGCCATAGAGTTCTTCACGCTAAGTGAGTAGTGTAAAGTATCTCTTTCCAAAACAAGATATTTGCCGTTAGTGTCTTCCTAGTTAGGCCGTACGCTGTTACTAAATATACAAAAATTATGATACGTAAGTTTTGGACACCTAATAATTTTAATTACATAACATTAAAATAAACGCCAGGTAAAACTAATTTTAAAATGTAAAATAATTAAACAAAGCAAACAATTTTGCACTTGGAGTTGTTTTAGCATGGCTATTTACAACATTGTAGCTCCATAAGCACTGGCTAAAATGCCACTGAAACGGAACGTAGTCAATTTAGGCTACTCATGGTTTAGCGAATACGAAATAATTTAGCGCCTCAAACATACCTTTCAACTTCATGTTGAAAGTTTAGACAAGAGAACACATTTTTATTTTTGAATTTAGATATGGATCAACACGAAAGAGACGCCAAGTAGGAAATGGATTATTTTCAAAGAGATACTACTGCAGTGGCTTCATAAGATTCAATTATAGAACCATCAAAATTACGCTCAAAGGGACAATGTCACGAAAAAATCTTGGTTTCGAGTTCCTTGACCAGGAACCAAATCGTGAATTTACACGGTGCATGTATGCTTCCAAACTTTCCCTGGAACATATGTTGACAGGCCTGAATCGAATCTGTTTTCCAGATGTCCGAACAAGGAAGCTATGATGCTCCCCAGTATACAACAAATTTTTACAGTGTTTTCTTATCAATCACACTTACATTGACACCACGCGAAATAAAACAACCACATCCGCACACGAGGCACAACATCTGCTACCTAACGATATCCGCACCATAGTGGAGTGACTGGTGACATCCTGGCGCCCACGGAGCACAATAACAGCTGCCTACCGATATCCGCAACATAGTGGACTGACTGGTGACACCCTGACGGCTACGATGCACAATAACAGCTGGCTACCGATATCTGCACCATAGTGGTGTGACTGGTGACATCCTGGAGCCCACGAGGCATAATATCAGTTGCCTACCGATATCCGCAACATAGTGGACTGATTGGTGACACCCTGACGGCCACGATGCCAAACCACTGGCTACCGATATCCGTACTATATGGAACTTACTGGGGACACCCTGATGGCTAAGAAGCCCAACAACAGCTGGCTACCGATATCCGCAACACGGTAAATTGAGTGGTGATACTCTGACGGCTACAAGGCCAAACTACTGTTGGCTACTAATATCCGCACCAAAGTAGATTGAATGGAGAGACTCCCACTACAACAGGGCAAACATGCTGCCTAGNGTTGGCTACTAATATCCGCACCAAAGTAGATTGAATGGAGAGACTCCCACTACAACAGGGCAAACATGCTGCCTAGCAACATCCGACCACACTAGACTGACTGTTGACAACCTGGCACCCACGAGGCACACTAACAGCTGGCTACCGATATCCGCACTATAGTAGACGGACTGGTGAAACCCTAACGGCCACGAGGCCAAACACAGCCGCCTACCGATATCCGCACCACGGTAGACTGAGTGGTGATACTCTGGAATCCACGAGGCGCAAAAACTGCTGCCTACCGTTATCCGCACCACATTGGTCTGACTTGGGACACCCTAATGGCCATGAGGCACAAATGATGCCTACCGATATCCGCACCACAGTGGACCGACTTGAGATACCCTGATGGCCACGAAGCACAACTGCTGACTACTGATGTCCGCACCAAAGTGGACTGACTGGCGACACCCCGACAGCCACGAAGTGCAATAAAAGCTGGCTATCGATATCCGCACCATAGTGGACTGACTGGTGACAGCCTGGTGCCCATGAGNCACGAAGTGCAATAAAAGCTGGCTATCGATATCCGCACCATAGTGGACTGACTGGTGACAGCCTGGTGCCCATGAGGATCAATACTAGCTGGCAACCGATATCAGCACCATAGTGGACTGACTGGAAACACCCCGACGGCCACAGAGCACAAATGTTGCCTACCAACATTCAACCACAGTGGACTTACTGGTGACATCGTGACGCCCACGAAGCTTAATAACTGCTGGCTACCGATATCCGAACCAAAGTGCACTGACTGGTGATACCCTCACAGACTCGAGGAACAATGGCAGCTAGCTACCGATATTCGCACCATAGTGGACTGACTGGTGACACTCTGATGGGCACGATGCCAAACAATAGCTGCCTACCGATATCCCCACCACTGTGACTGGAGACATCCTGGCGAATACGAGGCTTAACAACTGCTGCCTACGATATCCGCAGCACAGAAAACTGACTTGGGACACGCTTAAGACCACGAGGCACAACAGTTGCCTACCGATATCCGCACCACATAGGACTGACTGGTGACGCCCTGACAGCCACGAGACACAACTGTTGCCTATCGATATCCGCACCACAGTGGACTGACTGTTGACGCTCTGACGGCAACGAAGCACAACTACTGCCTACTGATATCCACACCTCATTTAGCTGACTGGTGACATCCTTGTGGCTATGAGGCTCAACAACATCTGCATACCGGTATCCGCCCCACTGCAGGCTGACAGGCAACTCTCTGGCAGCTACGAGTTAAAACAGCTGATTACCCATAACTGTACTACAGCTGACGAATTTCTGACACACTGACGGTCAAGAGGCACAACAGCCGCGGGCCGACACATCATGCCACAATCCAAAACGGAATGACATAATCCCACTCAAATTTCACTGTCTTATTTCATTACAGCTTTTTCAGCATGGATCGTGAAGTCGGTAGTTTTAGAAGTAGATGTTTTCACAATTCACACAAAGTCAAGTAGTTATGTTGAAAATTTTGTTACAACATCTTCATTATTGCTGACGTTATGAAGGAAACCTTTGGGTTCCGCTTAGTCTGGGAAATGTTGTGTTATGGAAGTATTTGGTACATAAATAATTTACGTAAGCCTGGCCTCGATGTAGTAACTGGTGTTCATTTGATGAATTCCTTTAATGTATTTGTTTTCAATTTGAGAAGTAGCTTTGATGAAATGAGAGCTAAAGCAAAACAGTTAGGCAAACATGTTACAAACCTATGCAGATAGCTGGTCTTACAAAAAGTATTTGAATGGAAAAGAAGACTTTCCACTATTGTAACATCGCGAGAGAGATTAATAATTTTCTCATTCCTGTATGTCATAGTTTCGCTCTGCTTGTAACTAGAGAAGAGAACTTCTTCTTACAAACGAATTTGTTGCAACATTTTGGTTTCTTTGTAACAAGCTACAAGAATTCATGGTGAACTCAAATCTAGTTCTATTGAGCTGGTCAAACGATATAGTAAGAATTTGCAGTTAGTTTTATGAATTAAGTATCAAAACTTTTATCTTTCCTGAGAGGGTTCCAGGCTGAAAATTGTACTCTGTATTCGACTGCTCAAGAGGTTTTATAATGTCCAAACTAAATAGTAGACAGAAATAAAAAATAATTATTTGTAAATATGAAATTGTTTGAAGCTATTATTTATAAACTGCAACAGCAAAGGGGGCCCTTAGATTTGTTTTGCTGTGCGCCACGCATGTTCTTAAAACGGCCATGGTTCGAAGTATAAAGATGTACTTATCTCTGCTGAATTATGAAACGATCCTTTTTGAGATCAACAAGGAATAATAACATATAAAATACCACTTAAGCCGCTTTGTTGGCAACGCATTTCTTACCTAAACAACCAGTTTTTGCATTAGATCCATAGCGTAACGATGTGTTGTACGGTAAATGAACAGAAAATACTGATAGGAAATATTCAGTAGGAAAGTGTTTATTATCCGAGAATTATTACTGCTTTTTAACATAGTATAACACTATGTACTGCTTAAAGTGAAGCACTTAAACTATACATGTAAACTGCAAAAGAAGGAACGGCAAATAATATTAAACGTGTCCAAGTATTGCGAAAAGCATGTATGTGAACATTTCAGTGCGAAAGCGGCTTTTATATGAACAGGATGCCCCGAAGGAAGTCTTTCATTATTAGAAATTAACAAAAGTAATAGGGTACTTTAACATTACCTGCGAAATAGAAAACGAAAAGAGAAGAAGACCAAAATATTACAGAAAACACACTTATGTACGTATCGTATACAGGAAATCACGACCTGTTGTTCATGTTAATTTGTTTGCCATTCTTCGTCCCTATTTAAATGTAATCTTGAGATACTACCAGATTTATCAAATTTATTTTTCATAGAATTCTTCACGATCCTGGGTATGAATTCTTAACAGAAAACATAGCTGCATTAATAGAACAAGTCACTTAATTCGGCTGCGTCATACAAAGGTTAAGGGATACAGAAAGGCAATTAATTATCAGTACATATGAGTCAAGGGTAAACGTAGATCTGAGTTTGGGCACGGAATAGGAAGACACGGTGGTGAGAACGTGTTAAATATACTTGATGCATAAAACATTGAATAAAATTAACGTCATGAGTAGTAAAACTACTTTGATAATGTCAAAGTTTTTTTAAAGAAATAATAAAATATTTATGCATTTATTAATTAAAAAAGTGCAACATCTGAATTTTGAATGCGGCAGAAATCTGGCAACAATGAGCGCCATTCATTATGTACTGCAGTCTCCAAGAGTGGGACGCTGTATAGATTAGCCTTGCGCTTATTGAGTTGAACAAGTAATACATTTACTAAGTATTAGTTTGAACGATATCTGATATTTCATTATGGTGTCTGTTTATTGACATGATGATTTATTGTGTTCATAAATGCTGGAGCTTCTGCCATTTGATAACATCATTTCAAAAAGATAATGTCAAGTTATAAGGTACTTAAATAAAACGATAGTTTTATTTTCCTGTCATAGTTAATTTATAAAATGCCATTTGTTTATAGACACACAAACGATTCGCTGATTTATTTCGGGACAAGCTAAAATTAAGAAACAAGGAATTTTTATGTTTCCTTTGAAATTTTTTCACAAGTTGTTTGGCATCTTTGACAACCTTTATCCAATAATAAACGTGCAACAAAATGCATGCCCAATCATCACATTCCACTGAAACATCAAGCATCCAATGAGCAGTTGATAAATTCATGATTGTAAATAAGACTGTTGAATCTAGCCTACAGGCTGTTGAATTCGCTATATTTTTCAGGTATCTACTTGTGAGGTATTTTATTCCAAGTTTTTATACTAACATAAAATAATTTTAAATTTTAAATATGTTATAGTTAGTTTTATCAGGGTATTTGTAATGTTTTCTTTTCCAAACTGTGCACAATTTGTGTTTGTGCTTTTTTATTATGTTGCCAGAAGAAGGTAGAGATGTTTTATGAAAAATGCGCATTTATAAAGACCTCCATATTTATAACTAGAAGATATTTCGATCTTTTTCAATGCAAAATGCCACTTGCGTTACCTGAATATGTAAGTATATAGTCTCAAGCA
>NQII01000022.1:948090-1002676 GCA_002778355.1 Clitarchus hookeri
GGTTTACCAAAGAGCACTTCAATGAAACGTATTTACTTTGGATTCACTTTCATTTACTTAGAGAAGTTCAATTCATTACTGTTGTGAAATGAAATAAAATTTTTCCTTTTCAAATATAAAAAAAATGTTTCTTCATGTTTTAATCACCAAACAAAATGTTGCATAAAACGAAGCCATCTGGTGGCGAAACGGAGTTCGCCGGGTTTGCTAGTAACATATAAAATACCACTTAAGCCGCTTTGTTGGCAACGCATTTCTTACCTAAACAACCAGTTTTTGCATTAGATCCATAGCGTGACGATGTGTTGTACGGTAAATGAACAGAAAATACTGGTAGGAAAGTGTTTATTATCCGAGAATTATTACTGCTTTTTAACATAGTATAACACTATGTACTGCTTAAAGTGAAGCACTTAAACTATACATGTAAACTGCAAAAGAAGGAACGGCAAATAATATTAAACGTGTCCAAGTATTGCGAAAAGCATGTATGTGAACATTGCAGTGCGAAATAAGCTTTTATATGAACAGGATGCCCCGAAGGAAGTCTTTCATTATTAGAAACTAACAAAAGTAATAGGGTACTTTAACATTACCTGCGAAATAGAAAACGAAAAGAGAAGAAGACCAAAATAGTAAAGAAAACACACTTATGTACGTATCGTATACAGGAAATCACGACCTGTTGTTCATGTTAATTTGTTTGCCATTCTTCGTCCCTATTTAAATGTAATCTTGAGATACTACCAGATTAATCAAATTTATTTTTCATAGAATTCTTCAAGATCCTAGGTATGAATTCTTAACGGAAAACATAGCTGCATTAATAGAACAAGTCACTTAATTCAGCTGCGTCATACAAAGGTTAAGGGATTCAGAAAGGCAATTAATTATCAGTACATATGAGTCAAGGGTAAACGTAGATCTGAGTTTGGGCAAGGAATAGGAAGACACGGTGGTGAGAACGTGTTAAATATACTTGATGCATAAAACATTGAATAAAATTAACGTCATGAGTAGGAAAACTACTTTGATAATGTCAAAGTTTTTTTAAAGAAATAATAAAATATTTATGCATTTATTAATTAAAAAAGTGCAACATCTGAATGTCGAATGCGGCAGAAATCTGGCAACAATGAGCGCCATTCATTATGTACTGCAGTCTCCAAGAGTGGGACGCTGTATAGATTAGCCTTGCGCTTATTGAGTTGAACAAGTAATACATTTACTAAGTATTAGTTTGAACGATGTCTGATATTTCATTATGGTGTCTGTTTATTGACATGATGATTTATTGTGTTCATAAATGCTGGAGCTTCTGCCATTTGATAACATCATTTCAAAAAGATAATGTCAAGTTATAAGGTACTTAAATAAAACGATAGTTTTATTTTCCTGTCATAGTTAATTTATAAAATGCCATTTGTTTATAGACACACAAACGATTCGCTGATTTATTTCGGGACAAGCTAAAATTAAGAAACAAGTATGTTTATGTTTCCTTTGAAATTTTTTCACAAGTTGTTTGGAATCTTTGACAACCTTTATCCAATAATAAACGTGCAACAAAATGCATGCCCAATCATCACATTCCACTGAAACATCAAGCATCCAATGAGCAGTTGATAAATTAATGATTGTAAATAAGACTGTTGAATCTAGCCTACAGGCTGTTGAATTCGCCATATTTTTCAGGTATCTACTTGTGAGGTATTTTATTCCAAGTTTTTATACTAACATAAAATAATTTTAAATTTTAAATANAAGTTTTTATACTAACATAAAATAATTTTAAATTTTAAATATTTTATAGTTAGTTTTATCAGGGTATTTGTAATGTTTTCTTTTCCAAACTGTGCACAATTTGTGTTTGTGCTTTGTTATTATGTTGCCAGAAGAAGGTAGAGATGTTTTAAGAAAAATGCGCATTTATAAAGACCTCCATATTTATAACTAGAAGATATTTCGATCTTTTTCAATGCAAAATGCCACTTGCGTTACCTGAATATGTAAGTATATAGTCTCAAGCACACCGAGATTGAAAATGAGCAAATTGCTGGATATAATTCCAGATTTCTTGGATATAATAAAGACCCAAAGACAAACATAAGACAGGCAAGCTCTTGGTTATCAGCAGTCACATTATACCACACACTCACGGGCGTGAAAGTTTTTGTCTCACTCCGAAGACAAGTTCACCTTCAAGAAGCCAATCATGTACAGCCGATGACCTTAGAGACTTTAATGGGCGGTTTGGTAAGAACATCTCACAAAAACTATTACAAAAAAGTTTAAATCGTGCATTTGTTAGCAGGCATGTGCCTAGGTTACGGCATTGTAAAGCGTCCGCCTAAAATATCACCAGTCACAAGTGACGTTATTAAAGATTTGACTACCTAACGTAAAGAATATCGAATGCAGAAAGTAAAATTAAAAATGAGTTTTTTTTTCTTAAACATACCGCCTGGCTGGAGATGGTTTGTGTGTTTCAGCAGAGGAGCACAGAATCTATCGCGAAGGAGGACACAGGCAAACAAAGTATGTGTTTCGTCACTTCGACGCGGAAGTCAGTGAAAAGGTGCGCTGTCTTTTCGAATGGTCAGTGCGTTTCTGTAGGACTTATAGTGGCAAACGTATCATTTCATGGAGAATGAGTATCAAGGTATGTTGCCCTTAGCTGAACAACATTAAAGATTCTGTGCCAGAATTTTTATGCCAAATATCACCGCGTAAGCGTATAAGCCGTGTTCACACGTAAGAAAAACTTTAAAGAACAACACAGAAAATGGATTAAATAGTAACTCAGATTTAAAGAAAAAAAAATAGAAGCTTTCCAAACTTTTTAATGACGTGAAAGACTACCAACTTAATATCGAAATGACCTGTAGGGATTGTAAGACTACAATTGCTTTTAAATCAAGAAATGCTTAATCATGAGATATAAATTTAAACAAAATATTTGATTATGGTATCTTATAAATACCCAGTAAAAGATAGAAGCAAAATAATTTATTCATTGCATGATAAATATGTTTAAACTTTACGGAAAATATTTTTTATTACAGCGATGAAGGACGAAAACAAGAAACTGAGCCATCCTTTCCTCAATGGCNGGCTACCGATATTCGCACCATAGTGGACTGACTGGTGACACTCTGATGGGCACGATGCCAAACAATAGCTGCCTACCGATATCCCCACCACTGTGACTGGAGACATCCTGGCGAATACGAGGCTTAACAACTGCTGCCTACGATATCCGCAGCACAGAAAACTGACTTGGGACACGCTTAAGACCACGAGGCACAACAGTTGCCTACCGATATCCGCACCACATAGGACTGACTGGTGACGCCCTGACAGCCACGAGACACAACTGTTGCCTATCGATATCCGCACCACAGTGGACTGACTGTTGACGCCCTGACGGCAACGAAGCACAACTACTGCCTACTGATATCCACACCTCATTTAGCTGACTGGTGACATCCTTGTGGCTATGAGGCTCAACAACATCTGCATACCGGTATCCGCCCCACTGCAGGCTGACAGGCAACTCTCTGGCAGCTACGAGTTAAAACAGCTGATTACCCATAACTGTACTACAGCTGACGAATTTCTGACACACTGACGGTCAAGAGGCACAACAGCCGCGGGCCGACACATCATGCCACAATCCAAAACGGAATGACATAATCCCACTCAAATTTCACTGTCTTATTTCNAGCCGCGGGCCGACACATCATGCCACAATCCAAAACGGAATGACATAATCCCACTCAAATTTCACTGTCTTATTTCATTACAGCTTTTTCAGCATGGATCGTGAAGTCAGTAGTTTTTAGAAGTAGATGTTTTCACAATTCACACAAAGTCAAGTAGTTATGTTAAAAATTTTGTTACAACATCTTCATTATTGCTGACGTTATAAAGGAAACATTTGGGTTCCGCTTAGTCTGGGAAATGTTGTGTTATGGAAGTATTTGGTACAGAAATAATTTACGTAAGCCTGGCCTCGATGTAGTAACTGGTGTTCATTTGATGAATGCCTTTAATGTATTTGTTTTCAATTTGAGAAGTAGCTTTGATGAAATGACAGCTAAAGCAAAACAGTTAGGCAAACATGTTACAAACCTATGCAGATAGCTGGTCTTACAAAAAGTATTTGAATGGNAGCTAAAGCAAAACAGTTAGGCAAACATGTTACAAACCTATGCAGATAGCTGGTCTTACAAAAAGTATTTGAATGGAAAAGAAGACTTTCCACTATTGTAACATCGCGAGAGAGATTAATAATTTTCTCATTCCTGTATGTCATAGTTTCGCTCTGCTTGTAACTAGAGAAGAGAACTTCTTCTTACAAACGAATTTGTTGCAACATTTTGGTTTCTTTGTAACAAGCTACAAGAATTCATGGTGAACTCAAATCTAGTTCTATTGAGCTGGTCAAACGATATAGTAAGAATTTGCAGTTAGTTTTATGAATTAAGTATCAAAACTTTTATCTTTCCTGAGAGGGTTCCAGGCTGAAAATTGTACTCTGTATTCGACTGCTCAAGAGGTTTTATAATGTCCAAACTAAATAGTAGACAGAAATAAAAAATAATTATTTGTAAATATGAAATTGTTTGAAGCTATTATTTATAAACTGCAACAGCAAAGGGGGCCCTTAGATTTGTTTTGCTGTGCNTAAATATGAAATTGTTTGAAGCTATTATTTATAAACTGCAACAGCAAAGGGGGCCCTTAGATTTGTTTTGCTGTGCGCCACGCATGTTCTTAAAACGGCCATGGTTCGAAGTATAAAGATGTACTTATCTCTGCTGAATTATGAAACGATCCTTTTTGAGATCAACAAGGAATAATAACATATAAAATACCACTTAAGCCGCTTTGTTGGCAACGCATTTCTTACCTAAACAACCAGTTTTTGCATTAGATCCATAGCGTAACGATGTGTTGTACGGTAAATGAACAGAAAATACTGATAGGAAATATTCAGTAGGAAAGTGTNAACGATGTGTTGTACGGTAAATGAACAGAAAATACTGATAGGAAATATTCAGTAGGAAAGTGTTTATTATCCGAGAATTATTACTGCTTTTTAACATAGTATAACACTATGTACTGCTTAAAGTGAAGCACTTAAACTATACATGTAAACTGCAAAAGAAGGAACGGCAAATAATATTAAACGTGTCCAAGTATTGCGAAAAGCATGTATGTGAACATTTCAGTGCGAAAGCGGCTTTTATATGAACAGGATGCCCCGAAGGAAGTCTTTCATTATTAGAAATTAACAAAAGTAATAGGGTACTTTAACATTACCTGCGAAATAGAAAACGAAAAGAGAAGAAGACCAAAATATTACAGAAAACACACTTATGTACGTATCGTATACAGGAAATCACGACCTGTTGTTCATGTTAATTTGTTTGCCATTCTTCGTCCCTATTTAAATGTAATCTTGAGATACTACCAGATTTATCAAATTTATTTTTCATAGAGTTCTTCACGATCCTGGGTATGAATTCTTAACAGAAAACATAGCTGCATTAATAGAACAAGTCACTTAATTCGGCTGCGTCATACAAAGGTTAAGGGATACAGAAAGGCAATTAATTATCAGTACATATGAGTCAAGGGTAAACGTAGATCTGAGTTTGGGCACGGAATAGGAAGACACGGTGGTGAGAACGTGTTCAATATACTTGATGCATAAAACATTGAATAAAATTAACGTCATGAGTAGTAAAACTACTTTGATAATGTCAAAGTTTTTTTAGAGAAATAATAAAATATTTATGCATTTATTAATTAAAAAAGTGCAACATCTGAATTTTGAATGCGGCAGAAATCTGGCAACAATGAGCGCCATTCATTATGTACTGCAGTCTCCAAGAGTGGGACGCTGTATAGNGAATGCGGCAGAAATCTGGCAACAATGAGCGCCATTCATTATGTACTGCAGTCTCCAAGAGTGGGACGCTGTATAGATTAGCCTTGCGCTTATTGAGTTGAACAAGTAATACATTTACTAAGTATTAGTTTGAACGATATCTGATATTTCATTATGGTGTATGTTTATTGACATGATGATTTATTGTGTTCATAAATGCTGGAGCTTCTGCCATTTGATAACATCATTTCAAAAAGATAATGTCAAGTTATAAGGTACTTAAATAAAACGATAGTTTTATTTTCCTGTCATAGTTAATTTATAAAATGCCATTTGTTTATAGACACACAAACGATTCGCTGATTTATTTCGGGACAAGCTAAAATTAAGAAACAAGGNTAAAATGCCATTTGTTTATAGACACACAAACGATTCGCTGATTTATTTCGGGACAAGCTAAAATTAAGAAACAAGGAATTTTTATGTTTCCTTTGAAATTTTTTCACAAGTTGTTTGGCATCTTTGACAACCTTTATCCAATAATAAACGTGCAACAAAATGCATGCCCAATCATCACATTCCACTGAAACATCAAGCATCCAATGAGCAGTTGATAAATTCATGATTGTAAATAAGACTGTTGAATCTAGCCTACAGGCTGTTGAATTCGCTATATTTTTCAGGTATCTACTTGTGAGGTATTTTATTCCAAGTTTTTATACTAACATAAAATAATTTTAAATTTTAAATATGTTATAGTTAGTTTTATCAGGGTATTTGTAATGTTTTCTTTTCCAAACTGTGCACAATTTGTGTTTGTGCTTTTTTATTATGTTGCCAGAAGAAGGTAGAGATGTTTTATGAAAAATGCGCATTTATAAAGACCTCCATATTTATAACTAGAAGATATTTCGATCTTTTTCAATGCAAAATGCCACTTGCGTTACCTGAATATGTAAGTATATAGTCTCAAGCAAATCGAGATTGAAAATGAGCAAATTGCTGCATATAATTCCGGATTTCTTGGATATAAGAAACACCCAAAGACAAACATAAGACAGGCAAGCTCTTGGTTATCAGCAGTCACATTATACCACACACTCACGGGCGTGAAAGTTTTTGTCTCACTCCGAAGAAAAGTTCACCTTCAAGAAGCCAATCATGTACAGCCGATGACCTTAGAGACTTTAATGGGCGGTTTGGTAAGAACATCTCACAAAAACTATTACAAAAAAGTTTAAATCGTGCATTTGTTAGCAGGCATGTGCCTAGGTTACGGCATTGTAAAGCGTCCGCCTAAAATATCACCAGTCACAAGTGACGTTATTAAAGATTTGACTACCTAACGTAAAGAATATCGAATGCAGAAAGTAAAATTAAAAATGAGTTTTTTTTTCTTAAACTTACCGCCTGGCTGGAGATGGTTTGTGTGTTTCAGCAGAGGAGCACAGCATCTATCGCGAAGGAGGACACAGGCAAACAAAGTATGTGTTTCGTCACTTCGACGCGGAAGTCAGTGAAAAGGTGCGCTGTCTTTTCGAATGGTCAGTGCGTTTCTGTAGGACTTATAGTGGCAAACGTATCATTTCATGGAGTATGAGTATCAAGGTATGTTGCCCTTAGCTGAACAACATTAAAGATTCTGTGCCAGAATTTGTATGCCAAATATCACCGCGAAAACTACTTTAAGCCGTGTTCACACGTAAGAAAAACTTTAAAGAACAACACAGAAAATGGATTAAATAGTAACTCAGATTTAAAGAAAAAAAAATAGAAGCTTTCCAAACTTTTTAATGACGTGAAAGACTACCAACTTAATATCGAAATGACCTGTAGGGATTGTAAGACTACAATTGCTTTTAAATCAAGAAATGCTTAATCATGAGATATAAATTTAAACAAAATATTTGATTATGGTATCTTATAAATACCCAGTAAGAGATAGAAGCAAAATAATATCTTTATTGCATGATAAATATGTTTACACTTTACGGAAAATATTTTTTATTACAGCGATGAAGGACGAAAACAAGAAACTGAGCCATCCTTTCCTCAATGGCATAACAGTGGTGGACGCCCCTACAAACAGGCAGGACAACATACAGCACGTCAGAAGCTGGCTGAAGTGCCAAGCGCACTTACCGCAGGTCACAGGTACGTGAAGGTATCGCTAACTCACACATATTACAAACCACTTCTGGAGCCAACCTTTCCTCAAGGGCGTGACAGTGGTGGACGCCCCTACCAACAGGCAGGACAACATACAGCACGTCAGAAGCTGGCTGAAGTGCCAAGCGCACTTACCGCAGGTCACAGGTACGTGAAGGTATCGCTAACTCACACATATTACAAACCACTTCTGGAGCCAACCTTTCCTCAAGGGCGTGACAGTGGTGGACGCCCCTACCAACAGGCAGGACAACATACAGCACGTCAGAAGCTGGCTGAAGTGCCAAGCGCACTTACCGCAGGTCACAGGTACGTGAAGGTATCGCTAACTCACACATATTACTAACCACTTCTGAAACCACCTTTTGTTTAATATCGTCGCACGTAAATCCACGAATTTTAATTAAACATTTCAAAAAGTATCCCATATATGACGTATGACGTGCTTGCTTGTTTCCTGAATGCATAATGTATCACGAGCGTTGTGTAATTCCGTTAAGAAAAGTGTTCATTATTTTTGTTAAATTAAACTTATCTTCAATTTTTGTCTATAATTTTTAATATATAGTTTATAACTTTTATGAATAAAAACGGCGAAAATAGTTGTGTTGGTAATGCCTAGTAATAAATAGTTCTTATGGAAATATTATTACATTGAGTGCGCACGAATGCGGTGCGCTGTCGTTTTGGTGTGATTTTATAGACACGGTTAAGCCTTGTTTTCATTAGACGAATGAATATCGTGGAAGTAGATCTTTGGGAGGGCTTCAGCAAAGTTGGAAGTAACCGTGAATGGACTGTAATAAATATTGTGTGCGTATGTGCGCGCGTGATAACGCAAGTTACAAAGGTCAGTGACACTCAGTTTTAGCAGCAATGATGATTCTTCTTTAGCGATTTCTGTAAAAAATATCTGTTTTTTTTTTTTTTTTTACTCTTTATGGGGTTAATTAGTATTGCTTTGAAGTTCGTTTTCTGACATGTGTTGCCAACTGTCACTTCGGCAAACCAGCTCAATTATGTTAGTGCAAAGATTAGCTCAGCTATTAGGGTAGGCAACTGCACTTTCTGAAGCGGAAAGTTAGAGTTTGACGTTTAAATAATATTTGGCTATTTTCCGAGATTGTTGACTCTAATAACAAGAAATTTGACACAAATGTGGCCTGAACAATT
Organism: Clitarchus hookeri; assembly: GCA_002778355.1. Taxonomy (NCBI): domain Eukaryota; kingdom Metazoa; phylum Arthropoda; class Insecta; order Phasmatodea; family Phasmatidae; genus Clitarchus; species Clitarchus hookeri. The sequence goes on from NQII01000022.1 coordinate 957,332, forward strand.
TTCACGGAGTTACGTGAAGCAGTTTCCCATGCACTGCATTCATATACAGTGAACGAATTTCGTGTAGCCCAAAACGATTACAAGTTCAGTCTCATCTCCTTCCTATCCCATGAGAACGGAATACGGTTTAAAACTTAATTAACTAAGAAAGACGGGGAAAACTCTGTTAACTATTTCCGTCACACAAAATATTTTTTTATGTCCTCAATGGCCTTTTAGTTAATAAACCTGTTTTCTACCAAGATGATCCAGGTTATATTTTTGGCAGTGTCACTCCCTGTTTTCGCACGTGAAAAACGTAGATGGCCTTGAAATTTGCAAGTGGAATTAATCGGTTGTCAATCTTTTTGCATTCCATTTCTGCTGTTACAAAGTACAAAAAAACTCAAAGTAGCTTATATGCTAACAATATGTCAATTGCTGCTAAAAATAAATAAAATTTTCATTAGATATGTTTATATTAATATAAATTACATCATTTCGTTTCAAACTATAGGTGTCGTTTATCTCAGGCAACGCACGAGANAACTCACACATATTACAAACCACTTCTGGAGCCAACCTTTCCTCAAGGGCGTGACAGTGGTGGACGCCCCTACCAACAGGCAGGACAACATACAGCACGTCAGAAGCTGGCTGAAGTGCCAAGCGCACTTACCGCAGGTCACAGGTACGTGAAGGTATCGCTAACTCACACATATTACTAACCACTTCTGAAACCACCTTTTGTTTAATATCGTTGCACGTAAATCCACGAATTTTAATTAAACATTTCAAAAAGTATCCCATATATGACGTATGACGTGCTTGCTTGTTTCCTGAATGCATAATGTATCACGAGCGTTGTGTAATTCCGTTAAGAAAAGTGTTCATTATTTTTTNGCTTGCTTGTTTCCTGAATGCATAATGTATCACGAGCGTTGTGTAATTCCGTTAAGAAAAGTGTTCATTATTTTTTGTTAAATTAAACTTATCCTCAATTTTTGTCTATAATTTTTAATATATAGTTTATAACTTTTATGAATAAAAACGGGGAAAATAGTTGTGTTGGTAATGCCTAGTAATAAATAGTTCTTATGGAAATATTATTACATTGAGTGCGCACGAATACGGTGCGCTGTCGTTTTGGTGTGATTTTATAGACACGGTTAAGCCTTGTTTTCATTAGACGAATGAATATCGTGGAAGTAGATCTTTGGCAGGGCTTCAGCAAAGTTGGAAGTAACCGTGAATGGACTGTAATAAATATTGTGTGCGTATGTGCGCGCGTGATAACGCAAGTTACAAAGGTCAGCGACACTCAGTTTTAGCAGCAATGATGATTCTCCTTTAGCGATTTCTGTAAAAAATATCTGTTTTTTTTTTTTTTACTCTTTATGGGGTTAATTAGTATTGCTTTGAAGTTCGTTTTCTGACATGTGTTGTCAACTGTCACTTCGGAAAACCAGCTCAATTATGTTAGTGCAAAGATTAGCTCAGCTATTAGGGTATGTAACTGTACTTTCTGAAGCGGAAAGTTAGAGTTTGACGTTTAAATAATATTTGGCTATTTTCCTAGATTGTTGACTCTAATAAAAATAAATTTCACACAAATGTGGCCTGAACAATTTTCACGGAGTTACGTGAAGCAGTTTCCCATGCACTGCATTCATATACAGTGAACGAATTTCGTGTACCCCAAAACGATTACAAGTTCAGTCTCATCTCCTTCCTATCCCATGGGAACGGAATACGGTTTAAAACTTAATTAACTAAGAAAGACGGGGAAAACTCTGTTAACTATTTCCGTCACACAAAATATTTTTTTATGTCCTCAATGGCCTTTTAGTTAATAAACCTGTTTTCTACCAAGATGATCCAGGTTATATTTTTGGCAGTGTCACTCCCTGTTTTTGCACGTGAAAAACGTAGATGGCCTTGAAATTTGCAATTGGAATTAATCGGTCGTCCATCTTTTTGCATTCCATTTCTGCTGTTACAAAGTACAAAAAAACTCACAGTAGCTTATATGCTAACAATATGACAATTGCTGCTAAAAATAAATAAAATTTTCATTATATATGTTTATATTAATATAAATTACATCATTTCGTTTCAAACTATAGGTGTCGTTTATCTCAGGCAACGCACGAGANATATGTTTATATTAATATAAATTACATCATTTCGTTTCAAACTATAGGTGTCGTTTATCTCAGGCAACGCACGAGAGTTAAAAAACTCTCATTTTCATAAATTATTCTAAAACAATTAATGAGTGCATGATACGACTTACACTTTCGTTAGAATTTGATCATTTATAGAATTTATTAGTCTAAAAATAATGATTATATATTAATGATAGAGCTGTTTCGCGTTGTTCTGTTTGTTTAAATAATGTTACCGGTTTTTCACTTAGTCAAATTTACATATTATCTTTGAAATAGTTTCATTAAACAAACGGAAGTCTTATTCCCAAAAAATTTGAGATTTTTCATATCGATTGTGGCTCTCCAAATGGAAACGCGTGTAAGCAAATTCACGAGCAGGCTGCTCAGTACAGTAATCTGTAAAAAAAATTATTGGATATAACGAGTTTAATAGTACCGAATATATGTGTGGGTGTTGTTTAAACATAATTTCTCTCAAATGATATACCAATCAAAAAAACTGAAATAAACACGCCCTTAACAAATAATTTAAAACATGAATATTATTCATTTATAAAAATAGCGTTCCTTTGTGATTTGTCTGAAATTGGACACCTGCTGACTGCCTGCTGGTTTGAACTATTTTTACTAATGGTGTAAAAAACCCCGTTACCCGAAATTAAATCTAGAATCTCTCACATACATTTTGGGACGATACTTCTAAAATGTACGCATACAGTAGTATAAACCGTTATGAAAATGTTTCGTGTTATAGTCCATTCACTTCATTCGTGCGAACTCAACGTAACCGTATTTTGCATACGAACTATTTCTTACTGGGCAGAGACAACACACCTTATTTCTCCCCGTTTTCAATCGTATTAATTATAGATTTAATATTATAATTTATTAAGGCAGTGGCGTGTGGTGAAGTGTTGCAAGGTAAGCTTGTGCTTGNTTAATTATAGATTTAATATTATAATTTATTAAGGCAGTGGCGTGTGGTGAAGTGTTGCAAGGTAAGCTTGTGCTTGATCACTGCTGTACATTCTCAGTGCACACAGCAGGAGCCAGTAACCACCGTGCAGCCTAGGGAAACTGAACGCATCCCGACCACTCACAAGCGAGCAGNCTTACTGCTGTACATTCCCGGTGCACACAGCAGGAGCCAGTAACCACCGGGCAGCCTAGGGAAACTGAACGCATCCCGACCACTCACAAGCGAGCAGCAAGGGACCCATTACACACGTCCTGTGGCGTCACCTGCCAAGCTACGTTTTACTGGTGGAAGTGTAAACTAGCAAGCAACATGGTACATACAGCACACAGCTAACGCCAGCTTACCTTGCAACAGTTCACCTCACTCCACTGCACGCTTGAGATGCATTACTTGTTTAGAATACAAACAAACACGTCATACGCAGGGTGATTTTTCAAAGGTTTGATTAAAAAAGTGTGAAGAATGCACGATTGTTCCTCTAACTTATCATGTTCGTTTGTGTACAGCTTTGTAATTCTTTATAACCACTTTTTTTTTGCAAATAAGCGTGTTCGCAGATTTTCGGAGACAGAGCAGAAATTACGACAAACTGTTTCAAGAAATTCGGTGTAAAAACTATTTCTTCAAATCACGCAGCCTCATAAAATGGTGGAAGAAAGAGGTTGTAAATTGGTGCATTTAATACTCGTAATACGAACAGTCAACAAATCAATTTTGGCAATAATTGTTCAGGTAGTTCGTTGATACAAGACCTACCTGCATGCCGAAAGCTGGCTATCCGTCTAACTTCGTAATTGAAGTCGGCCTCAAAAATAACAGTATTTCGTGTTTTAAGTAGGCCCTGGGCGTTTGTAGCTGTCTCGACTACTAGCAGGTGAGAAAAAAGACGCCTGAATATGTTGCACAGGCGAAAGTGGCTGATTGGATTAAAACTGCCTGAACGAAGAAGAGTTTTATCTTCCTTCAGCATTGATTTGTTGTCTTGAGTGTCCCCAAACGGCTTAAAGCCCTTGGCAGGAGAAAACTATTTTTTCAGGAAATGATGGATAGGTGGGTAGTTGGGCTTAACGTCTCGTCGACAGAGAGGTCATTAGAGAAGGAGCAAGTTGCTCAGGGAAGCCTGATTGGGGAAGAAATTGGGCATGACCTTTGTTAAAGACCTATCACAGCATTTGCCTGGAGTGATTTCGGGAAACCATGGGAAATCGAACCCGCGTCCTCCCGAATGCGAGTCTAGTGAGTTACCACTGTGCCACCCCGCTCGGTTTTAAGGAAATAGGGAAAGAATCGGTCTGGGCTTGTATCAAGGACTCATCCCAGCATTCAACTGGTGATAGTTTCGGAAAACTCTGGGAAAACCAAAGCAGGGAGGCCGAACCGGGAATCGAACCAGAGTGCTCCCCGAATACGATGTGAGTGGTTTACCACTGCGCTACGTTGCTTGGTAAAGATAAAACAAAGCATGTTAACGGAAATTATATTCTGCGTGAATACACAACTCGGGAATCATAACCGTAGCAGCCGGCGACAAAAAAAGAACTGAGAATGCTTTTAGTATTCACGCGTTAGCCCAGCACCTTGAAACAGCAGGCAGTCGTGTGCGAGACTCCGCTCAGAACGCCGAGTCACATCACGTGCAAAGCCGTGACATTTGTCGCTTCGTAACGCGTCAATTCCTCACGCAGTGTCCATTGCCAGGTTAGAGAAACACCGAAAACACGAAGAAATGCCATCGTAGGTCACACACACGTCCGGTTGAAACGACTGACGGGCGCCTCCCTCCCACGAATGCCAAGCACGTTAACGCAGAGTCGAACAGAGGCCTCGTCATGCCCACAAGGTTGTTGTTACGCAAGCTTTCCTGGACAGTGACTCTCAGCGTTGTTTTATCGCAGGAAATAAAAAAAGTGCGGCAATCATTCTTCCGCAAGACCTTCAGAGTCTTTCTCGTAATCAAATATCATTACGTTACCAGACACGTCAGTATTAAGTTTCTTTACTTTGTGTACGCAGGAACTTCGCTGACATCTGCCGACTATACATCGATCATATATCAGGCCATACCAACTGCCAACAGTACGAACCAAACCAACCATACCAACCTTTCTGGAAATACTAACCATCTACCAACCATACCACACCTGACGATAATACTTACCGGAAATACTGACTACAACTACCATAACGATCATATCATCCATACCGACCATACCATACAATCTATACCAATTTTTTTTAACTCCTTCATAATTTCTTCGCTATCATTTACTTATAAACGTAGATCTCAAATGAAGAAATTTTTTCTAACGTTTTCTCACTATAAGTGATGCAGCATTTATTTTTAATTAATTATTATTGTGTGTTAATTACAATATGTAAAAGGTAAAAACATATACCATATATGGCCATAATACATACCGACAATGCCATCCGAGCTTAATGACATCGTCAGTAGCTGGAAGAGGGTTAGTGTGCCAAGGTCAGTATTCAAATACCTACACCAAATTTAAATAGATACATTCAGAAGAGAGCTGATGTTACATGCATGTGAGTACGCGTGTATAATATGATCATTGAGATATTTCGTTTGTATTGCAGGATAAAGTTTGCATTTAAATCTGTATAGCCTATTTTATGGTAAATTTACTGTATATATGCACTATGATCGATATGGTTGGTATGAATGGTATAATCTGTAAGGTTAGTGTAGTCGTTTATTATGGTCATCATCCATACTGATCACATCGACTAAAACGCAAAAAGTGGACATGATGCTCGACATAACGACACAAACTTGAAAAAACAAAATTATAAATATGTACAATATAACGGAGACAGCACACACGAAATCGTTCCCGATAAACTTGCAGATAAGCATAAAGACCGGAAAAACAGCGAAAACAGTAGGCCTACAGACGAACACAGTGGTATTATACGAGTAAACAGAGGCGTATTTTTGGGAACTGCAATCTGTTCCCATCTTCAGGCATGCAAACAAACTTAGAAACAGGAACTTCCTGTATTGGTTTTTATACCTACAGGCGACAGCCCAACCGCGCTTCTATTCTGTGCCTCTGTATTGTTTTCTCTACGTGTTATTTTGATTTCCTACATAAAGTACACTGTAATGGAGTATGTCTAAAACAATGTTTCGTTTGATACGTTAGTCCCCGCACAAGAATCCTTCAAAGAACACGATAATAGCTACAGACCACATCGATCACGTTAGTCATACCTGTCCTAGTATTACAGACCCTACCAGACATACCAACCATACTGCCCATATTATCATTGCTCTCTATACTAACCATACTGTCAATGCTTACCATACATATAACCACGACATTAATATATATCATAAAATTACACTGACGGACTCAAGGCTATTTAAGTTAATTTTGATTCAATTTGATGCATTCGTACACATTACTTCAAACGAATTAAGTTTAGTTCAGGGCAAACATTTTCATTTTACATTTTTTTTTTCCCCTTCCTATTTTAAGAGTCAAGACTAACGTGAATTGAATTTTTCTTTCTACGTGAGTCACCTTTCATTCTTTTATCATAAAATCACTGGGATATAGAGAGTTGTCAGGGGTACCGGAGTGTACTAGCCAATTTCTCTAGTTTCTGGGTTTTAAAATTTTGATCCATTTAAGATGCGGTACGGCTAACGGATGTCACATGAAATTTTTTTTTTACATATTTGGTAAATGGTTGTCAAAACAGCTAATTTCGGATATCAATTTTTGGATGCCATTTTACATAAGGACACTGTTTTCTGGTGATGTTCTAGATGACCACTTACACCTGTTCCTGCACAGCTGTTACGACAACCTGGAGAGGACGAAGTTCACCATCGAGTCCTACTTCACGTTCAGAACGCTCACTCCAGAGCTGTTCAGCAACCGCGATCCGCTGGGGCAAGAAATCCAGAATAATTTGAGTATATGGTAATGGACACGTATTTTAGTGCCTATTTTGCCACAGCCATTTTGAAATTAACCATTGAGAAAATTCACGAACGATAACATTATGTATTTTAAGGTAAACACTGAATTCCATTGGGCCACGGTGGCTGAGTGGTTAGACTGCTCGTCTTCCACCAAGACGAACCGGTTTCAATCCCCGGCCGGTTCACTCCGGATTTTCACAGGTAGGAATCGTGCCGGATGATGCCGCTGGTTGGTGGGTTTTCTCGGGATCTCCCGTCTCCCCCGCCCCTTCATTCCAGCGCTACTCCATACTCACCTCACTTCACCCTCATCGGCTCTCAAGACCTCAATGTTAAGAGCCACCCAAATCTCTTCACTCACTCACTGACTTCCATGTACAGGAAGTATCTAAATTAGACCAACTAACTTCAGATGCAGGTTAATCTCGAAAAAATAAGGAGAAAACATATATACAACGTATGGTATAAAGTGATTCCTAATGTATACAATTTTGAAGTTGGTCCTGGAACACTAGTTCATCGCAAATACCGAAGAAAATTTTTGAGATGGAACATTTGAGTTTTTGGATAATATGTAACGGAACAAAGATCTGTAATCACCACATCTGTCTGTCGTCATTAAATTATTTCATGTAAATAATAACTGTTACTACCCTTATTTCAACTTCATCTCTATGACGGTGTAGCGTACTTGGGATTCAAAATATGGTGCGGGAAGCCACCCGAGTGCCTCTCGAGACTGACGCAATGAAACGAAATAGGGAATAACATCATGAGTAAATCGAGGAGAGCCTCTCTTGTGAAGGAGGAGGGGATTGAGTACCGAAACGTGTCGCGTGTCACAATGAACTTTACGCATTATCCAGACACTCAGTGTTCCATCTGCAGTATCTGTAATAAACTAGTATTTCAGGTCCAACTTCAAAATTATGTTCCGTCCTTAGGATTCACTTTAGACCATAAGCCTTGATTAGATTTCACATTATTTTTCTGCAATTAATCTGCAGTCGAAATTTGTTAGCTAAATTTACAAATATCCTTTATAGAATAATGTTGACAATGGCTTAATTAAAACAGTGTCATATCCTAATGTCTCACTGAAACGTAAGATTTAAGTTAATGCCAAATGAAATAGATTTTTTAGCGCTTAAACATAGTTAACAAATAATTCGCACAGTATTAACATATTTATATTTACTTATATTTCTGACCATTTCACGTTGTCACTGCATCGGCGCATAAATACTAGACACAGGCTCGCCGCAACGTGCATTTTTTACTTGAGGAGGAAGGATACACAAAGGGTTGAAATAAGAAATCAAAAATTGTTTTTAAAAGTTTAATCATTATTCAGTAATGCAGCCAGAGCTCCGCAAAGTTCAACGTATGCTGCAGTGGTGAAATCCACAGCGCACCTAGGATATTCGAAATGAGATGATCCCTGGCTGGTTTGTCGTTGCCTTCCGCAGCATGAACCTGACGCCACACAAACGGCTGGAACCGGGGAAAGAAATTAATCACGCCTTAAACCAGTAATCTGTTCCGTGATTTATGGCCAACCAAGCTGGCGTTGGAACTACTAGATAACGTTACAAAAAATAAAATGGGAGGAATAAGTAACACCAGCTTTATAAAAAAAATTAATTTCAGGTGAAATTTCTAAAATGAATAAACCCAATAGCTAAAATACTGTTGAAAATATCTTGGTGTAGACAGTTTCATAATAGGATGGGAAATGTAATGGTGTTTTAAGTGGTACAGTCACTTATTTTCAAAATGACGGCCATGTAAATATTTTATTTTAGTGAACCCTATCATTCGAAAAATTTGACTTAATAAATTCGAAGTCGATTGTCGAATTCGACCTCCGTAATGCAGTTGATTGCACATTAACTCGACTTTTAATGTATTATTTAAAAATGAATTGTATTATGTTGAGGAAAGTAGGCTCATTAGTTATATTAGTAACTTCTTATCATAAGTATAAAGAAGGCTCTAACTTAAGGTTTTCGAATTGCAGTACTTGTTCGCAACGTAATATATAATTGTGTCACAATATTCGTTCATTTCATGTGCACGCTTATTAGTGTAATATTGCAACGGATAACAAAACTGCTTTCCTGGAACAGGGATGGAAATCCATTTGGGAAAAATGACCCTAGAGTGGCACGTTGGGATCGAACCGATGATCTCCAGGACGCGAGTCAGGTATGATACTGCATAAAACACATTCGGCACCGGAATATCTGAATTAGGCAACGTTCGTGCTTCACTCGGTTTCCGACTCAGTTCTCAGGTTCTGAGTCACGTCGCTTCGGTAAGTCTCGGCCCGGGAGTGGTTTGAGCTTCTTCACGTGAGTGATCAACTCACTGAAAACCCACAGCATTCCTCTTGCACAACAAACAAGCCGACTACTGTGGTCATGAAACATACATCATGGCGAAAGGACTGTGATTAATGTTAGAGACGATTGACGATTTTCGAACACACTGTTAGAGTGCAACTCTTTTGATATCAAACATTGATAAAATCGCTTATGTTTTTGCCTAATACTGACTTTAATAGTTACGGTGACTTTGGCCGTGAGTATCTTGGCGTGCCAATAAAAGTGGTATTAAATAAAACTATCTTGAGTTTTACAGATATTAGAGTACTTGATCGACACTTGGGCGTGATTCTCATAACCTTTTCCGCTTATCGGGAACGGAATTACGTGGGATAGAGAGGCAGGGTGGAAGTTGCCATTGTACGAAGTGTCTACCAGAATATCGTCAACTCCACTACGCCCAGCTAGCGATGTTCACGTAACTGGGCTTCCGATAAGCGGAAAAAGTGAATGAGAATTGCAAACGTGGACACTCGCTATGTGGTCTAAGTCACTGTTATTTTTTCATGCAGTGAGAGAATAAACAGTGTAGTATGGGGGTGGGCGGAATATAAACCAAGCAAGAATTTTGAAAGTATTAAGTTAACAGTGAAGCGATTATAGCCTGTTACGCTTCCTCTCTAAAACCAAGTAATAACGGGTGGGAACCCATTTTATGGGAGCAGTCATTTCACATTTACATAACATATTTTTTTCCCGCGTACCGTTTTCCTATCAAGAAGAACGAAGAATTGCTGGTTGGCAGACGACCTCCGACACATAGTTGGTTAAAATACAATTTCAGAGTGCAGTGAGGTTCAGGTTTTTGACCCGAGGTAGGCGTGAAAACACTTACTTTAGGCGTAAGTTCAAGTTTATTTTAGTGTTTAAAGGCTATTATCTTCCCCATTAGCCCCAAGGCGTTACTTCTGACTCTAAATATACAATGAATATTCAATTTTAAATGGTTTCTTAAATACTGCAAAATTGTTTTAACCTTCATGGGATGTTCAAGCAGACCTGCATTTTTTTTTATATTTAGTAATTTATTCTATATCAATAACACCAAGTTATAACAATTCCTTAATTTTTAAATTTTTTTTCTTTTATATTAAAAATAACAAAATTATAACTGCAATGCTTAAATTATATGTTATATGCGTAAATTACGTATTATATCAAGGTGGCTGAACGGTGTGCAGAACTCCAGCAGAAAACGTTTTATTAAAAATCAGTCCAACTTGTCTGAGTGAGGTCTGCTTACGAATAGCATTTAAGAAATTTTACGCGTCTGTATACGTTTTTCAGTTCCTCCATTTCTCTCTAAAGCATGTTTTTGTGATAGTGAAAATGGTTCAAACGGGTGTTTTCACGGTAATTTTTAGGTATGAACATTCCGGTACAAAACATTAAAAAAGAAATAGAGACGCGAATCAAATCTTTATTTTTATTATTACGTCATAAAATGGTAGGGTCTCCGCTGAAAGTCTCATAGAGGCGCGTTATCGACGGCAAAACTGCACGCCAGTTCAGTGCTTTGCGCGTAGAGGTGATGAGAGAGTTGATGAGCATGTCTCTGTCGCCCCTAGCGGCCCCACGCTTTTAGGCCTCAGACGTGCAAAATTCCTTCAACCAGGCGATCACCTTAACTAATAGCCCTGCTACACATGGATGTAAGGTTGCATGCAGATGTATTTTTATAAGATTGGACTCATTAGCGATACCGTTTTAATGCGCATAATCTAACCGGGAATGGCTTACACGCTAACCTTACTTAAACGCACCAATAAGAACGACACATCCACGGCCTACTCGAGTTTCTAGCCGGGGACCTCAGGTTCAGATGTGACGCTTTAGTGACTTGGGAACAGACGTCATTTGCATATAGATTATTTTATTTTTCTAGCAGTTTTTCTACATATTATTTTTATTGGTAGCAGTTAACCAGACACTTTGCTGGGTAAATGTAATGATAGCAATATTTATATGTTTTTTATAGGCCGTATCTGATCGGGATCTTTCTGTGACAAGTAAAGGATTATTGAGGTTTAAATTTTCAGAACTGTACGATATTCCTGGAAATGGGGCTGGGTAACCAGGTGTGGAAAGTTACCCCCCAAGCAGCTAACAGAGGTCGTACCTATGTCCTCCCAAATGCGTACATGCATCACCTGTTGCTCATAGGCAGTAACCACGCCCGTGTAATGCTCATATAATATATTCGCGTCNCGTACCTATGTCCTCCCAAATGCGTACATGCATCACCTGTTGCTCATAGGCAGTAACCACGCCCGTGTAATGCTCATATAATATATTCGCGTCTGCTTCACAGTTTTTCAATCAAAACTTTGAAAAATCATCCTATGTATAACGTATTTGGTTGTTTCCTAATACCACACATCAAAAGCATTTTACACTTCTGTTAACGTAAAACTGTCTTATNTATAACGTATTTGGTTGTTTCCTAATACCACACATCAAAAGCATTTTACACTTCTGTTAACGTAAAACTGTCTTATTTATCGTTAAATTGAAATTTTACTTATATTTTATCTATAAATTATAATTTTTAATTTATAACTAATATGGAAAAAGGCCGAGATAATAGGTGTGTTGGTAATGCCTAGTAATAAATAGTCCTCATGTAAAATGTTATTACACTAAGTGCGCACGAATGCGGTGAGTTGGCTCTATGGTGTAAATGTCTAAGCTTTGTGTGTATGAGGCGGATGAATATCGCGGAAGTAGAACTTTATCAGGGCTTTAGAATAGTTGAAAGTAACTGTAAGAGGAGTATACCATAAATCTTTGACCCAGTGCAACAATTACAACACACATTTTAGCACTTGTTCCTCAAGAAGAGTTATTTTTTTTTCAGCTACTTGAGGCAGAGAATTTTTGCATGTTCTCAGGAGGATAGCGAAACTACCGCGGAAGACTCCGGACGGCTACACGGCCGTGTTGACAAGCTTCGTGGACTTGAACCCCAGCCACTACGTGTTCGTCACCACGATGAAGAATTTCTTCATGTTCACCGACTGCTGGCTCTCCGACGTGGGCTTGGCTCCAGGCATCGTCGCCGTTTTAGACGCCGGGGGCCTCACGTTGGGCCATCTGGCCCGCGTGACGCCGCTCAGCCTGTTGAAGAAGTTGCTCTTCTACGTGCAGGTGGGGTCCCCTTTGTAGGCTTATCACCTTAAAAAAACAGCACTCTAGAAATGAGCCTTCAAAAAAAAAATCGCTGTTTTCGTTAATAGCATATACAGTAGTCCATTCGCGGTTACTTCACACTTTTTGAATAAAAATCTTTCCAAAATCACCCATAAGTAATGGGTTTGGTTGTTTCCTAAATACCCCATANTTCACACTTTTTGAATAAAAATCTTTCCAAAATCACCCATAAGTAATGGGTTTGGTTGTTTCCTAAATACCCCATATATTATAAACGTGCAGTTAACATAAAGGTATATAATTTTAGTTAAAATAAACTTCAGCTTGTATTTTATTGANTATAAACGTGCAGTTAACATAAAGGTATATAATTTTAGTTAAAATAAACTTCAGCTTGTATTTTATTAATAAATTATAATATTTCATTTATAATTAATGTTAATAAAAACAGGGATAAAACCAGTGTGTTGATAATGCCTAGTAAAAAATAGTATTCATGCAAAATATTATTACACTGAGCACCCACGAATGCTGTGCATTGCCCCTTTGGTGTAATTTTCTACTATGTTGGCGTGTGGCGGAGGAATATCATGGAAGTAGTATTTTAGCAGGGCTTCAGAAAAGTTGGTAGTAACAGTGAATGCTATCGTACACTCTGGCACACAGGCTGCCAGTGAAGTTGGCAGTGAATTAAAAGAATTCGTTCCACCTCTTGACGTTTTACTGTCGGTGTAATATTTAATTTTATAGTAAAACCAGGGTTTTTTTTATACATGGCAGTACGAAATGGCATATTAGTAACACATTTAGGTTCCAAAAGATTCCACCTTTTCACTCAACTGGTGCACGAATAAATTAAACAGGCCCACGGCAACGCAAATTTTACATATGGTGGTAGGATACAAAATGCGAAGGCGGGGTTTTCAAAAGTGTTCAGTTAAACGTGAACAGTCTATGGTTGTATCGAGCATGCAATGCTACAATATTGATATTACATGACTGGTGAATATTCTTGACGGAACGGCTATCCGTATGCAGAGGAAAATTTCGCGAATTAATTGTACGACATGCTAAGCTTCAAACATTTCTTAATTTAAGATCGTTTTCGAACCGGATAACAGTGTTTGTGACACGCCCCCTCGATGACTTGCAAAATAACAAGTACCGTATCCCAACGATATAAATTGTTTGCATGTATGCGCCTTAAAGTTTTTTTTTTTAAGTTTTGTATTATTTATGTCTTTTTACTCACCTTTCCATTTTCTTACAACGTTACCGAACTCGACCTCAAAATCCTTATTTTCATTCATTTATTTATTTTACTATCTCTCACACATTCTAAATTACATTATTCAAGTTTTCTCAAAACTGTAATCTGTGATAATCCTGCAGCTATGCAGTACTAAGTGAGAATTCACGTGTGCTTTATTTTAAAAGTGTGTCATGATANTCATGACACATATTATATAATGTAAGATAATCTGTATTTTACTACCTTTTCGTCTAAAATTTGTCTACAATGTTTTACATGTAAATATAATTTAAAAAAATAAGTTACGTCGACCATTTACAGGATACGTCTTTCCGTGGTAAGCGAGGTTATCACTGTTTACTAGTATCCGCCATTTTACAATGTCAAGTCAGTGTAAATTGGTGATGGTAGGACATTGCTTTAATGTCTCAGTAAGAAATATTTTGTTTTTCCTGTTATTTTTAGCGTAATACAACATTTGACTGCGGCAACATTACTTATAAGCTTTGTTAAAATTAATAATTTAACAGTATATTTGCATTATGGTAAAGACTTTGTAAATGGTTAACATTATTAACTTTGTCACAATATTAATATCTTTACTACCACATAAACGTTGCAAGTAATTTTACGTGTGCCAAATTTGCATACAATTCTAGAGCATGAAGTATTTCCACAAACGACAGAGTATACTGCAGTTCATCGTTATATGTTGTAGGATGCCGATAATTAGAAGTAAAAATAGACTTGTTAAAAAAGAGCAATTTGGTAGGATGTTGAGTATCATGAAGTGGCGATCGCCATGCACTCAAAGCGCGGGTTCCATTTTCACACATGCATTGATTTTTTTTCTTCATAAGTAATATTTATTTTTGTGACAAAATTATTGTAGTAAATTTGTTTTACATCCGAATGTTGTTTTAAAGCAAAGGAAGTACAAGAAAATTTTCAACACAAGTGTTAACATCAGTTCAACACAAAATTTGTTTTGCCGCAACATAAACGCCACTTAATGTTTACAGTACAGTTAAGAGGTAACATTGTTAAAAATTAGTTCATATTACAGTTACGTTAAAAACATAACGGTATACTACACTAATAGCAACATTTGTTACTGACGGCTTACAGATGACAAAAAATTACTGTACTTGTAACCTTAATACTGCTGGCAAAACATTGGGCTTTTATATGTGCGAGATCTGCTCCCATTCGATTATCTGACGTACGGAGGTAATTTTCTCGGATATTTTGTCCACGTACTATCAATTTGAAAAATAATTGACCTATAATGCCCGTGTTCTGCAAACAACATTGCTTTCAGAGGGTTTTGCAGCTCACTGCCAGTGAAGCAGCGCGTATATGTGTTTGTCTTATATATATTATTCTGTATATCTTTATTCCTGACAACTCGAAAATATGCTTCGTCGGATAACACCACTCCCTGAGAAATATTTTTTGGACGGAATTGTCTGAATTTAATGTAGGGACAATGGGCGTATTTGGACCCTGCAGTCACAATTGACCTTTGCATTATTCAGAATTTTCAATTTTTGGGGATAAAATCAGTTTTCGGTGTTCATACATCTCCGTGATTTTGTAGAACTTGCCTGAAAGTTTGCCAGGAGTTCATTTATATTCCCTTTTCCTAACAGTGGCCCAATCACAGAATTATCGCGAACCATCCCTGTTTTGTGAAATGTTTTCAGAATTTTCCCAACTGCACTATGAAGTATTTGAATGTTTATATCTCAACCTGGCCACCACTTACCTTTACGTGCATCACTATTGTCCACGTCCACAAATAAGAATTATCTCCATTCTCCCATCTTCCGTCAGTGTCATAGCTCACTTGGAATTTGAAAGCAATGCCGTCATTGGTTCTAAACTTTATGGTCATCCTGTACATTGCATCTCTCTGAAACTATTGAGCAACCACCACTTAATTTATCACAACGTACAACTGTGAAAGCCGTGAAAAATCTACGTATGTTTTTTAATCATGGGTGATTTCATCTCAAAATCACAGAATAATTTAAGTTATATTTTTGATGAAGAAAAGGTGTTATTTACGCACTTCGATTTTTTTCCATTTAATTAAGGTTGTTAAAATGTGTTAGACAAAATAAGTTCAGGTATTGTTGACGCGTGGTAGAAAAACGAATTGTCATCTGTCAGCAAATTTTTACGTGTTAATTTTTTTGTCTGCTTTCCAAATGCAAGATAGCCTTGTGAGATCGCTTTCCTGTCTGTGCATACGTGTGTGTATCCCCACTTAAAACTTTTGAACCAGTGAAACAAATTTCACTGAACTCGGTACACACATTTTACTCATTAAAGACATCCGACTGTTTTAAGGCACAATTTCACATCTCAGGAACCATTACACCAATTTAAACCAAAGTTTTACATGTCGGCAATTTATTATTTAAATGTTTAATTTTAAAAGGTGTATTGTTATTAGCCTGCAATTTTGGAAGATAGCACTACATTATAAAATAAAATTTTTGCAACGTATCTCGTAAATTACTAAATAAATTCCTTCAAAATTTAGCAGATAACCAATACTATGGTAGACCATGTTATCATATGCTATTTAAATTAATAAGGCGCTTATTTTCAACAATGCGGCAATATAGTTATTTTAGTTTAACTATGTTTATTGCCATAACATTCGACCAAACTTTGTTTGGTGAAAGAATCAACACCGAGCATCAAATATGCTGATACAGAGACTCTTTAGTTCGCCATTTTGTATAACAGCGCTACTTGAAATAAAATAATTTTTGTGCCATATCTCGGGAAACTGTGAACGGATTCGTACCAAATTTGGCAAACAAGAAATTCTACGGTACGCAATGTAAACAGATGTTTTATACGTGCGAGACTCTTATTTTGAAAATGGCGGTCATCTAAATTTTTTTATTGCTATGGTATATATACGAAACCGTGTTACTAATTTCATCGAAATTTTGTACGCTGGCAGTAGAGAATATCTGTATTTGTCCGCCATTTTCTAAGATAGCGTCACTTTTATGTCAATTTTTGGGGAGCAATCAAGCAATTCCTGCTATGGTAGGCCATGTAAATTGATGTGTTTTAAGTGGGCCAGACGTTTATTTTCAAAATGATGGAAATATAAATTTTTTATTTTAAAACACATGCTCTTTTCATCACATTTACTCGCATATATACACTGAAGAGCCAAAAAACTTGTCCCGTTCGTTCACGATCTTTTTCCGGCCGCAGCGATGTCGAAGATTTGATGTTTGATACTCACGGTACACTCGTGAAATGGTCGTGCGCGAAAATCCAACTTTTATCGCTACCTCGGAGATGCTATGTCCCATCTCTCGTGCACCGACTATAACACCACGTTCAAACTCACTTAAATCTTGATAACCTGCCATTGTATCAGCAGAACCGATTTAGCAACTTTGCCAGAGGCCTGTTGTGTTATATAGGCGCTGCCGATCGCATCGCATTACTCTGATTGGTTCCATACCTCTGTTATTTTCATACGCACGCCTATACCAGGTTTTTTTTTTTTTTTGGCTCTTCTGTGTATGTATACGACAGTAGGCATATTAGTTATATTGGTGACTTCTTGTTTTATATTCAGTTTATATTAGTTATGAGCGTAGTAACATTTACAAACACAATTTTAATTATTCGCTATTATAATATGGTAGATATGTGGTATTCACATACAACTTTTTAATTGACTTCCGTTTATTTTTATTTTTTTCAGGACTGCTTGCCTATAAGACTGAAGGCTGTTCACATAATCAATACAGTTCCTGTGGTGGACAAAATTATGGCCATGATAAAACCATTTATGAAGAGCGAACTGGCATCTCTGGTAATTATATGTGTTTTTTTACAAATAGTAGTAATTAATATTAGAATTAACGATTATTTGATACTGCGTGAATACAAATGACAAACTACAAATGCAAATAACACACATGCAATATACAAATAACACACATCTCAGTAAGAATAGCCGAAAGCTACTAATGAAATGTTATTTAACTGCTAACAAAAAAATTGTGTTATGAAGTACACACATTAAAGTTTCTAAGTTTAAACTTTTCACACAGATACCCCAACTAGGTAAATACACTAAGAGTGTCATAATTTTCTGTTTCAATAATGAGAGTACATTCTCGGACTAGTTCAACATGCATTAAATGCACGTAATTCTAGAAGACAATCTTAGCAGGCAATACCATCTCATTCGTCTGCCCAGTCTGTCTCATTTATGTGACGTCCCTCACTTAAGGAAATTTAAGAGAAATCAGTGACATACAATTAAATATTAACTATGGCGCACGTAACTTAGCACAACTTAAACTTTCCTCAAGTCTGCGTGTAAACCAGTATACCTGTATAGTGTGCTATTTTATGATGTTACGTTAAAAATAATAGCAAAGAAAAGACAGTTTCTTATTGACGTCCAACCCAGTGGCGGTCACAAAGGTGAAACATTCGAAAGACGAGGTTTACTAATTCTGAATTTCATGTGAGCTATAGATTTACGCAAGTTTATGGATTTATGCAAGTTTAGTTTTTAGGCTCCTTCCGGTTAGCCTAAAGTCACAAAACGGCAGTATTAATAAGCACAAATTAAATCAAACTTTTTATAAGCAAAACTGTTCACGCACTGCTGGAAAGTCCATCAATTAAAGTGCAAGTAACTTAAGGAATACCCTGTTTATAATACCAAAACAAGGAAATTGTCTTCGTAATTAAAAAACACGGAAATTCTTCTTAATCGTTTACTAACATTGCCGATACAACTCGAATTTTTCACCGCTACCATTTTCACAAAACGATGGTTTCTGCTGCAGCTGGATATTAACTCCTCATCTAAGAGTTAAAATACTGCAAGTTTTCAACAAAATGCCAGTCGACAACACCACTTCATAAACTGAGGAGAAAAAAACGAGAAACTCAAGATCTTTATGCGTCGCCTACGTGATGATACACATCTGGTATGGGAATTCTGTAGCTAAGTGTGTAAGCTTTTGGAGTAATTCCCCCTCCCTTCCTTTTAAACTTTATAAGCGTAGTAAAAAAATAAACATAATTTAATTAATAGCTTATGCCAAAAATAACCACCTCATGACAAAACATTTGACTACATTCAAACCATTGTTCCAAAGTTACTTACGGAATGTTTATACAGTTTTGAAAGATGTGTAACAATTTTTATATTTCCATAAAGTTATGTTTCCGCATATTTGGGGAATCAGTGATAGGTCTGCACAAATATTCTTACTTATTTTACAATTTACAAATACTAGATTTCGGTATTTTTCTCAGCGATTTTTTTTTTTTGTGTTTTTACTGACATTTCTTAAAAAATATATGACATGAAGAAGAGAGTCTTTTTACATTCACTCACAGTCGATTGACAGAGCTGCGCTTTACTTCTACGTTGTGAGAAATATGGAATATTTTCCCTAGCGGGCGATCACATGTTTGGAAATATGGCGAGTGGGAAAGTGTATTGGGGATAGCGGTAAAAGGAGATTTTGTCATAAATTAGCACGAAGGCGCATAAACTGAATATGAGTACATAGAATAAATTATGTCCATACAAGTGAGAGGTGTCTGCAGTTTCGACACTAGCGTAAGGCTGACGTGAGGTGTTTACCACAGCCAGAATCAGCTTGTTTCAAAACGTTTATTGTTATTAACATATACAGAATGGGGCCGAATTTCACCAACAAACTTCGCGAGAGGAGTCCTAATGCAAAATCAACCGGGAAATAAATGGGTAACTTTCTACCTAAATTGAATATTAAGGGACGTATCAGACCTTGCAAATCGATGGTTCAAACAGTATTTTTGCAAAATAACAGAAACGAAGTGAAATTAAATTACAATTCTGTGAACATTATTTTACGTTATTGGTACTTTCAAACTAGCGGCAAACACTCATCAACACCTCCCACCGTAAATAAAATAATAGGAGTGTCCATCATCTTGGTGCACACAACTTTTTACCGTTGGGCTTTATGAACATTTGATGCTGGTTTATTGAGCAGTATAATGAACAAAAATGGCCTTCTCGTAGCAACTGCCCAAACCCCACAGTTTACGAGTAAAACGCAAACAGAACTTTATCTTTGTTGGCAGCAATGCAGTTCCAGACGCGTAAGTAATACCACACGCCGGTCTTCGCCAGAAACAAACAAGCAGCTTCATTACTCTAATGCGATTAGTGCGCGGTTGTTTACAGCAAGTGTTAAGAATGCCCTCCATCGTCTGTGCAGTAGGCGCAGCAGCGCACCGTACACGCATTTAGGTTGTGTTTCCTGCACTCTGCCTACGCGCTAAGAACTGTATCGCTGCAGCCGAAGATTTGTGTGCTGTTTATATGGAAACTCTTGGTCCTGGGCAGTTGCAATAAGAGAGCATCACTTTTGTTAATTATGCCGTACTGCTCAATAAACCAGCTTCGAACGTTCGTATTTCCTACCGGTAAAAATCTGTTATGCGATAAGTGGGAGGCGATCCTTGTTGTTTCCATTACGGCGGGAGGTACTAACGCGAGTTTCCTCTCAGACTGAAGATACCGATAACGTAAAACAATGTTCGAAGAACTGTCATTTAATTTCACTTCGTTTCCGATATTTCGCTATTACATAGTTTAAAAACTCAAGGCTCATATCTCCCTCAATATTAATTTTAGCTGGAAAGTGTTCCATATATTTCTCACTTGATTTTACATAAAGTATCGCGTCACGAAGTATGTTGGTGNTTTTTTTTTTTTTTTGGCTCTTCTGTGTATGTATACGACAGTAGGCATATTAGTTATATTGGTGACTTCTTGTTTTATATTCAGTTTATATTAGTTATGAGCGTAGTAACATTTACAAACACAATTTTAATTATTCGCTATTATAATATGGTAGATATGTGGTATTCACATACAACTTTTTAATTGACTTCCGTTTATTTTTATTTTTTTCAGGACTGCTTGCCTATAAGACTGAAGGCTGTTCACATAATCAATACAGTTCCTGTGGTGGACAAAATTATGGCCATGATAAAACCATTTATGAAGAGCGAACTGGCATCTCTGGTAATTATATGTGTTTTTTTACAAATAGTAGTAATTAATATTAGAATTAACGATTATTTGATACTGCGTGAATACAAATGACAAACTACAAATGCAAATAACACACATGCAATATACAAATAACACACATCTCAGTAAGAATAGCCANATACAAATGACAAACTACAAATGCAAATAACACACATGCAATATACAAATAACACACATCTCAGTAAGAATAGCCAAAAGCTACTAATGAAATGTTATTTAACTGCTAACAAAAAATTGTGTTATGAAGTACACGCATTAAAGTTTCTAAGTTTAAACTTTTCACACAGATACCCCAACTAGGTAAATACACTAAGAATGTCATAATTTTCTGTTTCATTAATGAGAGTACATTCTCGGACTAGTTCAACATGCATTAAATGCACGTAATTCTAGAAGACAATCTTAGCAGGCAANTAATGAGAGTACATTCTCGGACTAGTTCAACATGCATTAAATGCACGTAATTCTAGAAGACAATCTTAGCAGGCAATACCATCTCATTCGTCTGCCCAGTCTGTCTCATTTATGTGACGTCCCTCACTTAAGGAAATTTAAGAGAAATCAGTGACATACAATTAAATATTAACTATGGCGCACGTAACTTAGCACAACTTAAACTTTCCTCAAGTCTGCGTGTAAACCAGTATACCTGTATAGTGTGCTATTTTATGATGTTACGTTAAAAATAATAGCAAAGAAAAGACAGTTTCTTATTGACGNGTATACCTGTATAGTGTGCTATTTTATGATGTTACGTTAAAAATAATAGCAAAGAAAAGACAGTTTCTTATTGACTTCCAACCCAGTGGCGGTCACAAAGGTGAAACATTCGAAAGACGAGGTTTACTAATTCTGAATTTCATGTGAGCTATAGATTTACGCAAGTTTATGGATTTATGCAAGTTTAGTTTTTAGGCTCCTTCCGGTTAGCCTAAATTCACAAAACGGCAGTATTAATAAGCACAAATTAAATCAAACTTTTTATAAGCAAAACTGTTCACGCACTGCTGGAAAGTCCATCAATTAAAGTTCAAGTAACTTAAGGAATACCCTGTTTATAATACCAAAACAAGGAAATTGTCTTCGTAATTAGAAAACACGGAAATTCTTCTTAATCGTTTACTAACACTGCCGATACAACTCGAATTTTTCACCGCTACCATTTTCACAAAACGATGGTTTCTGCTGCAGCTGGATATTAACTCCTCATCTAAGAGTTAAAATACTGCAAGTTTTCAAGAAAATGCCAGTCGACAACACCACTTCATAAACTGAGGGGAAAAAAACGAGAAACTCAAGATCTTTATGCGTCGCCTACGTGATGATACACATCTGGTATGGGAATTCTGTAGCTAAGTGTGTAAGCTTTTGGAATAATCCCCCCTGCCTTCCTTTTAAACTTTATAAGCGTAGTAAAAAAATAAACATCATTTAATTAATAGCTTATGCCAAAAATAACCACCTCATGACAAAACATTTGACTACATTCAAACCATCGTTCCAAAGTTACTTAGCAGATTTACGGAATGTTTATACAGTTTTGAAAGCTGTGTAACAATTTTTATATTTCCATAAAGTTATGTTTCCGCATATTTGGGGAATCAGTGATAGGTCTGCACAAATANTGTGTAACAATTTTTATATTTCCATAAAGTTATGTTTCCGCATATTTGGGGAATCAGTGATAGGTCTGCACAAATATTCTTACTTATTTTACAATTTACAAATACTAGATTTCGGTATTTTTCTCAGCGATTTTTTTTTTNTCTGCACAAATATTCTTACTTATTTTACAATTTACAAATACTAGATTTCGGTATTTTTCTCAGCGATTTTTTTTTTGTGTTTTTACTGACATTTCTTAAAAAATATATGACATGAAGAAGAGAGTCTTTTTACATTCACTCACAGTCGATTGACAGAGCTGCGCTTTACTTCTACGTTGTGAGAAATATGGAATATTTTCCCTAGCGGGCGATCACATGTTTGGAAATATGGCGAGTGGGAAAGTGTATTGGGGATAGCGGTAAAAGGAGATTTTGTCATAAATTAGCACGAAGGCGCATAAACTGAATATGAGTACATAGAATAAATTATGTCCATACAAGTGAGAGGTGTCTGCAGTTTTGACACTAGCGTAAGGCTGACGTGAGGTGTTTACCACAGCCAGAATCAGCTTGTTTCAAAACGTTTATTGTTATTAACATATACAGAATGGGGCCGAATTTCACCAACAAACTTCGCGAGAGGAGTCCTAATGCAAAATCAACCGGGAAATAAATGGGTAACTTTCTACCTAAATTGAATATTAAGGGACGTATCAGACCTTGCAAATCGATGGTTCAAACAGTATTTTTGCAAAATAACAGAAACGAAGTGAAATTAAATTACAATTCTGTGAACATTATTTTACGTTATTGGTACTTTCAAACTAGCGGCAAACACTCATCAACACCTCCCACCGTAAATAAAATAATAGGAGTGTCCATCATCTTGGTGCACACAACTTTTTACCGTTGGGCTTTATGAACATTTGATGCTGGTTTATTGAGCAGTATAATGAACAAAAATGGCCTTCTCGTAGCAACTGCCCAAACCCCACAGTTTACGAGTAAAACGCAAACAGAACTTTATCTTTGTTGGCAGCAATGCAGTTCCAGACGCGTAAGTAATACCACACGCCGGTCTTCGCCAGAAACAAACAAGCAGCTTCATTACTCTAATGCGATTAGTGCGCGGTTGTTTACAGCAAGTGTTAAGAATGCCCTCCACCGTCTGTGCAGTAGGCGCAGCAGCGCACCGTAGACGCATTTAGGTTGTGTTTCCTGCACTCTGCCTACGCGCTAAGAACTGTATCGCTGCAGCCGAAGATTTGTGTGCTGTTTATATGGAAACTCTTGGTCCTGGGCAGTTGCAATAAGAGAGTGCCACTTTTGTTAATTATGCCGTACTGCTCAATAAACCAGCTTCGAACGTTCGTATTTCCTACCGGTAAAAATCTGTTATGCGATACTTGTTGTTTCCATTACGGCGGGAGGTACTAACGCGAGTTTCCTCTCAGACTGAACATACCGATAACGTAAAACAATGTTCGAAGAACTGTCATTTAATTTCACTTCGTTTCCGATATTTCGCTATTACATAGTTTAAAAACTCAAGGCTCATATCTCCCTCAATATCAATTTTAGCTGGAAAGTGTTCCATATATTTCTCACTTGATTTTACATAAAGTATCGCGTCACGAAGTATGTTGGTGNAATTTTAGCTGGAAAGTGTTCCATATATTTCTCACTTGATTTTACATAAAGTATCGCGTCACGAAGTATGTTGGTGTAATTCTGCCCCGTATTTTATATTGCATAGTGTACTAATCTGACAGAATCTCTAACAAGTACTATGCTGTCTTTATTCATTCTTTAGTTTAAATTTAAGTTTTTTTCGCTAGGAAAGAATTACATCAATTTATTTCGAAGTAACTGGCGTCGAAAAAAATTTGCATCCGACTAATTTGAAATTGTGTTGATGTTTTTGTGTGTTTCAGATCCACGTTCACACGACCGTTGATACACTGGGAGAGAACCTTCCTTTGGACATTCTACCTGAGGAATACGGTGGGAAGGCAGGCACCTTGAGTTCGTTATACGGTAAGTGCACGAGCTAGCGAACTATAGCGTACATTACGTTATACTTGATGTTGCTCTTAGTNAGTAGTTTCTAGACACAAAACTACATTCAAAAGACTTGAATTTGCCTCTCGGTGCTTCTTATGAAACACATTTCTTCGTTCTCTTCATTCTTAGCAAAGCATCATGTAAAAAATATATCAGTACTGTACCTCCCCGTGGCACGAAATATGAATCTGAATGATATCTTAAGATCTTGTTACAATGATAAAAATACCAGTTAGTCTTGTGAAATATATCATTAAATTTTTGAGACGAAAATAATTTACTCGTTCAGTTATTAAAATGACTTATTCGCATAATGTCAGTTACAATAACAAAAACACCGGCACTTCTTTGTCGGACGGAGCATATTTGGTCGTGCTGTAACGTGTTTGAGTCATATTCGAAAGGTTATAGTTCTGCTCCTGGCAGGCCGCACTGGCGAATGATTTTGACTAGATGGAGATTTTTGGACATTCGCCATTGCGATGGAGATGTCTGTCATGAAAAAACAGAGCTTAACACGAACAAATACTTAAATAAAACAAGTAACCTATGGACGAGAAAATAATTATATGTAAACAACATTGAAAAATTCTAAGAGGGAATAAAGTTTTTTTTTTGTTTTTTGCTCTGTTCCCTCTCGGAATTTTCCAGTGTTGTATACATATATTTATTTTCTGGTTCATAGGTTACTTGTCTTATTAAAGTATTTTTTTCGTGGTCAGTCCTGATTTTCCATGACAGACATTTGCATCGCAATGGCGAATGTCCAAAAATCTCTATCTAGTCATTCACTCCTATTGCACTATTCATTAAAAGATCACTAGAATGATTTTCCTTAGTGGATTTCTGTCCCGGTTCCAAATACATTACACTGCAGTCCATTGAAATGAGCCTACCCAGTTCTCTACCATTCACATTAGCGCCCTTGTTAGTAACGTGCCATGAAGAGGAAGTAAAATAATTACCATCATTATTGTTTACATTCGTGACGGCCGGTGCGCAAACTCGCTGGGGTGACCAAGGTCATGCAGACCAAGGTCATGCAATATAAGTGGCCTCCCAAATTGTCATGTGTTTATTTGTAAGCAGTTGTGTATATTGTAATTAGCAAGACTATGCAATTTTTCAATGTAAACATTTTTATAAGACAAAGATGAAAGTCGATATTTCGTTGCTGATTCATAAATTTGGTTCTAGAAACATAATTGTGACCGTTTAAAAGTTTCAATGTCAGCAAAAATAGCTGTAAGTATGTAAGTAGGTGTAGCCTTCTGCTTACGATTCTCGTTCTTCTGTAAAACAGTGTACTAACTATACCGACAATACTGTATCTTTCCTGAACTGATTGCTGTCTTATTAAAGTCCTGTAGTCACCGTTTAAAATATCGAGAAAACAGGACACACGTTAAGATTGTTTATGCTATTTATCATTACCGTCAAAATACTTTCGTGACATTGAGGCGTTTGTAGCATTTTACTAGAGAGGCCTCTAAACCCCGCCAGAACACTCGGAATCGCCTAGACGTTTCTCAGGGCTCGCGGCAAAACACAAGTTTTGGATCCTCCTTACCCCCGTTTATTCAAGTATTTCCTATCGATATTATAATAAGTATTTATAAACTACCATCATGTTTAAAAAATACTATACGTGACAATCTCACGTGTCTTGGCAAGTAATTTAATCGGCACATTGTGAGTAAGTACTTCAAATAATCACAGAGGTCACAGTTATTTTTTTCATTTGCACCTCGCGGGGTCGCTCATTAACTGGAGTCTGGGATAGAAGTCATCCACCTATCCCCTATCCCTTTCCCGGTCAGGCCTGCGCCCACCTGAAAATAGTTCGCATGCTTGAGGAAATTTGAAGCTAAGGAACTTTAAAGACGGAACTGGTGCGGGAATAAAATTCGCCATCATCTCAACACCAAGTCACTAGAACGGCGTCTAAGTTTTTAGTTGCGCTGGGTGTAATTACGAAAGTTAGTGAAGGTCATATAATTTTACTATCGACAAATACGTAAAGATAGCTCAAGTTTAAGTGGAACATGTTTTTGAATCTCTAGTAATGTTCGTCTTTTTGCCTTAAGTGTATTCTTCCGCCGCGTGTAAAAATTAACATAATATTTAATACTGCCGGGCGTTCCAAATTAATGTTTGCACTCTTCGTACATTAATAACCGAGAAAATATTGAAGACAATCTGACCGGACTGCGTGTATTTGACGCTATAAGTTGAGTTGAGAGATTTTGGCGGCTTTTGAATACGAGGTCTTGAAAGCCGATGAGGGTGAAAATGAGGAGGTGAGAATGGAGCAGCGCCGGAACGCAAGGGCGAGGGAAATGGGAGATCCCCAAGAAAACCCGCCGACCAGCGGCAAAGTCTGACACGATTCCCACTTTGGAAAATTCGGGATTCGTGTTTTGAATTGCATACCTTCCGACATTAGTCGAGTCTATGCCACGTCGTCTTACGGCACTTCTGCTTGCTTGCGGGGGCCCTACACGATATTAGGCGCAGTTGTACCAATTTTTTTGGCTCTTCAGTGTTTATTGAAAGAACATACCGAAATCTGCAAGGATTCGTCTACTGGGAGTCAGCAAGTGTTGCCGGCAATACCTCTCGCTGTATCGATGGGTACCGACTCGACAGGCGATTATGATGAGACATTTAATGCTAAAGACAGAATTAGTGCAATAGAGTCGGTTTGTGTGGAATGTACACTTGCAAGAAATTCGCGTGAAGTCGGTGAACTTCAAAATAATAGGTCGTTGGCTCTAAATACTGATGAGCATACAACTCCTGCTATGAAGAGAAGCAAATTAAATATAGTATAAAAAACAGGAGGTGAAGATGACCACGAAGATTGCATTTATGAAAATTAACATGAAGACAGTGATAGTGCTAAAGACAATGATAGCGATTTTCTCGACTCACTGACACACCACTCCAAAATCTTTGCTGCAACAAGCAACATGAAGAAGGCAAAATACGTCGGGAATGTTAGCTACCTATTTCCCGAAGACCCGAACGAACATGTTGAAAGATTCAGATATTTGATTGACTTGGAAAAACACGGAGATCACTCACGCATTGTTGAAATACCTTCAATCATTAGTAAACTGAAGGACCGGGGATATTTCGCATTATATGGTGAACTGCTTTCTTCTGAAATCGTAAATATAATGTAAAAAATAAATTATTATTAGGAAATATATATATATATTTTTTTTTCCTTTTTTGTGTGTGTCCTATCCGTTTACCCTTCACGACTTTAAAATGATGCTATGAGCACTCAACTATTAATGGAAATATCTGCATATAGAATGATAATAAAAACTTAAGTACGAAAAATGCATGAATAGTTGACTACATGCAAAACATTAATTCTGTCGACATGTACAATATTTGGAGAAAATTGCTGAATTTTTCTTTAATATGTATGGATACAGATGACAAATTCATGGACTGAATATGGATTGATGGTTGACGGAAAGATTGCGAAATATTGAAAGGAAGATTGATAAAAAGATTGAAAGATTGATTGGATGATTGGTGCATGTGGTGCTGATTGTGGTTCATGTGGTGCTGATTGTGTTGCATGTGGTGCTGATTGTGGTGCATGTGGTGCTGATTGTGAATTTTGGTGCTGATTGTGGTGCATGTGTTGCTGACTGTAATGCTGATTGCGAAAGATTGCTGGAAATATTGCGGAAGATCAATGGGAATATCGTATTTTGAAACATCGGCCGAAACAAGATAAAATAAGCAAAAACGAAAAAAAGAAAAAAAAACAGCATAGGAACTCAGAGGGAAAATTTAATTTTGTGAGATGCAGTCGAAATAAAAACCTTAATATGCTGAAATGTTTCGTTCAATTAATTTTTTAAAATTGCAATCTTATAAGAAGTGTTATCTGATCTTGAGGTGTGCAAAAAATTTAATGACAAAGTTACATTTCTCTTCTCTCGCTCGTCTCTCTCTCTCTCTCTCTTGCTCTTCTCTCTATCTCTCTCCCTCTCTCTCCCATCCCATTCCTTTACCAAACCATAGTAGGGTAGACTGGGTATGGTTGTGCCATTTTCCATTTGATCGGCCATAGTTTTGTATGTATACCAGTTAGCTAAACGAAAAGTGCTTTTTCGTATAATTTCTACATAACCCTACATATAATTAATTAAAACTTTATCCCTAAACATAATGGTTTGCACACAGGAGCAAGTTAAAAAAAAAAGGGAAAATGTCACAACCGACCACACCTCAGGGGCCGTTGTGACAGTGCTTGGGGTCGAAAGTGACAGGTTTAATAATACTCTGAAATGGTCTGAAATCACTTTTATTGCAACACTCTAGCATTAATATTACATAACATTCTTTTGAAAAGAAAAGGAACAGAAAAAAGTATGTTTGGGAACACTTCAATCACTTATAACTAATAAGGCACTATAGCATTATTAAAACCACTCTTCACATTACAATGAGTCTCAAAATTGTTGTTTTACCTAGAAACTAGCATAACTATGCATAATCAAAATATAAAATAAATGTTAATTAACATCATAAATATCAAAATTTTCTTTCTAGATCGAAACTAGCTTTACAGGAACTATTTAAGATTAAAAACAAAACATTAATAAACGTAACCTCAAAATCTTTGAAATAAAAACACGACAATGTGTTCTTCAACAAAAAAATTAACATCTTTGTATCAACATCTGAACAAGGACATTCGATTAATTTGAAACATTTCTGCTGCTTGTCGCAGAGATACACCTCGTTTTGTTTCAATATATGCATTTTCGTATTGAGTAATGTCTTGCCTCCCCCTTTCGGTCTTCCGCGAGCGTTGTCTGGGCATCTAAAACAATAAAACACAACTTTTCCCTATGTCACAACTGTACCCACAAAAAATGTCACAACCGTGCCCAACGCACTTTTTTTCATAAAAACAAACACCATGCCAAAATGAAATAATCAATGAATAAAGTAATCACTGCTTTTTATTTACTAATGTATATGTTATATAGATAAATAACACTTAATACTCAATCTGTATATATGTAACAACAATTATCAAAAGAAATCGAACAAAAATACTTAATTTTGACTGTCAAAAACAAATGCGGGTCTCTCCTAGCGTACGCAGCGGCTGACGCAATACTGTGACACGGGTTCAGACATGCAAGCCCCTCCCTTCGCCGTTACCACAACTCGCTAATCCGTATACTTTGGCTAACATTTCGACAGTCACTTTCGTACTCTGGCACAACCGTACCCAGTCTACCCTACACAGTTCTATCCGGTTCTTGGGTTTTCTTCGGTAACATTAATTTTGAAAATCCCTAAAGTAGGAACCGACTTCTACTTATCAAAAGAAGATACGGTTATCCGTTTGTTTCCATACTTCAGTGACTGCCGTATTAGCTATGGTCTTGGTGTAATGCTGCCCTTAGTTTAAAATTAAAATTAAATCATACTCAAATAATTTTTTAACATTGCTTGAATATTTTGCGCTGGGATCGAAATATTAGCCTTTAGCATACCAAAACGGCAGCCAACTTGTTACTTAATTATATTTAAGCTGTATATAGACGTCAAACTTTTTCCATTTTTAAAGATTGGTATTTACATGTAAGCTTTACTGTGTAGTCGTTTGTATATACAAGATACTGCCATTCATTCTTTGTCTGCGACCACAAGAAGGCGCCAATTATTTTATTCCTAACACGACACGGTCTTCCTTTTCTTACGGGCATACAACTAGTTCGGAGTCTTCCATGGAATGTCAAATAAGAGAAATTCAAAACGCGGAGGGAACAGAAAGACGCAAGTATTTTAATTCTAGACTATCTAGATGAATCCGCAAATTGTTCAGGTCTACAATAAAGATCATATACTGTGGTGATATTTAATTTGTTAGTAACACGTGATATTATAATATCATTAAAAAATACTAATTTTATCTCTGAATCTGTACTTGTTTCTAAATTATTGCTTAGATCTTAGCATCGTTAAGCTACATGTGTGCTTCGCTCGACAAGAAACACACGCAACTGCCTTAAGGGCGCCTTCTGCTTAGTCCCTCGAACAGAATGCATAGGTAGAGTCGTATAGTTGTCATTGAAAAACTGTTCAATATTTTTGAGCGGTGTCAGCTTACGAATAACAAATAAGAAATATTTCATTTTTGAATACTAAGTTCCCGTTTTCTTTCTCGTCCTTAATGTGTATATTTTACAAAGTGAATAAAGGGCTAATACGAGTGTTTCGGAATCATCATGTTTATAAACGAAACTACCGATAGAGACTGGTTAACATAGCATGGGGACAAGCAGTATAAAATTACAGGGTTGACACTGAAATTCTTGTGAGGCGAATCGACGGTGCAAAGACTNAGCATGGGGACAAGCAGTATAAAATTACAGGGTTGACACTGAAATTCTTGTGAGGCGAATCGACGGTGCAAAGACCGCACGCTAATCAGTGCCTTGCGCGTAAAGGTGACCAGACATTCGATGCGCGTGCCTTGATCGTCCTTAAGGCTCTCACGCTTCTAGGCCTTGGACACGTGAAATTCCTCTAGTCAGACGGCGTCCTTAAGGCTGTTGAANCCTTAAGGCTCTCACGCTTCTAGGCCTTGGACACGTGAAATTCCTCTAGTCAGACGGCGTCCTTAAGGCTGTTGAATGAACAAATTTTTCAAGATTATGAGAATATTTTATTTTTTGTGACGTGTTATCGATGGCATAGTCTATTCGTGGTTTCTTCACACTTTTTGAATAAAACATTTGAAAAATCACTCAATGTACTATGTGATTGGTTGTTACCTAAATATTTCCAGTATCACAAGCGATTAATACTTATGATACCACAAAATACCTTATTTTCGGTTAAATTTTAATAATATTTATATTTATTCAAAAAATTTTAATATTTGATTTACAATTATTTTTAAATAAATATATGGAGAATATAACAGTGTTGGTAATGCCCAGTAAGAATTCNTAATATTTGATTTACAATTATTTTTAAATAAATATATGGAGAATATAACAGTGTTGGTAATGCCCAGTAAGAATTTGTTCTTATGCAGAATATTATTACACTGAGTGCGCACGAATGCGATGCATAGTACCTTTTATGTAGTTCTCTAGACTTGGTTAAGCTTTGTTTGCATGAAGCGGAGGAATATCCTGGAGGTATAACTTTAGCAGAACNTAATATTTGATTTACAATTATTTTTAAATAAATATATGGAGAATATAACAGTGTTGGTAATGCCCAGTAAGAATTCGTTCTTATGCAGAATATTATTACACTGAGTGCGCACGAATGCGATGCATAGTACCTTTTGTNTATTACACTGAGTGCGCACGAATGCGATGCATAGTACCTTTTGTGTAGTTCTCTAGACTTGGTTAAGCTTTGTTTGCATGAAGCGGAGGAATATCCTGGAGGTATAACTTTAGCAGAACTTCAGAAAGTTCGAAGTAACAGCGAATGGACTTCAATTTGATACAAATATAGAGTATTTTGAACATTAACGTTAATAACGATTCTAGCGTAATTATGGGTATTTTGACTGTAAATCTCGATTCGTAAAATTTTCGAAAAGTAATTTTATCACAAAGTTCTGTTTCAGCTAAACTGTTTATTGAAGTCACAGCAATTACATGTTGAAATTTCTTTGAAATCCGACATTTGGTTCACTTGCGGTAAGGTTTATTTAACTTCTGGATATTTTGCCTTCAAGTTATTCGGTAAATATTTAAAATGAAATACGGACGTACCGTGGAACAAATTTCCAATAATTATTCTTCACGACGTTCTAATAACGTGAAAAATTATTTTGAACTGCAGTGTAACGTATTAATTTTGTTAAATTTTCAGATTTTTAAGAAAATTGTATAAATTTAAAATTGCTATTGTTCGTTTGGTTATTTTTTTAAAAGTAGTTTTCCTCCATTTTGATGCTTTTTTTCAGACTAATATTTTATACAGATTGATTTATATAGAACTAACACATTTCTTTATTTAATTATTTACAAACGAATGATGCAAACCACAATTTGTTACATCTTACATTGAGAGTATCTTTGGGAGAGTATATCCTCTATAGCAAATGTATAAAATGTCATCCCTCCTGCATAAGGCACAACTCAACACGTTCCATGTTACTAGCCACTCATTGGAGGACGCTGGCGTCAATACTGTTGATCTAGTGTGTCATGTTGTGCTTTAAAAGGTCTACTGTTTGGGGGCATATGGCGTAAACTCTCTCTTTTAAGTAAACCCATGGGAAGAAGTCCGGTGTTGTCAAATCCGGCGATCTCGGTGGCCAAAGGTTCTTGGAGAATGTCCGATCGTCAAAGAAACTTGCAATGAGCGTCATGGAGGTGCTCGGCACCGCGACCGTCCAAATGCTCAACTAACTCCGTGAAAATCTGTCCGTACACAGCATTGTTACAGTCTGGCCGAAATAAATTGACCCCACTATTCTCTGTGCGGAGATTGTGCACCACACCCCGACTTTAACTGGGTCCGTAAGCACGACATGAGTGGCATGTGGAGGTGCAGTGGCCCAATTGCGTGAGTTCTGCGAGTTCACATAGCCACATAAATGGAACCATGATTCATCCGTGAACCGTGTGATGGACAATATATATGGAGTTTGCACAATGAATGCCTGAAACCAACGATTATATGTCGCTCGTTTGATCCTTATCTGCTTCCGGCAACGCCTGGACAGCCGTAACCTTGTAGGGCTTTATGTGAGCACCTGTCGCAGCTCTCTGACTCATTGCGTAGGAGTNATTGTGCACCACACCCCGACTTTAACTGGGTCCGTAAGCACGACATGAGTGGCATGTGGAGGTGCAGTGGCCCAATAGCGTGAGTTCTGCGAGTTCACATAACCACATAAATGGAACCATGATTCATCCGTGAACCGTGTGATGGACAATATATCTGGAGTTT
Organism: Clitarchus hookeri; assembly: GCA_002778355.1. Classification (NCBI taxonomy): domain Eukaryota; kingdom Metazoa; phylum Arthropoda; class Insecta; order Phasmatodea; family Phasmatidae; genus Clitarchus; species Clitarchus hookeri. The sequence goes on from NQII01000022.1 coordinate 990,972, forward strand.
GCACAATGAATGCCTGAAACCAACGATTATATGTCGCTCGTTTGATCCTTATCTGCTTCCGGCAACGCCTGGACAGCCGTAACCTTGTAGGGCTTTATGTGAGCACCTGTCGCAGCTCTCTGACTCAGTGCGTAGGAGTACCCGGTCTCCTGCGTCAAACGCCTTAATGACTTACGGGGTGACTGCTCCAGTCGTGCCAGGGCGTCCACAGCGACCGCGGGCAGACGAGATGGACGATGTTTGCCTCTTTAACTCACCAGAGATCCAGTTGTTTCCTATTTGCGTAATAGTGCCAGTGTTGTGTTCCTTTATGGGGGTTTGAGAACACAAGTTCCCTCCGTTATGCCCTTTGCATTTCCGTAATTGAATTNAGTGTTGTGTTCCTTTATGGGGGTTTGAGAACACAAGTTCCCTCCGTTATGCCCTTTGCATTTCCGTAATTGAATTTGTCATCCAGTATTGCTTCACAACTAAAATTAATGTAACATGCTATTAATTTCTAAAAAAAATTTAACTTCTTGAACGCCCTTAAAAGGGAACTGGTTTCTCTCGATTATGAAGTATGTATTTAATCGGGCGCTGGTTACGTGCTGTGTAAAGCCAAACAGTAAACAGATTCTTGCGCAATTTATCATCTGTACTTGACCATTTTACTTAAAAGTTTAACTCTAATCCTCTTGTTTTCCATTTATAGATTCCCGAACTCCTCATGGTTCTTCGAAATAATTCAGGAGAGCTGTATTTCAGTACCTAACATGTAATATAATTTTAATTTTTATAAATATGGCGTATATAACTTATTTTACATACTTAGATTAGGAAAAAAACTTTTAAAAAACATGTTTGTTTGTAAGGTGGACTGTATTTTATCCACAGCTAACATTTGATTGTAAACCATTGTTACATAATGTTTTCGACACGTGTGTGGCCTGTTATGCTTGCAGACGAGCAGAGACACGCACTGGAGACTGAGTACGCCAATTGGCTGATCCAAGGTGAGGAGCTGAGGTCGGACGAGTCCAAGAGAGTGGGCCAGTCCACTGTCAAAGACACGCTCTTCGGGGTGGAAGGATCTTTTAGGAAGCTGGACATCGATTAAAAAAAAAATCAGCAATCGAGACAAAAAATAATGGCCTATTTTAATGCACTTTTTAGATTTAAATGTTTGTTTTCCTTCAACAAGCGCGAGTTAATGAGAGAGTGTGTTCGGTGCATGTTTGTACATTAATTACATTGAGTTTTTCAGTTGCTTTAAACCTTGTTTCAAGTAACACTATTGGATTGTAAACACGGTCTTTCAAATCCCCCTGTAAGTTATAGACAACCCCCAATATAACACATGATATACACCGAAACNATTGTAAACACGGTCTTTCAAATCCCCCTGTAAGTTATAGACAACCCCCAATATAACACATGATATACACCGAAACTAAACCTAGAGTAAGTATTGTCAACGGCTGTGTATATAATAATAAGATGTAATCCCGCAGAAGGAATTAATAGACTATTTAACATTGCTATGGAGGCAAAAACCACAAAACGAGCAACCACACAGACAACACTGTCTATATGTATACACAGGCACATGCAAATAATGATGGACGACAGAACAAAGTCCACACCTACGAACACTGGGGCGAAGACAGATAGANCCACACCTACGAACACTGGGGCGAAGACAGATAGATATACACGCACAAAATTGGCGCACATAATGAAGACACCGAGTCAAGACAAATAATTTTAAATTCAAAGATGAATTCTGCAAGAAAAATGATGGAATGGCAATGAGTTATTCACTTTGATCCCTTTCACCATTCGTAGACTTTCTATGTGATAATTTTGGGCAAGAATCACTCAACAAAACCAGCATATCACCTAGACTCTGGCTGTTATGTTCATTACATNATTGTAAACACGGTCTTTCAAATCCCCCTGTAAGTTATAGACAACCCCCAATATAACACATGATATACACCGAAATTAAACCTAGAGTAAGTATTGTCAACGGCTGTGTATATAATAATAAGATGTAATCCCGCAGAAGGAATGAATAGACTATTTAACATTGCTATGGAGGCAAAAACCACAAAACGAGCAACCACACAGACAACACTGTCTATATGTATACACAGGCACATGCAAATAATGATGGACGACAGAACAAAGTTCACACCTACGAACACTGGGGCGAAGACAGATAGATATACACGCCCAAAATTGGCGCACATAATGAAGACACCGAGTCAAGACAAATAATTTTAAATTCAAAGATGAATTCTGCAAGAAAAATGATGGAATGGCAATGAGTTATTCACTTTGATCCCTTTCACCATTCGTAGACTTTCAATGTGATAATTTTGGGCAAGAATCACTCAACAAAACCAGCATATCACCTAGACTCTGGCTGTTATGTTCATTACATNATGTGATAATTTTGGGCAAGAATCACTCAACAAAACCAGCATATCACCTAGACTCTGGCTGTTATGTTCATTACATTTTGTTTGTCTGACAACATAAATCCGCAAAACTGAACAAATTTGCAATTATTTTTCAATTCAAGCAAGCCATAAATGCAGTACACGTATTAAATAAGAACCAACGGAAACCTCAATTTCTTAGATGTTCTTGTGTCCAAAGAAAAAACTGCAAAAGTATCAATAAATGCCCATAAAATGAACCCATACTAGTAAATATGTCCACTTTAATTATATCCACTCAACAGGCACACAAATTGGCATAACCTGTACTTAAGCTAATCGAGCTGAGGAAATCTGTCCTGATAAGTCAATCGATAGCCGATAACCAGCACCACCTTGAAATAAATTTCTGGTTGTTTACTCCCATGCTGGCATCATAAAACAACACAGTAAAGTTAACAAATCCAGCATCATTCCACAAAGGACGACCGAAAAACTAGTTATAACATTGGTTGTTCAATAAATCCGTGGTCTTTCAGGATAAATAAGACAACGTGTAAGAAATATACACCTATAAACAGCTTTTCAGTCAAATTCTACATTGAAAAGCATGGTTACCAATTTAAAACCAGCCATAAGCAAATTTCAGCACTTATTGTGAGTAATATAAAGGTGTTTAGAAAACCAAGCAACCCATTAACATTTTCTGGAATATAAAATACTTATAGTTAATATTATCTTCGATTGTATGTGGTTGTTTAATTTGCCTTAACTGCTTTATTTTGTACCACACATGCTAAAATTTACATGACTTTCTGAATTAAGAGAGATAAAATTTAAAGCCAATGTACTCTCAGACTTCCTGAAAGGTGGATTGGAATATTCATTCAATATTCTTGCCACTTTCACGACACTGTAGTTACGACTGCAGACAATTAATGGAACACAAAAAATGTTTGTATTTGTACAAAAAATACTTTTTTAAATAGTTGCAAAGATTATGTCTGAAATATTACAAGTGAATTAAATATAACTTTGCCTGTAGAAATAATGTTGAATTTTAACAAAAAAATAATGAAGATTTCAAATTTTCTTCAAAAGATGGAGATATGTAAATTTTTTTTCATCGTTTCTAAAAACGTCGTGTTGTAAATATGAAATATTTCAGCTGCAGAGTTGCAAGCAAATCTTTGAGAACTAGTTAAAAAATATTTATTTGTAGAACGTACAAAATTAACTATGCAAGTAACTAGTTCAGATCCAATTTCGCTATTGGACGTTCTTCTACTACGCGTCTTAATTGAATGTCCGCTAATCAGAAACTTTTATTACTGCAGTATCCTAATGCTGATTGACCAGTGAAATACAACAATGTCTTCTCGCAGGGATACGCGGCCAATTACCAAAAGTAAACGGCAGGTTTTCAGGCAGAATACTGCATTCTGGGCAGTGAAGAACACTCTTGGCGAATATCAGGTGGCCCTATATAACGCATGACTGCTAGTTAAGGGTCGTTGAATAAACACGGATATAATCGGCTGTCTGCTGATTACTAAGATGAAGTAACTTGAATAAGAAAAATATACAAATTAATTGATCTACCTATTGGTAATGTGGATTCTCCATTAGCACTTTGTAGCTATTTGGACAATAATTAATTAAACTTCCGAAAGCAAAAAAAAACACCATTTATTTTAAATAAATTTCCCACCATGTTTAGGGAAGTAGCTAAAGTAAACGCTCATATAATTTACGACTACATAAAGGAAACCCATCAAATAATTTATGATTTTTCACTGGGGGTGTTTAGTTTACTTAATTGAAACGCTTACACGAAAATAATTTTCAGCATCGCAGGTTCAATACAAAATATAGCGCTTTTAACATGCTGCGGTACTTATTTTAACTAGCTGTTTCGAACTAGCATAACNCAGGTTCAATACAAAATATAGCGCTTTTAACATGCTGCGGTACTTATTTTAACTAGCTGTTTCGAACTAGCATAACACTGTAACAGATTCAGAATTATAGGACAGCGGCAGCTATGAGTCTGTTACGAAATTACTTTCGACGCAACATACGANACTGTAACAGATTCAGAATTATAGGACAGCGGCAGCTATGAGTCTGTTACGAAATTACTTTCGACGCAACATACGAGTAAAGAAAGACTGAACATATTAATTAAGTTATCAAGAAAGTTATGTAACTTAAAGTATTTTTAAATATGATGCACATGCATCAATTTGTCAGTAATGTAAAAAAGTAATATTATACACAAGCATTTTCTTTGCAGAAATCTGAACTGCATAGTGTTACCCTCAACTGCAGGTACAAAATTTGTGAGACCTTTTACGTAAAGTATTGATTACCGGATAGACACTCCCTTGAAAATTTGGAAATAAAATTATATATTTTCAAGATGTCAGAAACTGCATGAGATCGAACAAGAAATTCGTGAATATTGCAAGTTGGATTTGATGTCATACATAAGCGTTGTTGTTACGTCATAACAATCGATATACACCCATGGGTAACACACTTTTGTTGGCTATCAGGGCACCTCTACTTTCCAAGTGACGTGCGATGTTATCACCCGCCAAATGCTGAAAGATGATTCTTTTGTTTATAAACAAATTTATATTAAGGAAAAAGTAAATTTATAACAAAATTATATTTGTAAACATGTTTAAATAACTATATAACATTTTATATTATATAATATTTTGATTTTCTTATTTACTTTCATCTACTGTAATCTTTAAAGTCATCTACTGTAATCTTTAAAGTAATCACCAGAAGCATTCTTATAACCACTTTTTATATTTTTGCTTTTAAGAAAATTTTAGCATTTCGAGCAGGCTCTTGTATACATGTCACGCACAAGTTATCAACAATTTTTACATTAACAATTAAATAAGCAATCAAAAATGTTTTCTACATCTGTCGTTTCTAGAATTATTTCAATATCACTACCATCCGAATCATTCGAAATACAATTTCCCGCATTTGTTAAATTATAAGGCCAAGTATATGATTATTAACTAAAAATTAAAGAATAACTAATTACATGAACTGTTCAATCTTTAAATCCGAATGTTGTTTTTCCTCAAAAATTGCAAAATATTTGCTTTGCAATTACTGTTTCGTTATATCATTTTCAAAATTAAAATAAACATTTTTAATAGAATCAAATTAAGAATGAAAAGTTAATACTAATAATTTTCTTTATATTAAAAACAACATATATCTCAAACCCTTAACTCTCATAAAATAGCTTATCTAATTTAATGTTACAAGTATATAGAATGTTACTTTTGTTTATATATTAGCAGCTTTTTATATTATTACTATGTTGAAAAGGAACAAATAAATTATTTATTTATATGTTTTAAGGAAACAGTATCTTATTAATGTGCTGGAAAGGTTGTAAACTGTTTACTTTCAATAAGTCTAATTTTTATTTATAATTAGAGTTTAAAATATTGTATGAAATCTAAATAAAATATTGAACACTCATTCTAAATAAAACAAAGCAATATTTGGTTTTTAAGGGAGTGTTTTTTTCAACTTAAAAAACATCGATATGTAATTTAGAAAAATTAATAAAAATGTATTTTGTGATGGTATTTTAATTCTAAAAGAAAGAGTAATAAATATAAAAAATATAAATTATTGCCTGATTAACTTTGAACAATTATTGTAAGTCAAATTAATTGTAAAAAAAATTTCATAAATTTATCTAAAAAATATTAATAAATGTTATGCTTGTTCTGAGAGTTTAACAGAAAAAATACTGTAGTTCATAGGCACAAGTATGTATGGTCAAATATTTGTAACATTTCAGTTGAATCAGATTTGCAGAAATTACTTCTGCGGTAATATTGATGTGGAAATTAGTAAGTCAAAATTCTTTCCGCCAATTTTATATTTTCGTTAATCTTCTCGCACAAAAGTAGACAAATATAAAACAAATTAAATAAATAATTCACTCCGCTTCTCAGAAAAATTCCACAACATATATATTCTCAAAACTTAATAAATAAATATAATTCATTTCAGTTATTCAAATTCAAACATCTTGCAGCAACTAAACCATTTATATAAACATCTTGTTAATTACTACTTAAATTTATTTTAGCACACACACAAACACGTACATTTTCCGCATTGGTGGTATTATTTCTGTTAGAAAAATTATGTTCGATTTTACTTCTACCTTGCTTATGTTATCAACTATCATCTAATTGGCTGTCGTCTGACCACGCAACATCTCTCCGCCAACCAGCAATAGCAGGACGAGAGACAACTAGTATATTTTCTTACATGCATTTGTTTAATACACATTCAATACTTTCTATCCTCTAGAATATCGTCTAGAAACAAATGAAATGTACTTACACATGATCTCTATGTCAACAAACTATTAAAGTAACCAAATATTTTACTGCATTTTGTTTAACTCCTATAATAAAGCAGAATTTGGAAATTATATTTAATGAATTGGCAACATAAGCGAATACTCTGTAATCACATATAAGTATAATATACGTAACTAACGGTAAATACAACTCCTAAAAATTCGCAACGTTACATATTGTATTTTAAGAAATACTTGTGTAAAACAATGGTAAAAACAAAATTTTTCTAGAAGAATGTTGGAACTTAGATTTTGATAATTGAATTTGTCTTAAGCGTAGTTAGATTGTAATGACCTTAGAAACCCGTTATAAAAATTAGATATAATTTATTTTCACATGCCTGCCAAGTTAAGGTAAGAGTCATGAAAAACTTTTCCAAATTTGTGCAACATGTTTAGTTTTTTAGAATTCTGTACCCAAAACTGAACTCACTTTTCCTCTAACATGTGCGCTGTTTTTCGTAACATACATTGCCAATTTAGGCAATGTGAATGTAGCATTATTAAAGTTAATAGGAAAAAGTGATGAAATGAAGCATGTCCGACGGCAATTACTAAAGGTGCATTCTACCAAAACTATTACGTTGTTATCATTAAAACCTCATATTTAGTCAAATGCTTTGCACTGCCTTTTAATCTTGATGGTGAAACTACGTATATTGCTTTTACTATTGTGAAACGTTTCTGGAATGTCTTTAGCATCCTTATCTACAGCTAATGCGCCGGTGGAAACATCTTCTAGCGTTTCTGGTGGGGAGAGACAGGAAACTTTGTATCATGTGGGACTGGGCGTAAAGAAGATAAAACTAGACACACTTAAGATACGTTTCTGATGCTCACTAACAGGTTACTACAAAAATTTGAAATTTTATAATTGGGTTGTGCATGCAGAAAATCGCCGTTATAACAATAAATTTGTGAAAAAATGACTCGTGATGTGCTATTTATTATGTAATTTCTGGCTTCTGCAAAATCAAAACATAAAAAAAATTATTCGCAGGCTTGTGAAATCTGTTGATAATCATAATAATGAAATATTCATTATTTGTTCGAAGGCCAGTACTTATAATTAACTGTACTCAAAGAAATTACAATTGTAAAATATAAAACTAATTTAAAATAAGGGCTGTCATTAAGAAATGTAAGTAAGAGCCGCTTTCAATGTTGTATTGTAAATGAAAAGGGACGGAGAAAGTGACATTATTTATCCCATTATGTATATAAAACATTTGCTACTGCAAACTACGAGTTGTACAATTAGCAACACACGTGTGTATTGCGGGTCGCTTAAAACAGGTGCAAGTTATATTTTTAGTCTGTTAACTTAAAAATTCAAAGAATCAAACCGTTGGAGTTAATTTAGAAAATAATAATACTAATTTACGTTTGCATGAGGTATTTATACTCTGTGCTTATACTTGCGATTATTTCATAACTGTTTCTTTACCAAACTGTTTGTTAAATTATTACCAACAGTTGGTTTATTTGTACCTACTCTGATGCTGTCTATTGTTCCCCATGCAAGTAACTGCTACGGTAAAATAAATGTGCTGATATGCAATAATTTATCTATTTTAAACTATCTCGATAGTTTATAATGAAGAAATGTTTAAATTTATACATTAAACATTCATTGTCTTTAAGATATGCTAAATATAGAGGAAAAAAGTAATGTTTTGTTTAGTATACTTTCATTGGAGTATGAACCTGTAAGCTCCGCTGACTCTCTACACATATACCTGTCTTGCCTTAACTTTTTAACTGTCAAAGATATTTTAGTAAATTTTTGAAGGCGTATGACGTCAGTTTTATAAAAGCATATATTCGGTGTTTATTAAATTCTGAAATCCCAAACTTGACAGCACGTGTGCTTGGCTTCAATCAAAACACGAGGAATTGTTCAGAGTACATTGCGTTTATCGCAGTGTAAAGTATGGTATTTGTAAAAAAAATAATTACCCCATTTCTCATTATGGGGTAATTTTGCACAGTTAGAAGCATTGTTAGAAACATTTAATTCGTAGATTTAAAAAACATTTGCAGACTAATGTGAATACAAAATAGTATATCACTTCCTTTGTTATTATAATACTTATGGCTTGTCAAGTCCTGTACAGAAAGAAAATTATACTGTTGTTCTTAACAGTTACAATACCATCGTAATGGAATTAACATTATTTCGTGTCTGAATTTTTGGGACAATGGTCAAAGTATAATAATAAAATTAAAAACCTCAATTTACCAACTGTATGTAAAGAAGAAAGTGCAAACACAAATATTTCTGATCGTAAATTTCATTAGTCACACACTTGCTATTAGAATATTTCTTGCTCTCATACCGGAAATGTTAATATAAAGCTTTTTTTGTATTCTTAATTTAGATAATGACATTTATTATAAAAAAAATAAGTATTGATGCGTCTGTATGGGTACCGGGCTTCTTGTAATTGCAATGATTGCGTCCCGTGAATATTGGCGTGAACCAGGCGTCCATGTATGCTCTCATCTCGTGACCACTTGCATCTTCGTCGTCACTAACACCACCTAGCCGACACTGGGCTGATGCGAACACCCGGCCGCGAGCACGATAGAATGTGCCGGCGAGAACGGAACGCAACCGCCTCGTCACGTACTACGTGACTCAAGTGACAGTCTTGCCCCTTAAGATGTAACTCTTGGGGGCAAATAACAAACTGTCAAACACGATGTCCCCCCGAATGCTATAGCCGTTAGCTGCACCATCCATTGGAGGGAACGTCAAGGCAACTCGCGCCGCGACGCCCGACGTCTTCCCCAGTGATGTGACGTCGCTGGCCTACTGGCCAGGGAAAGTGTGCTACGTAACCCCGAGTGCAGTGAAACAGTAGGGAAATAAATCCCGAAGTCATTAAAAAAATCTTTTAACCCCGTAGCTAGTAAATTTAATGTAAATCCTTTATTAAATGGCAAATCGAGCGTGGCTACCCACACCCCTTTTCAGGGATAGAAAATTCCAACCCTCCCATGTTAGAACACTTAGACTCGCCCATCGGCGAAGCCTACTTAAAATGATATGGCAGTTTTAAAACGCTTTTTTTAAATATTTTAATTATCTCTTTTATTTAGTTGTGTGAAGGTGAATTTGTCTTTCACATTACAGCAGACTGGCTAACCTAGACTCAAATTCTTCTATTCCATTTATTTAGTGTGGTGACATACCCCGTGACGTCACATTCACGAACTTAATTAACTCTTAATTAAAGTCGGGTATGTCACCATTGTGTATTTTGCCATGTACATTTACTATGTTTTATTTTGTTTACTTGTAAGAGGGTTCAGTGAATTTTTCACTCAATTTTGGCGCCGGCTTCAGCCACTCTTAACGGAATCCGACGGCATGATGTTCAGTCTGACTTGAGGACTCGGACAGGCCGGCAGCACGGGAGCTTCGCTCCGCGCGGACACCCTCAAACTTGGCTCTATTCATTTCATTGCATTTGTTAAGTAAAACACCGGAACATTTTATGTATTTTCGTACTGAGAGGTTGAATGTCTGTCAGCCTGTAGTTCAACCAGGGCTTGACGCGCTACGCGTATTTGCAACTTAAATCATACATGGCTTAGGCCGTTTCATTCCGTATTGGTCATTAGCAGACCGAGTGCCGGGCCTGCATAAGTTCGGTACATGGTAGCGTAAGTGCACATCTACGTCAAAGGAGCAAGTAAACGTATTGAGCCTATGCTATCGTTTCATTTGTTTAACCCCTCTGCGTACTTAGGGTGCTGCAGCCCCTTGCTGCACAACCAAAGTGTAAGTAAAAGCATGTGAGGTGGCTCACAACCTCACCAAAGTAATGGTGAAAACCACAAGGCATACTGGATTACTGGTAACATATCCATCTACAAGCACCACAGACCTGAAAAGGACTCCAGGGAGCCACGGGACGTCGACCGCACGAATATCACCAACTCATGCTCACTGAGTTATGGCGCTGGTCAAATTCAGAAGTCTCCCCCTTAATCTGGTAAGCAAAGTAAGGTGGGGACCCTCATCATCAACCCTGGAACCCTCTCACGTCATGTGGCTTTCCTAACTTGTGGGTCAATTCAACAGGAACAGTGGAACAAACATGTGGGTACAAATGCGGTGAACTAGGGAAATTGTTATGTTTACAATATTTTTTAGTTGTGTCTAGGGACTATGGAAGGTTTATACTATTATGAGGGAATAAATTAAGTTGATTATGAAGACAGAACTGATATTTAATGCACGTTTTAGGAGTTACCGTAATTATAAGCTACTGACAAGGGAGGTCCTAATCAATTACAAGATATGACAAGCCAGAATGATACCATCGCCGTAGGCTAATTGGTGAGTTGGAAAGCGACGAGCGGCACTCCAAGTTGCATCTTGATGGCTTCATTTCGGCGTGAGTTCACAGACAAACAGGCTGACAGACCGCGCGTGCAAAGTGTTGCCGTATTATATAGTTTCTGGTGGCGTAATTGTCCCAAATACCGTGCCACCGAGAGGGGAGCTCCGCTGTCGCTCCGCTGATGTGTTTTTATAAACTATTATTGCTGTAATGTGTTTGGGATTCTTCGCCTGCCCTGTATACCAACGTGTCACTGCTGTTCGCTAGGCTTGTCCGCCTTTACTGAATCATAACACAGTGTACGATTGCAAACGTCCCAACACGTCCGAGTGTAGCTTTGTTTCCCGCGTTTACGTCTCACAGTGTTTCACTGTACAAGAATCATCACCAAGCGCCGCCATTGTGGAGCACGGACAGGCCAGACAGCCAGGCGACTACCCCCTCCCCCCTCGGGCATTCCAGGGCGGTCGGGCAACGCGTCGGACCACCAAGGCCGGGCGCGCG
>NQII01000022.1:1002938-1035728 GCA_002778355.1 Clitarchus hookeri
AGGTATCGTTCGCCCTCGCGAGGGCGCGAAGGGAAGTGGGTCAACAACAGCGGCTTGAACAACTATTAACATGACAGCCCCTGAACTGAACCACATGGCCCTGGAGGACCTCGGAAAGTCCAACATGAACTTGTGTACCTCTAGTGGAAAAACAAAAACATTATGCTTGAAGTGCGTACAGCCCTTGCTTGTGTCCACCCCGTTACGGGACACACTGTGCCCGTGCCGCGAACCGGAAAACGCGAGTCGTCTCGAGGACGACATCCGCCGGGCCAACTGCGAATGTGTCGGGTTACCCTGAAGCTGCTCCTCTGACGGCAAGAGGGTGCAATCGTGCATAGACTGTACTAGATCGCGAGCGGTTGAGGGCACCATCGGCCCTGTTTCTACGAGTCATGTGTGCAAGTGTATACCAACTCCACAAACTGTATGTTTATGGGCACAACCTTGAAAAATTACCAAACACGACATTGTGCAAAGCAACAAACGTGTGAAGGCACCGGAGCTGGAACAATTCAGGGTGTAACCTGCACCGAAATTTACCACACCGAGTGCCTTACTGGGTGCGAACACGAGACGGCAGATAGAAATGGGAACATTTTGTGTGAAAACTGTACACACGCCTTGCTACCCGCAAAACATACACCCGCGGACTTTTTTACGGGAGAAGTGTTGTCACCCCACCATTGTCATCAAGGCATTTGCAGGCAGAGAAATGCAGAAACCGTAGCGTGTGATAACTGTAAGCGAATAATCTATTAGTAGTGCGGGACTGCGCAGGACATTCTCAATGTTGCAGCCGGCAACTATCGTTGAGCGCAGTGCATCCAGGCACCGCAGCAGAAGAGCTGGTCAGCACTCCAGCTCGGTTCCAGTCGCTGCCCACCTTCGACGACCGCAGGCGTTCCTGAGAGATTGCAGAGGATGTTTAACCATGTATGGAGTATGTGAGTAGCAGTGGCGAAATTGTGCAGGAGGCCGGCTTATGGGAGATGCGTGTTTGTGGGGGCGCACAGTCAGTCACTACGGTATGCCACTGAGCGAATTCTGAAATGGGTTTCATTATCTCTTGCTAATACGTATTCATTCCTGTAACCTCAGAGACATGCCGTTCTAGAGACACAAAATCCTGGGAAACTTTGACAACCTTTGCAACACATAAAATTAATCTAATCAAGCATCTTCACCCACAAGTGAAAAAAAAAACAGAATTGCTAGAAGTAGTAACTGCCACAGTGCAACAACAGCTAGATTAGCTTTAGCTCCTTTAATAAACAGAAGCATAGAGGCATCCTTGTGGTCAGCTGCATTGCTAGACCAAACAGCTAGAGAGCAGGACACCTCGCAACGTGAGCGGCATGGGTTTTCCCGCACCATGCGCGTGACATAGATTAGGGTAGCGAGACTGCGAACTGTCAGCTGTTCGTGGCGCAACTGAGTCTTTAACCCCGCCGACTAGCAAGAACCTTGATAGCAGCCGCGCAGCTGCGCCAAAATCTGTGGGCCCGACCGCGTCGGGTTAGGCAAATGTGATGGCTTAACCCGCAAGGGGCGCCCTCCCTACGCCCGCAACATTGTGAAGGGCAACAGTTTCACTGGCATAGTGACTGTCCACAACACAATGACAAAGATGCCACACCCACAGACGGTAAAATGCCGTCAACGGGAAATGGCTCGTCGGGATAGGAGAGCAGGATGTGCACTGCCTCCAGGTCACGGTTAACACATCAACACCGAAATCTCAACCAATACTGCTTCAACAGCTCACCAAAGGCAATCACGAGATGATTAGGACACCAGTTATTTTTAACAACAATGCATGTGGTGCATTGGTCGATACCACAGCTTCACACAACTGTGTACGTGTCGGGTTCGTTGATTTTTAGTAAACTCAAACCATCAACGCAAGTTATGCAGCTCGCTACATGGCAGCACATAGGGAAATCAGTGGGTGAGACAACAACAGTCCAAATACGGGATGTGGAGACCAGCACCATAGCCCTTGTGTCAGCTTACCTGCGTGAAGATGCCATTCTAAGTATTCCCTGGCTCACAGAACAGAATACTATTGTCTAGCCACCTGCACGCAGAATATATTTTGAACAGAAAGAGCGACGAACTGTTTAAGACCTCGAACCTCGGACCACAAGTTGCGCACTGGACGTTCAACTGGACGAGCTAGATCTCATGGTACCGCCGGAGTTTCCGGACACCATGCAAAGGCTACTTCATGAGCATCGCGACGTATTTGCGGCAGCCGACCCATTACATCGCACGACAGTGGCAGAGCGCGAGATACCACTTGACACGAGCGACCGATCTACGCTCCTTCATGCATTTATCACCCACACAAATTCGTTATCATCAAAGAACAAATTAAGGAAATGCTTGCTGAGGGTGAGATTGAACCCACATGCAGTCATTACAATAGTGCAATAACCTTGGCTCAAAAAAAGATGGTACGTCGTGTTTCTGTGTAGATTTCAGGCCAATCAATAAAATCACAAAAAGTGCGCAGCCACCACACATAAGCATCAGAGACGCATTGTATACACTTGGTCGGGCCAAAATTATTATGTCACTGGTCTTCCGCAGCCGGTACTGGCAGGTGCCAATCAAGACGGATAACAGGGCCAATAAAACCTTTACCGCACCAGATAGGTGGAGATCTCAGTTTCGTACAACGCCTTTTGGGCTCAAATGTGCACCAGCAATGTTCCAGGCCATGATGGTCAGGGCACTCGACGGGTACATAGGTGACTTTGCCCTAGCATATTTGGACGATGTAGTGGTGTGGTCGGAGACGTGGGAGGACCGAGTGCCGGGCCCGCATAAGTTCGTTACATGTTAGCGTAAGTGCTCATGTACGTGAAGGAAACAACCTCGCCAATAGTGAAAACCACTAGGCATATTGGATTACTGGTAACATCTCCATCTACTAGCACCGCAGACCTGCAGAGGACTCGAGGGACCCACAATCAATCGACCGCATGAACATCACTAACTCATGCTCACTGAGTTATGGCGCCAGGCAAATTCAGCAGTCTCTCCCTTAATCTGGAAAACAAGGTAAGGTGGAGACCCTCATCATCAACCCTGGAACCCCCTCATGACAATCTTAAGATCTGAATACGAAACTGGTAATTCCTGACAGCACATATCTGATCACGCTTATAATTTCTGACCAGAACATCTTACTTTTCACTTTCAGCCCATTCAATCGTCCAGCAAAGATCACACAGGATAACCATGATTTATATCACGTTCAGAAAACGATTGGTGCCCCAAAATTGGCCACCATTAAGGGAAATGTTACTTTTACCTCATTAGTGGTGATCAATTGACTCAATGTGCCAATTTTCGTAACAAGTAATTACACAGATGTTTATTGCAAGGATGATAATGAAGGTACACAAATCACTGTGTTTGTTACAAATTGAAATATTTAATACAAAAAATTATGTTTTACACTCACATATTAAGTAAGACATATTCGCCTCATAAGTAAGACATATTTTGTTAGGCAGAAAAAATTGATATTATATGTAGTTATGACATAATTGAAACATTGGAGGCTATCGCAATTACTAAAGCAGCTTTGCATAACATTTTATGCAATGTGGTTGTAGTCAGATTGCCTGTTATGAACTGTCCCCANTACACTCACATATTAAGTAAGACATATTCGCCTCATAAGTAAGACATATTTTGTTAGGCAGAAAAAATTGATATTAAATGTAGTTATGACATAATTGTAACATTGGAGGCTATCGCAATTACTAAAGCAGCTTTGCATAACATTTTATGCAATGTGGTTGTAGTCAGATTGCCTGTTATGAACTGTCCCCATCATTGCGATCGCAATAAATTGCCCCATGCATAAGCCTTCCTGAGGTATCACATTTTTTGCCAGCCAACCCAGACGTTCTGCTGAAACATTTGAAAATTAGAATACGTATTTCTTGAGTACGGTTGTCCTCAGAATGTTTCACTAACGCAACTCTGTTTGTTAATGATATTTACATTTTGATGTCAAATATCAATAGCAAAAAACAGCTAGGACTAAATTTTTATTTTTGTATGCGATCGTAATAAAGAAACTCCAATTGTATTTATTAAGGACGATGTTGTAATGAACGACATGCCATAATATTTCTGATTTATCAATATTATCCACTAATTTGTGATTTATTCTTATGTAGTTTATGATACATTTTTATAAGACACCAGGTCAGCATATCCTAATTCGTGATGGATGGAGGTCCTAATAAAAATAAAAGAACTAGATCTGTTTATAATTTATTCACGCACTTTTATTTTCATCATTAAACTGTCTAGCCTCTATTACACTTGTTATTCTCAGTGAGTGCAATATTTAATGTCTATTTCAATTCTAACTAAAGTCCTCAATGTCTCTATATTGGTTTTGGTCAGTTAATTCACACTCATTATTTATACAAGTTCAGTTTGTATGTTGCCATCATTTGAAATGTCTTACACTGACGCATCCACTGCCAGTCTCTCTTTCTTTTTCTCTCTACTTCCCCGATGTTCGCAGTCTGCAGACTCACTCCCGGTGGTCACTCTCGCCATCATTCGATGCTCTGCTGACTCGTAGCTTCTCTGTCTCCAAATATCTCTCGCTTAATGTCGCGCAATCCTCCAAACTATCAAACTGTTGGTCTTCGAGGCCTGTCTCAGATTAAATAGTTTCTATTAAAAAGGTTCCCAGCACCCTGAGTTGCTGTGAGAGAGGCTAGAGCATCGACTAAAACATTCTTTCAAAAATAACTTTTGAAATTCAATTCGCACAAGGTCAAAAGTGCACGAGTCACTATTAGCTTATCTGGTGCATGGGACGGCTCAACTTTATAAATAACTGCGTGCTTCTTACGTTATCACTGATATCTTGGCACACTGTTTCCTCGCTCCAGCAGGATGGGGCAGAGGTTCAGACTGGTAATATGTAACACTGCCCACTGCTGACATCTGTTCGTCCCGAACAGACTCTGCATCATCCGGAACTTCATAGAGTGTCAGTCGGTCGATGTGGACAGCCTTCGTCTTCGCTTTGACGACAAATCCGAAAGATCACATCATTGATCTTCTTCAGAATCCTGGAGGGGCTTCCCAACATTTCTGTACCTTAAGGCAGTACTCTTTTAGCCGCTGTGGGACGTACAGCTACACTAGTTGTCCTCGAAATGCCTTGCCCGACATTCTACTGTCATACAGTGTCTTCATCCTTCACTGTTTATTATTAGGTGCTATCTAGCAAAATCATGAATGCCAACTAGACTCTGACCTAGTTCGCTGGCATAATCTGGCGCAGCAGCTTGCTCTTATGTTGTACAGCAAAACAGTAAGTCACTAGGGAGGCTTAGCTCTCTTCCAAACAGCATCTTCAATGGTGTTACCCATGAAGATTCATAAAAGGCCGAGCAGTAACCAGGGGAAACAATGGATCTTTTGAATCCCAACGTTTTTGGTTATATGCATTAAATATAGACAGGTACTGATCAAGAATGTGGTTAAGCCTCTTCGACAATTCCATCCAACTGAAGGTGTAAGGATGTAGTCCTAGTTTTTTTCATCCCCAGAAACTTAGCTACATCCTGGAACACAGTAGCCTCAATGTTTCTTCGCTCATCTGAGAGGAGTTCTAGTGGCACCCCAAACCTCTATAAGACATGCTGTACAACTGCATCGGCCACAGTATGTGCTTCTTGGTTCGGGAGAAGAATTACCTCAGACCATCTAGTAAAGTAATTTCGGGTCACCAATAGATACCGATTACCTCTCACTGTGACAGGCAAGAGACCCAGAACATCTGAAGTCATCCTCTCGAATGGGGCTTTAATATTGTTTTCCTGGAGGTCTTAGGTCCCTTCCTCGTGATGCAGGTGTCACACATTCGACATAATTTAACAACACCATATCGACTATGAAGCCAGTAGCATCTCAGACAAATTATGTCGAGGGGCTTATTAACACCAGAGTGACTACATTATGAAGTAGTTTGCAATTTATTTAAGACTTTGGGAACCCTGCATTTTGGAATAACCAACTTTAAGTAAGCATGTGTGTTTTCCATAAGTACTTTCCTAGTTCCTGTAAAGCATGCCACTCTTCAGTACGAGGGAATTCCATTGTGACCCGTATGCTTTGACTGCTGTGCTCAGGCTGGGCATCTCTTTCCATTTTGGGCGACAGCCAGCTTCGCTCCACTGCAGTAATTTATGCAAATTGGGATCGTTTAGCTTATATATATCCTAATAGCATCATTACTCCAGGTATGTGACCCATCATAAGATAACTTATGTGTATAGACAGACAACATAACACATACAAGGAAACACCAGATTGATTGAATCTTACCACAATATGTATCTTACCAAAGATGGTTTTAGTTCAGGAACAATTGCCACAGCCAGATCTCCGTAGGCTCCGAACAATACACGTGAGACGAGGAACGAATAAAAGCCAAAACTACCACTAGCTACTGATCAAATCATTATTCACAAAGATTTGAGTGGAAGTAAATTTGATTTAATTGGAAATTTAATATTTTGTTAAAACATCATGAATTAAAGGCATTTATGTGTCAATTACTAAGTATTTGCATAGCAACTCGTTATTGATTTCAAAATTTAATTCACTTTGTGTGGTCTTAACTATGGGTGTAGCCATCTCGTACGTATTTCTTAATTGCAATTCAAATGTAGTTATGTCTCTTCAGGTATTTTAAATAATTTTAAAAACATAAATTAATTTAATAAATAATTTTCTCACAACAATTCAGTTGGGAGCTCAGTTCAGGACTCTGTATGCATATAGATAGAGCAACTTTAACAAAAATGATGATCCAAGAGGGCATAATGTTAGCCAGATTAGTTTCTCAAAAATCATTAATTATTTTACGGGCGTAGTCTGTGTCAAAAATTCTGCATACTTAGCTTAAAATAAATCTTGATATCTGTAACATCTCTTGATATCTACTGTAACTGATTCCGCTGGTGGTGGGCCTTAGTCTTCCCTCACTAACCTATCGTACCTTAGGTATGTCACTAAGTCCTTACCGTACCACACGCAATCGCGGTAACTCAAACTTGGCTTTAAATATAGTCCGTGTAGGTAACACGTGCAGACTTAAATTATTTATCTTCAGATGCAGCGCTTCTTCGCCCCATCGGCAGTCTGCATTTCTGTACGTCACTCTGCCAATTAACAAAAAAAATAAAATATCTCTCAGGCCGACAACTCACTAGGTTATCCCCTACCTGGCGGGAAAACCAAGATGGATATAAGCCTTACAGACTGCACACTTAAACGACGCCTTTAAACATCGCGCCAATCAGGAGATGGCTACATCATATTTTACACATACGTATTGTGTTACCATAACAACCAAACAACAAATTCCTGCATGCAAAGTGGCCCACATAAAAAAAACTTTTGAATTAAAACAAAGACTTACGAACATAATTACAATAGAAATGCGTTTTCTGAGGTTAAAACAACTTGCAATTAATATTATGAATTAGAGCTGTAGTAAATAAAATATATCTGCAAAAAATAAATAATAAACAAAACAAATACATATTATATTAACATATACATTGCAAAAATAAACTGAGATAACTGTGACAGAAATAAGTAGCAGTTATTTAAGGTATTAGAGACTGAACCTGAAATTCTTGTCCTCCATACCTTCAGTGATTCACAACTCTTTTCTTCGGGACGTTCGCTATGACGACATAATGGTTCACATGGTCTCCTAGAAAGTGCATATACATTGCTCTGACGGGGTAAAATATTGTGCTGTATTTTGTAATAATATTCTTGAATATCTTGTAACCACCAGGTTATTTGAACTTCTAGATTCTTAAAATTAAGTAGCCAGCATAATGAAGCATGGTCGGTTCTTTGGTAAATAAATATCTGCCACAAAGGTAGGGTAGAAGTGTGAAATTGCCATCAACATGGCCAGGAGCTCCAAGTGTGTAACACAGTAATTTCACTCTGGCTTGTGCAATACGTTATGTTACTGAAGTATTTAAGCGGTCATTCCTTCCCATCCTGAATCCAATGCCTACATCAATAGCATCAGTATCCAAAATGAATGTGACCTCACATTTCGAAAATTTCAGGACTTGTGGAGGTAACAGAATTTCCTTTGGCTTACTAAAAGCAACTTCACACTCAGTGGTCTAATGAAATTTCATTTTTGCCTTAGTCAGTTCATGTGGTGGTTTGGCAATCGTGCCAAACCCTGGTACAAATCTAAGGTAGTATGCACATAATCCCAGAAAGCTCTGCATATCGGTCTTGTAAGTTGGTTTCGGCCAATTTCTTAAAGCTTTTGCCTTCTCAGTGTATATTTCAATTCCATGGGCAGACCTTACATGTCCCAGGAAATCGGGTTTCTTAGAAACTAATTTCAAGTTGGCTATGGCCACTTTCTAAAATAGAGAGTCTAACAACGATAGGTGCTCTACAAATGTTCTTCCTGTCACGATGATGTCATCTAAGTAAACCTGACATATCTAAAGGGAGGACTTTTTCCATCGGGGATTCGAAGGTGGTAGTGACATTACAAGCCCCAAAAGGTGTTACTTTTATTTGGCAAGTTCCTTTCCTTTGGGCACAAAATGTAGTATTCTCTGAATCCTCTGAGGCCACTTCGCACAGCCAGTACTCACTCTTCATGTCCAAAGTAGAGAACCATTGGGAACCTACTAGGCTGAATCAGTGCGTCGTCTATACTTGGAAGTGGATAACAGTCTTTCTTTGTCACATTATTAAGCTGGTGATAATCTACACAAATCCTTAGAGAACCACCTTTCTTCTTAACAAGTACAATGGGGGAACACCGAGGACTAACTGATGTTTCTATCAAATCTAACTCGTTCATTTTCTTTAGAATTCTCTCAACTGCCTTGTCGGAAGCTAGTGACAGTCGTCTTGGGGTCGGTTTTATGGGCCTGGCTTAACCTGTATTAATGTGGTGGAAGATTACATTAGTCCTTCCAAGGTCATTTGGTCTTCACCAGAAGGCTTCCCTATTTTTCTGCAGTAATTCAGGACAGCCTTCACCTGTCATCAATTGAGATTTTCTCTTGTTCTTACTGGCAGTTCTCCCAATAATTCTGGTAAAGTCCATTCGATTATTTTTTAATCTGTTAGCTCCTGGGATATTTGCAAGTACCTGTGTGACTTCCTTGCAAACTCTTATTATGCCCCCCTCACCAGAATGTAGGGCACTAAAGCACATATTAATTTTTCTAACTGGCAAACTGTCATAATCTGAGTTGACCAAAGTCCTTCCTACAGTGGCACTACCTGGCTGGATGCTACCTTTCTCTGCTAGCTCAATTAAACAAAAATGTCTGACAAATTGCTCTTGACATCTGCCTGTAATGACAATTTAACATAGTGGGTTGACAACACATGACTGGACCACTCATTGGCGAGGACAAATGCTGCTGTGTTGACACAACCAACTCGGCACTGCCTACCCGTAGCACACCAAGTCGAGTAACGATACAGCACCCCAGCTTATGTAGTACATCATCCCCAAAAAATATATATTTATCGTCTATCTGCTATGTATACATCGTGCTCTAGGACGTAACCAAGTTTCATGTTCAACTTACTTTTACTTCTAACTGATGTGGTCAAATGGCAATGTTCCACACTGTTATTGGGCGATCGCTGGGGGGGGGGGACGCCCGAGGATGTCTGGTATAGCTACTGTTATGGTCGCCTCTGTGTAGACGACCATCTGCAAGGAACATCATTCTAACTCCCCTTCACCAGTATTGCATTCAAATCCTGTTTCATCGAATGTGCCTGTAAGTACATTGTGGCCTATCCAGCAGTTACCGATCTTCACCCCCACCCCCTCCCCCAGTGTAGGTGTTTACAGGTTTTTCTAATGTGTTGTACTCTCATCTGCCTCTCGCTGCCTTATACCCGCTCTAGCTTATTTTACTGCTGATTATGTTGTGGGAAGTATGCTCTCAGGTGTCCACATGACCAACACCCAGGCCATTTGGATTGGGGGCGGTGAAACCTTGCAACATATACCCTGGAAGCGATATTACTCATAGCCATCTGCAACTCTTTCAGTGTATTCTTCATGCTGTCTTCGTCGTCTTCTTTCAGCGTCACTGCCCATATTGTCGTCATGGTGCAGATCCCTGTATTTATGACTCCACCTCCAGTGCTCGGGCCAGGGCGTCCTAAATGAAGGGGGGGGGGAGCAGTCAAATATACCGCTTGACATACCTCTTTGTCGGCTTGACGTCGATGAAGAAGCCAACTGCCCTGATGTCGCGCGCATCCTCAGGACACCCTTCCAGAGATAGGTGGGACAACCGCTCGGTGTCTTGCCATAGCTCCTACAGTTGCTCTACTGGTCTCTGGGTGCGGCTTCGCAGTTGGGCATGGTGGGAATGTCACAGGTATCGGTCACCGAAACGTAACTTCAAGTCAAACACAAGTATGGGGTACTCCAGACGCTGTCACTCTGGGAGAGATTGTAATATACTTTGTGCAAGACCTCTAAATACAGTGGTGAGGTAGTAAGCTCGCTGGTCGTCTGACCAGCTATTCAGTGTAGCGAATTTTTCGCACTGGTGTTTGTACTCCCGCCAATGAGTCTGACCATCGTAAGGAGTGGTCTTAATTGTAAACCCTTTCCCCACTCCTGCCTGTGCAAAACCAATGTCACAGAGCTGTTGGTTGTCCTCCGAGGTTGCTGCATTGACTTACAATTTGCACTGCTTCCCCACTTTTCTCGGCTGCAGATCTGGTGGTAGTGAAACTCCGTTCCGTCTTCAATGCATATATTTCCTTTTTTAATTTCATTCTCAACACTGTCCGTCCTGTCGTTTACACGGTTCACAATTTAATTTACACTGTCCATTCATTCTTTTTCATTGTCAATTTTCTCGTCTTCACAGTGAATTCTCGTATTCACTAACTCGCTAATGCCTTCTATTTCCCCGTCTACATTTTCGTTTACTGTATCTATTTTCTTATCTATGAATAACTTACATTTGATATTCGGCTATTTACAGTCTCGTTTACACTACTTACGTTCCGGTTCGCACTGCTTTTTTTTTGTTATTTACACATTTTCTCAAGCTATTTACACTTTCACTCACTTGACTATGCCACCCTCAATTAATGATTGCAGTGCTTTCAATTCTGCAACAATTTTCTTGTTAACATTCACTGCGGCGATTGCACAAATGTCTTAATATTTTAACCTAGAGCATTTACAATTGATTTATTAATAATTGCCTCCATCCCACTTCTGACAGCAGTGTTACAAGACGTCAAATAAGAGTATCCGAGTTTGTGAGGGATGGATGTCTTAGTAAAATTAAAAGAACTAGATTTTATTATAATTTATTCACACAGCTATTATTGACCACATTAAAACAGCTATCTCCGTTATTACTCTTTCATTCTCAGTGACCGCAATAGTTAATGTCTTCCTCAATTGTAATTAAAGTTCTTCTCAATGTCTATATTGGTTACAGTCATTTAATTTACACTCATTGTTTACTCATGTTCAGTCTGTCTATTGCCATCATTCCAAATGTTTGTCACTCACGCATCAGTTCAATAGTCCCGCCGGCCAGTCTCACTCTTCGCTTCACTGATGATCGCAGTTCGCAGAATTCACTCCCACTTGTCACTTTCGCCGCCACTTGACGCTTTTCTGGCTCGTCGCTTCTCTTTCTTAGAACACCTGTCGCTTAATGTCACGTTATCCTCCAAATTCTCAAACTGTCAGCTCGGAGGCCCATCGCGGCTTAAGTAGTCTCGCTGACCCGATGTCTGGAAGGTCCCCCGCTCCCCGACTTATGCTGAGAGATGCTGGGTCACTGAACATAATTTTTTTTCAAATGTAACCTCAGAAATTAATTCCTCCCAATGTCAGGAGCCCACGAGTCGCGATAATCTTATCTGGCGCACGTGGCGACTCACTTTTGTAAACGCCGTGCGCCTTCCGTAACCACTCTGACCTTGGCACACTGCTTCCTCGCTCCAGTGGGACGGGACAAGGGAAGCGATACTGACCCGCAACATTTAACAGTATTTAAATAAATTTATTACAAAATCTTTTTCTTTAGTGACACGTACTTTTAGCGTCAAACGTTGTGAGGGCTGGTCTGTCTAGTCCTAGTTCATCTCCCACTCCCCTCGCTGACCAAGGATATGTCCTGCCACCTCTCCCCTCCACCCGGACCATCCTTGGATCACAAGGTGTACCGTTGAACGACGTGCTACGCGTCCTGCAAACATTCGACTGACCACTTAAAAAAGAAGAGTTTTAAAAGTGCATCAACACTTCTATTGCAGACATGTTTGTTTTGTAGGATAGTTTGTTGCGCGCCACCGTACAGTACTAGATGTTCTGGGTTTAAGTTCCAGGCAAAGTAAGGATGTATTAATTTTTCCAGCTTTACGTCTTTAAAAATTTATTGGCGTGAATACGAAGTTTTTACAAAGGTGAGTAGGGATAACCTCAATATCATAGTCAGTACTAAAAATCAATGACATATTTTTACTCAGTTTGTCAGAATATTTTATTTAGTATCAAGTGCTACCAGCAAAAAGTAATTTAACCTAAATGAAGTAGTTTCACTGTAATTGCATTTTTTTTATGAAACTATGCATTAACATTAAAAACCAGTAAACGAGACAATTGTGCGAAAATATGGTTTGCAGAGGTTGGTGATACAATCAAAAGACATATCGTTACAAATTTAGTTAACTTATCTGTTCGCCTGTTAGTAGAATATTACTGAAAAGCGGAATTAAAAACAGTCTACATATTATTAAAATTTTCAAGACTCCAACACCTAACTGAGTTAGAGTTTCAAGCAATCTTACTGTATGTAATTTTTTTATTTAGTCTTTATTTTCTGGTTCCGCAGTTAAGTAAATCTTTGCCTTTTATACCACTGAAGTACAGTAAATATGCATACATTTCAATAAACTAATACAAAAACAGTTATAATTCTATCTTAAATATATGAACGAGCTACACCGGAGAGCCAAAAAAAACTGGTTTAGGCGTGCGTATGCAAATAACAGAGGTATGGAACCAATCAGAGTAACGCGATGCGGTCTGTAGCGCCTATATAAGACAACAAGCGTGTAGTAAATTTGCTAGATCGGTTACTGCTGCTACAATGGCAGGTTATCAAGATTTAAATGAGTTTGAACGTGGTGTTATAGTCGGCGCACGAGAGATGGGACATAGCATCTCCGAGGTAGCGATAAAATTTGGATTCTCGCGTAGGACCATTTCACGAGTGTGCCGTTAATATCGGGAATCCGGTAAAACATCAAATCTTCGACATCACTGCGGCCGGAAAAAGATCGTGAACGAACAGGACAAACGACGACTGACGAGAATCATTAAACGTGACAGACGTGCAACCCTTTCTCAAATTGGCGCAGATTTCAATGCAGGGGCATCAACGGACTATCATTGATATGGGCTTTCGAAGCCGAAGGCTCACTCGTGTACCGTTGTTGACTACACGACACAAAGCTTAACGCCTCGCCTGGACCCACCAACACCGCCATTGAACTGTTACCTGGTCTGACGAGTCTCGTTTCTAATTGTATCGGGCGGATGGACGTGTACGGGTATGGAGACATCCTCATGAATCCATGGACCGTACATATCAACAGGAGACTGTTCAAGCTGATGGAGGCTCTGTAATGGTATGGGGCGTGTGCAGTTGGCGTGAAATGGGACCCTGATACGTCTAGATACGACTCTGACAGGTGACAGATACGTAAGAATCCTGTCCTTACACCTGCACCCATTCATGTCGATCGTGCATTCCGACGGATGTGGACAATTCCAGCAGGACAATGCGACAGCCCACATGTCGAGAGTTGCTACTGAGTAGCTCCAGGAACACTCTTCTGAATTTAGACACTTCCATTGGCCACCTAAATCACCAAACATTAACATTATTGACCATATCTGGAATGCCTTGCAACGTGCTGTTCAGAAGAGATCTCCACCACCTCGCGCTCCTATGGATTTGTGGACTGCCCTGCAGGATTCATGGTGTTAATTGCCTCCTGCATACCTTCAGACATTAGTCGCAACCATGCCACGTCGTCTTGCGGCACTTCTGCGAGCTAGCAGACCCTATATGATATTAGACAAGTGTACCAGTTTTTTTTTTTTTTTTTTGGCTCTTCAGTGTATTTGGAAACGTCAACTGACTGACAATAAAGTATTTAGGAAAACAATGATTAATTTATTGATTGATAGATTTGGATGAGTCTTAGTATAAGAGAGGTCTTCAGAGCCTATGTGGTGTGGGTGAAATGAGATGGACATGGAGCAGTGCCTGAATGCAAGGTGGGAAAACGAGGCCCCGAGATAACTCACCTACCACGATTTCCACATGCAAAAATCCCGGTTGACATTCCCAGGAACCAAACCCGTATCTCAGTGGTTGCAGGCGAACTGCCTCAACCGCGGCTTTCGACATGCCGTGATAACATTTGTGAACTGAATTTTTTTTTTCAGAAAGCAACTTCAAGAAGTCAAACCAATGAAAATAATTTAATAACATGAATAGTTAACAACACTAATTTACAAGTGTTATATTAAAAAACTTTAAATTACTCACCATAGATTGAATAGACAATGGACGATGAATTAAAAAAAAAAAATCTTTAGGTCACCAAAACACAAAATTTAAAAACTGGAGTGACATAGTCATTTAACAACCACCAGTTTACAAGTGTTATAATTTAATAAGTAAATAACAATTGAATACAGTATGATAGTATATTATTAGAACAACGTGATGATAACATTAAACAATAAAGACCCATTATGATGTTACAAATAAGCATAAATATTGAAAAATAGTGAGGTACAAGTATTCAGTTGTAACCAATTATTACTGAACAAGACGTGAGCATATAATGTTAAGGTACGTAGTGACTATAATAATAAGCAGTGATACCAAGATCATGGCGTGGGGAAAATAAACAAAATAAGGGAAAAGATACTGAAATATTACGCTTATATCTACTTATTTACAAGTATTCAGAATTACAACTATTAATTGCTCAAATGGAACCATGTAACATTCATGATTACAGTTGCTTTGACATAAAAGATTGTATGTATTAGTACAAGTCGATATAAAAGAAAGATAATGTATGTAATAGTATAACTACAAATAGAAGTGGATAGCAATTTTACAAACTGATCACACATACTACGAATATGTCTAAACATAGCAATGCTTAGAATGTTTATTCACTGTTTTTGAGGAAGCATAGGGAAACGTAAAACTATTCATAGCTCACTAATTAAAAAGTGATTAAGCAAAACAAATTAATGACATTGTAGAGTACATGTATCAGTAAGATATAATCTAGTTTCAATATTTACAATGACTGAGCTAAGCAAGAGCTGTCGCTATTATATTAACTAAAAATTTCTTGCTCATTGCAGCTGTCATGATGTGAATTTTTCGCACTTTCATCATCTGTGTCATCACTGTAACTATCCTGTTTGATTAAGAACTCATCTACTGCTAGCTCCATGAGGCAGTCGTTCTTCCAGTACTCTTCGTCAATTCCTTTAACGTGTCTGCAATATCCCACCCAGTCTTTCTTTGTTACAGCTTCTATTGTTAGCCTCTGTAAGACTTGCAGTGATAAATCTCCAGTCGTGTTGTGAGCTCTGATGTGGCGTTTAATCTTAGCCCAGGCTAGTTCTATGGCATTAAAATCACACATATAAGGGGGCAATCTAAGTACAGTATGGCCATGTTGCTGGAATGTCCCGTCGACAGCGAATATTTTTTTCTCTTGGTTGATGGTTTTCAAGCAATTCAATGAGAGAAGCTTTTGTAATTGCTTCGTCGCAAGAGACCCCTTATTCTTGTAGCTACGCCACGATTTCTTTCTTCACGTTATATTTTGATGATGTCCTTTCTACTTGCTTTGAATGATATGGCGCATTGCCCATAACTATCGCGGAATTTGGTGGCAGATTTGGTAAAATTTTCTGCAAAATCCGCTTCTCAAAATTCAGAACATTCATCTGCCCATGATAATCACCTGTACTCGAATTTGCCTTGTAAATTAACTGCCCGCCCAGAAGAAAACCGTCTTGCTACTCGATATGCACAACAATAAGTATGTTTGCTGCATTACCACTTTCTACCAATCCTTCAACGTCACCTTTATTTTTCCAGTACTTCCTAAATGCAAAATCAGTGTCAATCCACGTTTCATCAATGTAAAGTATGTTCCTGCCTTCTCTTCTCAGCTGTTTCATTGTTGTCAAATACTTTGAACGCCACATGATGATGTAAGCTCTTTCAACAAGAAACACCCCCTTCTTTTATGATTTTTCCACAAAAAGCCCATGTCTTTGAGGAGTCTTCGTAGAGACGACCGACTCCAATTCCACGCAATCTTTTCACGCAAAACTGGCATAAGTTTACCTACAGTTGGTAAAATTTTCTTGACGACGTAAAATTCTCTAATAGTGTCCCTTATCACACGCCTTTCAAAGCTATCGATAACAGTTTCCGTAGTTTTTTTTGGCCTGAAATGACAGACAAATTTATACATAAACTTATTTTCTAGGCACTTAGTTTTAAGGTTAACTATACACAATACAAATATATAAATATATACCGGCGATACATGTCCCAAAGCTTCTGAACTATTAAGTATGTGAAAGAATGAACGAATTTCACTTCCATCTGAATTTGTTCTCTTTGAAATACTCGTATTTATTACCATATTTCTTTGTTTGATATAGGTAAATAAAACAAAATATCAAAGGCATTTTCTTTAAAAAAAAATATGTTTTAAATTTTAAGTTTTGATGTGCACTTATAGTATTACAGACTGTATGTGTAAAAGTATCACAAAATAATTTTTCCTGTAAAAAATGGTATATATATATATATATATATATGCAATTTGATATANAAATACTCGGATTTATTACCATATTTCTTTGTTTGATATAGGTAAATAAAACAAAATATCAAAGGCATTTTCTTTTTAAAAAAATATGTTTTAAATTTTAAGTTTTGATGTGCACTTATAGTATTACAGACTGTATGTGTAAAAGTACCACAAAATAATTTTTCCTGTAAAAAATGGTATATATATATATATATATATATATATATGCAATTTGATACATCCTTTGGACTGCTGATTGCGCAATTAATATCGATGTTAAAAAATTCCATATTTAGTGAATTTTAACAGAGACTTCTAGTATTCAAATACAATACTGAATACCTTCGACATGTACATTACAAATTGCAGTTAAATAATTATGAAAACTACGCCAAATTTAATATTTTTAAATAAAATCTGTTCAATGGTTTTTGTTGACTGAATATATTACTTGCAAATATCACTGAAAAGTCACGGATGACACATTACTATTGGTGCAATGTTTGAAAAGCATAGCAGTTCAGTCAAGAAAATAAACCTTGCTTTGATGCTGTTACGTGAGGTATTTATCTTCATCTGTCAAAGAGACTAAACATTAACATAAATTCATCACATTGCAGATGTAAAAAGGACCCGACAGTCTGGCGCGGAAGTGCATTGCAAGGGTTTGGTACAAAACACATTATTCCTAAACAGCTGGATATTTTGTAGGGGCGTCCAAACACCATGTTTAAAGTTCTTATTCAAACTCCAAGAATTATTTTCGACGTAAAAAGGGCTTAATTGGGTGCTTTCAGAAACAGTTTCAGCAACATATTTTTGTATGCAAGCACTTAAGAGTGTCCACACAAAAAGGGTGGCTGTTCAGTACCTTGATGGTAGGCAAACTGAGTGGCTTTGGTGCCACTTTCTTCGTTGACCGCTGTTTGGTGATAGTGTGCAATGGTGCTGGTTTATGTCCATCCTCGTGTTGCTTAATTATCCTCTAATGCTGGAAGTATAACGGTAGCAAGCAGCCAAGAGTGCCGAAATATATTTTGTTGCACTGGTAAATGATGATTATGGCTGATAGCACAAAATGCACATGTTTCTAGCAAATTTGCACATAAACAACTGTCACCTGCCGAGTATTTCCGTATGACCACTTCAGCTCCACAGGCTTCCTGCTTAACTTGAAACTCATCCAGTTTTCTCTGCAGTTCGTCATGTAGCGAAGTTGCAAGGGGGGCGACCAGACTTTCAACGAATGCCGACTCTGTGCGTGAGCAAGTTCGAGGGCGACATGTTCTTTACCGGCTTCCGGTCGTCCTCGTAGCTGTCACTGGCGGCGCGGTTGGCAACCCTGACTACGAAGACTGTGCTAAACTTAGCAAGAAAGGATTTTTCCGTGACAAACGAGTCCTGCGTCGCCTGGTTCCTCGTTCCACACGCCTTTAAGGCACTCAAGGTTGCTACCGATTCCTTAGTGTTCGCGTTCTATCCTGAATTACATCGGTGCCTGACTTCCGGGGTTTAAGAACGTGATTCGACAGTTGAAATCCTAAGCATTTGCCAGCAAATAAGCACGCACTTCATTTAACAACACGGTCAGCGTTGTTCATTGTGGCCATCCCTGAAAGAATAACACATATGGTTCATGGTTAAGAGAACCATTTAGTTTTTATTTTGTGTAAACGTTAACTCTACTGACCAATAACATTAAGCCAGCACATGTTTTAATTTGTAAGGATTTGCTATATCACGTACTTAGAAACAGCACCACTATTTTCCTACAACTGGTGTAGGAAAATTGGGGGAAAAAAAATCCCCAGCACAGTTGTTGTAATCTAATCAGGACCTCCCGAATGCAAGTCAGTTTACCGCGTGAACAAAGATATATATATATATATATATTTATTTTTTTTCGAATTATTTTCTTAGTCGTGCTCCGCGCCTATTGTGCATTACTGCCACAGTTGTAAAAATGTATTATTGCTAAATGCCTTATGACCAATAGCCATCCATCACTCAGCTGATATTTTTTAATCGTTAGAAAAATTAATTACTATTTTGTCAGCTGTTATTATTATGATGTAAATAATAAACGGATATCACTGCAGCCACGGAGTTAATAAATGTTAAATAAATTTCTTCTCAGTGCAACTATTTTAAAGATAACTGTTTCAAACAAAAAAAAATCAACGCAACATAATCAAATAATACTGCCACGCTACGAAATTTTCTAAATATTTTATTTATTCATAATTTTTTTGTACAATGCAAATTTTAATGTTAAATTCTAGAAAAAATATTAAACATTACAATTGGCTGGATTTCTTAATTTGCCAGTATTCCTTACAAAATATCAAGTAAAATATTTTTTGTTTGAAACGGTTATCATTCAAATGGATGCATCCAGAAGGAAATTCTTTAAAAAATTTTCCGCATTTAAACTCTGTGACTGCAGTCTAGGTAGCAGATAAGACATACATAGAACCGCTTTTTGCTATTCGCTGCCAGTGTTACTAAAATAATACAGTTAGTTTTTACGTTAAAATACACATACTTGCAATCATGAAGTTTTTTCTAATATTGATTTCAAATGGTCGCAGTTAACTCTAAATCAACTATGATAAAGTTCGTTCTTTGACAAATTATTATTTTTTAATTCAAGATAATTTTAGCTGTACTCCTCTTCAACACTTGACGTATTTACTATTTTTCGAGGTGTTTCGACTAGAACAATATGAAGCAGAGTTCTGCAAAGAGAAACCCAATAGGCGAGGTGTTTATATTATTATTAATAATGACTGTTCATACTCCCATAAGGAGGGGGTGTAGGGCGTTTACTTATCTGCATGGAGGGGAACCATGGAATCACACTCACCAGACAAACGAATGTAACGACATAGACCCGGACCTTACATATTTTGTACACACTACGCAGATACCCAATTTAAACACACAACATTTAAAACTAAAAGATGATGTGCAAGGCAAATCTTCGTGAATAATTCTATGGATAAAATGATAACTAAATTTATATATCGACATGTTAATACTAGTAATTTAGAACCTGCTAATGTTAGTTTATAGATGTGCAAATAAACACAAAACTGGCATAAATAACAAATGTGCTGGGCCTATAAGCTCAACTAGCCGGAAACCGGACCTATCACTTAACTTCGTATTGTAAATTACTTTGTATATTTCTGAGAAGAAAGAATAAAATAATATTCTAATATTATTGACCATTTCAGGATTTTAATTAATTCAAGAAATGTAATTTGTTCTGGTTCAGCCTGTGTTACTCGTTGCAGGTAGGCCTGTTCATTAGGTTGTGATTTCTCGTATGAACTGTCTATCATTAGCGTCTTCATTGGGGGAGAATTGTTTTTCTAAAATGTGCTTTTAAAGTGAATACACTTAAGAGCCAAACAAACTGTTACACCTGCCTAACATCATGTAGGTTCCCCACGAGCACGCATAAGTGCCGCAATACGACGTGGCATGGTTGCGACTAATGTCTGAAGGTATACAGGAGGCATTTCACACCATGAATACTGCAGGGCAGTCCACAAATCCATAGGAGTGCGAGGCGGTGGAGATATCTTCTGAACAGCACGTTGCAAGGCATCCCAGATATGCTCAATAATTTTCATGTCTGGTGATTTAGGTGGCCAATGGAAGTGTCTAAAGTCAGAAGAGTGTTCCTGAAGCCACTCGGTAGCAACTCTCGACGTCTGGGGTGTCGCATTGACCTGCTGGAATTGTCCACATCCGTCGGAATGCACAATGGACATGAATGGGTGCAGGTAATCGGACAGAATGCTTATGTTGAGACTCTTCAGACTAGGCAACGTGTTTCCAGTCATCAACAGTTCAATGGCGGTGTTGGTAAGCTCAGACGAGGCGTAAAGCTTTGTGTCGTGCAGTCAACAACGGTACACGAGTGGACCTTCGGCTCCGAAAGCCCATATCAATGATGGTCCGTTGAATATTTCGCATGCTGGCACTTGTTGATGCCCCTGCATTGAAATCTGCGCCAATTTGAGAAAGGGTTGCACGTCTGTCACGTTTAATGATTCTCGTCAGTCGTCGTTTATCCCGTTCGTTCGCGGTCTTTTTCCGGCCGCAGCGATGTCGAAGATTTGATGTTTTACCGGATTCCCGATATCAACGATACACTCGTGTTATGGTCGTACGCCAAAATTTAAATTTTATCGCTACCTCGTAGATGCTGTGTCCCATCTCTCGTGCGCCGACTATAACACCACGTTCAAACTGACTTGAATGTTCATAACCTGCCATTGTAGCAGCAGTAACCGATCTAGAAACTTTACCATACGCCTGTTATATATAGGCGCTACCGACTGCATCGCGTTACTCTGATTGGTTCAATACCTCTGTTATTTGCATACGCACGCCAATACCAGTTTTTTTTTGCTCTCCAGTGTATAATCCCTGAAGTTGTAATTATAGCCGAAGTGCAAATATGTTTAATTGTTCCGCGGAGTGTTCCTGAAAGCTTCCACATTTCTAGTGGTTTTTTAGCGACTTCGTTAACTAGATTACCAAATTTATGAATTTTTGTTTCTTCTAACGGGGGCTTTTAATCTCTTATATTCTGTCCTAGCCTGCGGTGTGCGTGTTCTTTGGGCCTGATTGCGCGCCCGTCTTTTTAAAGTGATTAAATAATAAATGTATGGGTATATTTTCTGTTCAAATACATCTATAAGCTCTTTCTGGAATCGTCCTAATCTTTTAAAAGTTCTGCTTACGGTCTATTTGTATTTCACATTGTATTCTTCCACCATACGTAAAATTAATATTGGCATGGGCCTTGGCATTATTCATGCGTTGGTCAATTGAAACTGTAAAATTATAAGAAAAATAATAATTTGTAAAATTTTGCTAATCCTTACAACTTACGCAAAAAAAAACGAAGCAAAAGAAATACTTTTAGTATTCAGAAATGTTTACTTGACACTCTTAATTCAACTCTGTAACAAACTTTACGGGGCGTTCGCCAGTCAGTGTGTCCGTTAAAATGTATTGAAATATGCAAGTGAAATTTTTGTAAGGATGATTACAAAAGTGCTTAGTTAACAGTGAACAGATTATAATGACCGTAACGTCTAACAACACGCCCTTGGTACAAGAGTCCTGGGTGGTCATTGCAAGCCGGATGAATAATTGTATGCTCCCAACCTCCTACATGTCTATATTTATGAGGGCAGAATCGAAACCCAGGTGCTTTCAGAGCGCATTATAATCTTGGAGTTTACGTCGTTTTTCAGGCTTTCCACATACGGAAAAAAAATATTTTGTGGCAGCCAAGAAATATTTTGTTTTTTATTCACGGTGCCAAATTTATTTTGTGGCGAACACAAAATAATTTAGTTGTTAACACTTAATTTTTGTGTCTACTAAAACAATTATTTTGTGGTCGTTACGAAAAACATTTGACAGAGTGACTTCACAACAAAATACGTTTCTGTGTTCACGCAACAAAAAAAATGAACTATAGGCTGTCCACGGTTACTTCCTACTTTTCAGAAGCACTGATAAAAAGTTCTACTTCCAGGATATTCCTCCGCCTCATGAAAAAAAAGCTTTACTAAGTCTAGAAAAATTACACCAATGGTACATCGCACCGGATTCGTGTGCACTCAGTTTAATATTATTTACCATAAGGACAATTTCTTACTAGGTGATAACCGCACACCTTTTTCCTGCCTGTATATATTGATATAAATTATTAATTTAATATTTACTTTATTGACACATTATAAGTAAAACTTCAATTTAACTAAAAATAATTACAAAACAATTACAAAAAGCTTTTAACACTTGACATTTTTAGGAATTAATCAAAAACGTCATATATAGGATGATTTTTCGAAGGTTTCATTCAAAAATTGTGAAGAAACTGCGAAAAGACTATTTGATGTTTATTGAATTTCGAGATTAAATTTATTCGTTTTTCTTCGTGGCACACCAACGAAAGAATTTTAAACTATAGGTGAAGTAACTAATGTACACAAGCGTAAGTAAAAAATTTCATCGAGACCCAACTTTTTTTTATTATTTATCGGATCACTGTTTTGTTTGAATGCAGCGCTTTGTGTAACTTCTAACGACTGAACAAATATTTATTCACAAGTTCACAGTGCCGAAGACATAGCTGCTGTGTGTTCAAACCATAAGAAAAGTAACTTACTTGATACGTTTTGTTCTCTATACTCAGTCTGTAACTCTGTGATCTTCGTGGCTCAGGTAGTTGATTCGCCTCCCGACCACAAAGTTTTGTGTTTGAATCCAAGGTAATAAATGCAGGTGCGTGTAAACTTAAGATATTACAGTACGTTAGGGGTCCTCCGAATATACTTCAGGCATTAAGTAGAGGCGTTAAAACAAGAAACAATTACAATGAATTTGATCGTAACTCACACACTGTCAGTATTCTCACTCGTTCCATCCACCGAGCGAAGTGGCATTGTGGTATTTCACTGAACTTCATTTTCTCTCTCTCTCTCTCTCTCTCTCTCTGAAGTCACTTAGAGTTTAGTGTGGCAAGTGGTGTATTGCAGTAAATTATTTAACGAGGGAACGAGACCGTATAAACGTTACACCATGACGCAACAGCACGATGCTGAAATTATTCAACAACTTTGTATCTGCAAGCGAGATATTTCTTTGCTGTAGTTATCGACGCGTGCGAGTACGTATCTTTTCTAATAACTTGTGTGGGTACATATTATTTAATTTGTTGCAGTTTTTATGAAAACGAATTATGCTTTAATAAATTATAACATGTTCTTCTGTTTACCAGGTCAGCTACTGTAAATCTATCTTGTTACATCGACTGGTAAGTGATACAACACAATAAAAAGAGTTCCTTTTTACATAACCAGTGACCCACGCATAAAACAGCCTTTTTTTAGTTATGCGTTTAATTGGTGACAACTGTAATCACTATTGCAGATTAATGCTAAACAAGTTGGTTTAGAGTAGTTATATGTATACCCCGCTTACAGAAACGAGAAAACCCTCGAGCAACCTAAGCAACCTATTGCAGAAAGTTTTTTAATGTTGTCCGTCTGTTGTCACACAATTTAATACGTTTCCCAGGGTATCAGGTATAATGAATGCGGTGTAAAAGTTGCATGATTTAACTAAGTTTCAAAAATATACACAGCAATTAGTTTGTTTTGATATGATTACTTTTTACATGTTCGATAGTAAAGACAAGATCCAAAAATATTTAAATATTTAATACGTTTCCCAGAGTATCAGGTATAATGAATGCGGTGTAAAAGTTGCATGATTTAACTAAGTTTCAAAAATATACACAGCAATTAGTTTGTTTTGATATGATTACTTTTTACATGTTCGATAGTAAAGACAAGATCCAAAAATATTTAAATATTTAATACGTTTCCCAGAGTATCAGGTATAATGAATGCGGTGTAAAAGTTGCATGATTTAACTAAGTTTCAAAAATATACACAGCAATTAGTTTGTTTTGATATGATTACTTTTTACATGTTCGATAGTAAAGACAAGATCCAAAAATATTTAAATATTTAATACGTTTCCCAGAGTATCAGGTATAATGAATGCGGTGTAAAAGTTGCATGATTTAACTAAGTTTCAAAAATATACACAGCAATTAGTTTGTTTTGATATGATTACTTTTTACATGTTCGATAGTAAAGACAAGATCCAAAAATATTTGTAAGCGCTTGTAGACTCTGCTGAAATTTGAGCATGAAAATGATAAGTATTCCCTTCACAGTGTCGATACTTTACGAAAGTGTTATCACGGCTTAAAGCGATTGCTGGAATAAATATTGTGTGATGTGTGTCACATTTCCTGTCCACAGTAATCTCAAGAAACGCCTGCTTTCTCTGTAATAGGATATAGACTCCCAAATGCAAAATTTTATTTTAATGTCCCTCAATTTTCAGAGTCACTTTTAGTACGTACATGCTATATACTACAAATAAGCAAACAGTCAATTCTTATGTACGAATTTTGCCGGTACCAGTATTTAACAAAAAAAAAATGGTTCCGTTTTCTAAACAGAAGTTACACAATACCTTTCAGGAAGCAAACAATCATTACAATTAGAAAATGTAGTGTTCGTGCAGTTTTAATACTATTTATTGCGAGTAAAATAAAACATATAAATGAGATGTTGAATATAGTTAATATTTCTCTCTCAGAACATTATTAAAACCTTCGTACAGAAGCATAATTTGACGACTGTTTTATAGGGTTACCGTGAATTAAAATGCATAGGGGTTTTCCATTAAATTCATTCACTTGAACTTTTGTGTGTTGAGTTGAAATGCCAATCTGGATCATGTGCCACGGAAGCCTTGTGTTTACATGTCCGAATGCATACTTTTATGCACGTTGCATTAATAATAGAGGCATTTGCAAAGTGAAGAAACCGGTCCACGTAAAAAGAAGTGCTGTGAAATCGGCAGGAAATATTAGAATATGATTTTATTCTTTGTTCTTAAGAAATATAAAAGTAATTTACAATGCCCAGTTAAGTGATAAGTTCGGTTCATGGTTAATTAAGCTTATAAGCCCAGTATAATTGTTATTTATGCCACATATGAAAACTAACATTGACGGGTTCTAAATAACTGCCGATACCTAAATTAAGTTCTCATTTCATCTAAGGAATCATTAACGAAGTTCACGAGTTACTGACTACTGCCACAGAAAAGGCAACCAGTTGAGAAAACTTAAGATTTGATTATACTTCTGCGTCAGCATCATGTTACCATTTGCACAACATGCATTCGTAACGGAGTATTTTACTATATATCAGCAATGATGAGTGGACGAATAACAAATGATACTCTAAAGTTTGTACTGTCCTTATTAGACCAATATTTTGTGGTATTAATTTAATGAGTATTAATGAAAACGTATAAAGAAACTAAAGCATTACACTTAGTTGGATGAAGAAAATTAATTATTTTTGTCATTGACTGGTAAGTGTTGTGGGCTTACAGTATTTTCCTGCTTCATTTCTACGCGTCAGTCACTATCGAATCAAACGACTAACTTCGTTAGTAAGATTTGTATGATATTTCGACCAAACACCGTTATTAAACTATCAGCATGCTCGCAATTTGATAGACCACCGGTGGCTTTCGAAATAAGAGGACGCTTTCCCAATCGAGCACGTGTAGGAAGTAATTAGACGGAGCTTGATATCACGGCTGACGCTTGTAACATTCGATCCGTTTGCTGAGCCAGAAGAGAAAGGCCTGGAATGCCACGCCGCTGTATTTGGTTCACGGATTTAGTGAGTAATTTCTAAATGCCAGGTTTAGATTATTGTCTGAGCACATTGTCTATCGTTACCGAACACGCATAATTATAATCGTAAACCTGTTTATTAATTTCGAAACTGTTACTTTTAATGAAACGTGAAGTTATATACCATGGACCAGACTTCATGGGCCAAACTCACTGGGCTAAGAGGAGGGGAGTGTGGGGAGGGGGCAGCAAAGGAATAATAACTCGGTATAAGGAAATCGAGGTCGCGGGGATAAGTTAAAGGGGCAAGTAGGCAGCAAGCGTCATTGAATGCGTCACCGATGCGTGCGTGGAGGTGGCCTTGGTTGCTGGCAAATCAATATGTGTCTGCAAATTGTTCGGAAAACATTGCAGGCTTTCCGCGAGTAGAGTTGGGGCCACGGTGGCTGAGGGGTTAGACTGGTCGCCTCCCACCACAAGGCGAAACGGGTTCAATCCCAATCTGGTTCACTTTGTATTTTCGCAAGTGGGAATCGTACCGGATGATGCCACTGGTCGGTGAATTTTCTCGGGGATATCCTGTTTCCCCCGCCCTTTCATTCCAGCGCTGCTCCATACTCACCTCACTTCACCTTTATCGTCTCTCAAGGCCTCGCTGTTAAGAACCGCCCGTTTAAATTACTGTTTAATTAGTGATTACCATCAACTAAAATTATCACTAGAATTTTACTGATTCAAGTTGAGCAGTTTCGACAGATCTGCAGTCAAATTCGCTCATTTGGAGCAGGTTTAACTGTTCCGTATTTAGAGTGTACATCTACATCAAACTGTTCGTCAACATATGAATGAAGTCTTTAGGAATCGTTGATCATTCAAGAATCGGACAATGGTCCAGCTCCTCTTCCGTGGTATCCACGAGGCCCTCATCTGACAACACCAAATAACGCGCTCAGGGGTTTCAGCAAGAAAAATGTGCGGAAGCGCCGCTCTATAACCAACGATCAGTTCAAAAATACAGTGTTCACAGCCTTCGAGAAAGTGACGCCAAGAATGTAAATTGTCATTAACAACAGAACTCGGCGTCGAATTCAGCTATGCAGAGACCTCGGACGGACGCATACGGATATTTTGAATTCCTGAGGGGTATGGTCCACCTTTTGTAATACGTTCATACATACGGACTTACTGTATTAGATGGACTTATGGGTATGCTGACTTTGCGCACATCCTGTACTTGAGCGCAATTTTTGATTTCATCGCTTACTGGTGACTATATAAGCCGTAATTTACTAACGTGACCACTCTACTGTTTATTGATTTCTCAACCACTGAGTCTTTATTACTGTATGCTAAAAGAGACTTTGGGACGTGCCACACACATTTTTGGCCAATGGCAGAAGTCAAACGAGCGGTCCAACACCTTGGAATTTAGTACGTATTCATAAAGTTATGCGAATTCGGTAAGTACCTACATATAGCAAAATTTTATTTACAACCGTGTATATTGTAGAAATACGCCTTAGGTGCCAAGTGGCACCGTCAATAAATTCTTGTTGGATGCAATTTTCCTGAGAATCATTGGCTTTTAACTTTTCTCTACGAATATTCATACTCAAATAACCGTTAATGATGTGTAATTGGTGTCCCTACAGATTTTATTTTCTTTCTCCCATATCTTTGTTGCGCCTTGTTACGAACTAGTTTTTAAGCCATTCGTACGTGAAAGTTGCTGGGGGCGTATCTCAATAATGAATCATGATTAGGTAGAGCACAACAGTATAAGATGAGGTTTATTAACATTAGGATTATACAACTACTATTTATGGTACTATTGATCGGGGGAGCTTTAAATTCAGTACCAAGATGATTATTCATTATATTTACCTCACGCCATTTTATTATAATTTAGCTGGAAAGTCATCATCTTGTTAATGTTGCCGGAGGCTGATTCTACGAGACGGTTAATGACGGCTGGACACACCCACCTTCCGTGGTCTTCTCTCTGCTCGGCCCGACGACAAAATACGCTGTTCCGGGTGTAACGCCAGCCTATATCGGGTGCTTTGTTTTGCGGCCCCCTTTTTACTGTCCAGTAGAGGGGATTTCTGCAACTGTCTTCTTTCTGCTTGGTGGTGTTGCAATCACGCTCGTTTCCTGGTTTAATGTTTGAAGGAGTGATCGGGCAGGCCGTTCAGCTAAGGCCTGATCACACCATAACAGCCTGCAGAACCCGCTATGTGCAAATAATGCCTAAATGTGAGTAGTGCACATAAAGGAGCAGAAACTCGCCGGGTATTGTCCTATAATTCCCGCTATCCATACGTGAAACTCTATGCCGGCAAATGAAGAAAATCAATCCCCGATATGTGATATGGTAGTTAAACTGCGCCTATAAATACCGCTGTGTGTAACAAGCACTTTTGACGATCAGTAAAATAAGCACAGTTGTTCATCAAACCCGCTGTGTGTACCTTCGTACCACATTAGTTCGCCCATAATCTGTACTCCGCTTGTATTGCCGAACATTACTCGCAGCTCGGTGTTAGAATGAGCGAGCAAGTGCATGTTATTGAGAATTGAGGTAAGCTATTTCAGTGCCTTTGCGTATACCTTAGAAACGTTCGCACTAACGTGTATGTCTCGCGATGTTCTGCATGGTACCGAAATAGTAGTACCGCAATGCAAGTGTTTGTACATTTGTGTTGCAGTAGTGTACCGACATNAATAGTAGTACCGCAATTGAAGGGAAGAAGGCGGAAGCTTGTTAGAATGGCGATGGAAATGGTGGTAGGTAACGTTGTCAGTGAAGATATCATGTCGGGTAAAGAGCAACGGTATTATTATTCTTGGTATCAGTTCATCCGAAATGTTTATCAGTTTTGCTTGACGCGTTGTACATCTCTACGTTTACAGACGACGATGACGACATTATGAACCCGCTGAATGCTGTAAGAGGACTCAAACGTTTAGTAGACTAGACCTACATGTCTCATCTGCTGGAGAAGTTGTGTCCGGAAACAGCAATATGAAGCCGGATGCAGGCACGCGCTGCACTTTGACGCGTGGCGCAGTCCATAAAAGCACTGTAATTTAAATTACGTCGTCGGTATTTGGGCTACGCTCTGCAATAAACTGGACACTTCCGTTACATTTCACATAGTTACGCGGATAACACAGTCACAGTTTTACGTTATTTCCATTGTCTCTTTTATCAAATATTCTTACCATAACTTTAAGTTTCATTTGTTCATGGTAGTAGTTAGTATTCTGTACTTCTTTCAGGTGCCATCTCTATTCAATCACTGCAGTCATCTAAGCCCAAAATAAGGGTAAATATTTAATAGGTGTGTGCAATACAGGAAAAGAACCCGGTGTCAGAAAGGAGTCTGATGGTGCCTTCGACAGTACAAAAGAACTTACAGTCTTATCACGCGATACGTAATGATAAACACCCAGGGTAAGGGAGGACACCAGTTTGTACTCGTAAGCCAAGGGATTCAAAGGAAGAAAATAAACGATTGCGAGTGCATGGTCGAAAATACGAAGGCTTGAAGAGAGTAGATGGTGTTTACACCACAGTCTAAAAGTGTGAAAGAGAATTGGCTCCCAAAATGTGTACACGCAAAATCAGCAAACAGTAATCAACAAGAAGATTAAGAGGTGAGGAAATTTAACATGCAAGGAAATATATGTTTAACCGTTTTTGTAATTTCAATATATGGGACGAAAAGAAGGCGTTTATAAACGGGATAGTGGATTTTTAGAAAGCCCATCAAAAGAAGGTCGCAAACAAGTGCAGAAAGTGTTAGAAAAAAGGTTCATACGATTGCTATCTAATAAATGAAGAAGATACAAAAATCCGAGTTTGTAGAGAATTATTCATCGCAACTGTTGGTATCAACGTAGATGCATTTAGCTCCTGGATAAAAGAACAATACTGAGGTGGGGGATCGGATGGAATTACATTAAATGAGACGACTGACGAAGATGAAACGCCAACAAAGGAACTAAAATGGAATGAAAGGAATAACACGAAAACAAAAGGGCTGAAATCTGATTCTGCCAGACAGCGACTAAAATTCATACCTAAAGTTCATAGCCATTATTGCAGGGCTTCGGCTTCCAGATGTTATGTTGAGCCTACTTTCAGGTAATTGTGACATGTGCATCGAATGTACGAATACTGATGTAAAGAGACTGGTAACACTTATTTGGGAAGGAAGAAGTTCACCGAAATTGTAGATCATGAAAATATTTCAATATTTCAGCCCAGAAAAGACCAATGTGACACATGTGACTGCCAGACCCTACCTGTACGTAGAAGAAAGGCATTTGCTGACAGAGAAACAAATCATTTTTACGAAGATTAGTTGAAAATTGATGCTAGCAAGTACAGAAGCATGCGGTCTTTAAAAGAGTTTCTACACAAAGACTACCGACTGTTTTATGACAGCTTAAAGCATGAGTAGTGAAATGTAGTTCAAACATACGTCGCAAGAGGTAGTTGTATTTCCATACGTAAAGTTTACTTTCTTTTTACATTATGTACTACCATCGCAAGTTTGCACAATTTTGTTTACTGTGCTAGTTCACTGTTATGTTATCACTTTAGTTTTCCCATAAACTATACTGTAATAACCCGCTATGTAGACAAAAGGCACAACCAAAACCCGCCATGTGTAATCGTAAATACATATTACATAACTATTTAGGACCAGATATTTCGGTTACTATTAGACCACAATACTAACCACGTCTATTGCAAGTGAGTGACTGGTATTAGCTTTAAAACGTTACTCGGTGTAATTTAGTGACGTGTTTTTTCTCTCTCCCTGATGAATTTGTCTTCATACACATAGCGAGTTTCACAGGCGCAGCGACGATATTGTGTAATGGCTAACTCGTTACCAATTTTATTTTATGTTGTTGAGTCAGTAAGTACGTTGACTTAAAACGGCTACCGGCAAGAACGTTTTATGAAGGTCGATTCCGAAATTGCTCTATAAACACTAAACCAGCTATCGATTATATAATATCCCTCACCCCCCCCCCTTATCGCCAAGCTTCAGAGCAACCCAGTTTCATGCTTAGTGGTCTTAACCTTCTACCTAGTAGTCGTAGATCACTAAATGATCTGTAGAGCGTCAGTAGAAAAAGGTTCTCACTTAAAAACTGAGTTGAGTTGAGAGATTTAGGCGGCGCTTAACCACGAGGTCTTGTGATCTGATGAAGGTGAAATGAGGTGAGAATGGAGCAGCACCAGAATGCAAGGGTGGGAGAAATGGGAGATACCCAAAAAAAAACCGGCGTCCAGCGGCATCGTCCCGCACGATTCCCACTTGCGAAAATCCAGGAGTGACCCAGTCGGGTACTGAACCAAGTTCGCCGAGGTGGGAAGTGAGCAGTCTAACCGCTCAGCCACCGCAGAAACACTTGAAAACTGCTCAAAACGAGTAATTAGTGTGTCTGCTTACTAATAATTAAGGCCGTTGTCGATAAAGTAAAAACTTTTGAAATCAACATTTGATAAAAAAAAATGACAGCCCTTTTACTGCGTATTGACAGAAATATACACTGGGCACAAGCTCCCAGTAGTTGGCAGCGAATTAAGTAAAATAATTCTGAGTCTTGACGTTTTACTGCAAGTGCAATGTTTAAATTTATGGCAAATCAAGTTGGTGTTTTTTGCTTTATACACAGGAGAATACAAATTGGCAAATGAGTTACACGTTTAAGTTCCAAACAATTTCGCGTTTTCACTTGACTGACGCCTGCATAAAGTTATTAAGCCAATTTTACGTCTGGCGGAATTATACAAAATTGGCACAAAAGTAGACCCTAAGCAGGGATTTCAAAAGGGCTCGATTAACCACGAACAGCCTATTAGAAATTTGCAAAGTTCAAATTCTGGCCAAAAAAATGTGGGTGGTTCTTAACAGCGCTGAAGTCTTCAACACAGGCGTGGGTGTAGCAAGATGGAGACGGAACACTGACTAAACGCAACGATGGGTAAAACCCACCAGCCAGCGGCAATGTCAGTCACGTTTCCACGTGTCAAAAATCGGAAGTGACCCTGCCGGAAGACAGACCCGGTTTTCCGTGAGGGAAATCCAAATTATAATGCTCGTTTCCTCGTTTCGTCTCTAAATGAGGGGAGAAAATAGAAATGCCCAAAAAACCCCTTTCAATACCATTTGGGTAGTTCACTGTTTTTAAACGCCCAGTAACTCATCTACTTGCCCAAATTAGTAAAAGAGAAGTCCGAGGTTCCCCTAAAAGGGCTTGCTGTTTAAGTATTTTTACGTATTTAGTTTGGCGCGGGGGTATCAACTTTTATGACATATCATCGGGTTGCAGGTTTCAGACGTTAGAAATTCTGGGAAACAAATTCGCATTTTTTTACGAAACCATTAAACGTATCCCCGTGATACCAATTTACTAAAAAAAACGCTCTTCAAACGAGGTACGTATAATACTCTCAAAACATCACGTACATTATAAATGTCATTTCCTAGCCCCCCCCC
>NQII01000022.1:1035757-1087228 GCA_002778355.1 Clitarchus hookeri
CCTTATTGCTAAAAACGGCTTTCCCACACTGTAGTATCTCGTAATATACTGGTCGGAAACATACGAAACTATTATAGGGACCTGCATT
Source organism: Clitarchus hookeri (assembly GCA_002778355.1). NCBI lineage: Eukaryota > Metazoa > Arthropoda > Insecta > Phasmatodea > Phasmatidae > Clitarchus > Clitarchus hookeri. The sequence continues at coordinate 1,035,846 of NQII01000022.1, forward strand.
GAACCTTGCTACAGACTTTTCACCGCTTAAAGTCCCATAGGTAAACGCAGCACGACGGAAACACTGCACGCAAGTTAAGCGTCTAGCGCGTAGGAGCGAAGGGGCATGAGGCGCGCGTGTCAGTGTCGTCCTTATCGCTCCCACGTTTCCCTGCCTCAAACGCGCTTGAAACCTCCAAGCAAGAGGCGCCTTATATCTCGAATATGCTGGTAGCAAGTCATGAACATGCACACCTCGGTTTGTAGTGTGGTTGGGTGGTACCTACCGGCAAAGTGTAGACTTAAGCTCGTATACGACGATGAATATAACTTTTAAAGATTCCATGCAAGTTTACATAGCCGCTAGTATAGATAATAATATTGAAGATTTAGCTGACTGCCAGCCGTTTTGTTAATCGGTCGTGGGCAACTTTCAGTGGAAGAATTTTTACAAAATATAAATTTTAGCAGACCAGAGAGAGGGTAATGGCAGAAGTAGTGGTTTGGTTTGTTTTGAGAAAGAGCGATAAGGCCTTTACAATAAGATTAAAGTAAATCCTACTAATATTATAAATGCGAAAGTCTGTGTGTAAGTTTGTTACCACTCAGCTCCATAACGACTGAAAGGATTTTGATGAAATTTAGTTCGTTGGTAGATTAGGTCCAGGAGTAGGACATAGGATAATTTTAATCCCAGAAAGTTGTATGGTCCTGTGGAATAACAACAAAACGTAATTCTGCAACGGCTGGAAACGTGACCAAAATATTTTTACATCTGGTGTCAGAGTTTACCAAGCCGCCCAAGGACCTCTGAAATGGCTAAACGACTGCTATCAATCAATAACAACTGGGGCCGAATATTTAACGTACCCTCCGAAGCCCGGAAGTGCTCAGATGTTATGACAAATAACGGTCACCCATCCAAATGTGTGCCGCTGGGAACGTTGCTTCACTTTGGAGATCGATTAAGATCACTCAGCCAATCGCAAAAAGTAGTTCCTAGGTACACTAATTTCTAAAGATACAACTTGATGAAACTCCAGATACACTCCAAAAACAATACCCTACTTCTTGGCTATCGGGTAAAAAATATTTCCTTCCTTTTGGGTTTGCCGTAATCAGTTAAAAACCTAGGCCAACAGAGTATATTTTTATAATTCTGTTTTCACATTAATGAATTGTCTTTTCCCAATTTATTTATTAGTTTATCACTGGAAAACTCAATTGTACCCGGGCGAAGCCGGGTCGGTTCGCTAGCAGTACACAAAAGGGCACGGGAAAGTGGTATATTGACACTGTAACAGCATTATGCACTTTAAATCAGAATAAGTGATTTCAATAAGCAGATTTATTTAACTGAATCTTTAGGTAATGAACTGTTATTTAGTGGCGGATAAGCGGCGTGCACAGAGGTTTTACTGCAAAGCCACTGCAATTCACTAGAAATTAGAATAAATCACTGTTTAATCAGTGAACACCAGCATGAGAACTGATCAGTAGAAACGCACTGATTCAAATGGAGCAGTTTCAACAGATATGTAGTCAAATTCGCTGATTTCGAGTAATTTTAATTATTTCGATTTTACAGTGCGTGAAGATTACAGTAAACATCGTTGCTTATTTTACACAAAAAGGTCCAACTATCACAACAAAATTATTAGGCTTCGTGCATTAAGGAATATTGCAAAAGCTGTGGATGAAGTTCGCCCAGCAACCACAGCTGCAGTAGTAAAAAAAAGAAAACAGTTGCGAACATTTCCTTGTGTGCTAGCAAGTATCGTGTGACATATTATTCCATAGAAACATTCATACATGCTTGCATGCGTGGTCGGATAGCAGGCAGGTCTCGTAAAGATTCTACTGGAGTTTTCACAGAACAATGCATCGTGGCAAATGGGTTTGATGGCCCAGCACTTGTCAGTTAGAGCAGTGTTGTAAGTATTGCTTTACTGCTACGCATGAATATGTAGCTATTTCGCAGAGGTTTAAACCGTCTTATAATTCTATTTTACACCTACGTAATTTTATTTATTAATTTGTTCGGTCAGTCATTTCTTTCGCAAATGTTGTATTTGGCAGGTGGACAAAACACGCAGCATTCAACGTTATGCTGCATTCCAGGAAATACGAGGAATCAAATCTACAGTGCATCTGTCTGCGAAACCGGATGAACCGTAATTACATCAACAAACACATGAGGCGGTTGCTCATAAAATATATATATATATATACATACATAAATGCAAACAGTGAAAAAAAAAAACACTATAGTTCATTCAAGGTTACTTCCAACTTTTCTGAAGCCCTGCTTAAGTTCTTCTTCCAGGATATTACTCCACCACACGCAAACAAAGTTTAAGGAAGTTCTGAATTTTCACCAATGGGGCAACGCACCGCGTTCGTGCATGAGAACTTTTTCTTACTAGGCGTTACCAACACACCTATTTTCTATATTTTCTTTCATTTTAAATATAGGTGAAATATTACAATTTATAGATAAAATACAACAAAAAGTTTATTTTAACCAAAATATGACAATTTTACGTTAACGGAAGTATAAAACGCTTGTGATACGTGACATATTTAAGAGACAACCCAACACGTCATGCATAGGTTGATTTTTCAAAGGTTTCATTAAAAAAAGTGTGAATATACAGCGAACCACTATACGTAAAAATCGAAAGAAACCTTACCAACAGGCTTGCCAACCTGCATAGAAGGATTCTAGGAATAACTCATTAAACTGCTACTTGCTCACAAGGACGGCAGGTTCCGCTGGCCTTGCGTCGATCAGGTAGACACGCACGTATGCGCCTGCGCACGGAGTCAGGCGAAAAGAAAGGCACAAAGTTAAAAAGAAAATGTCGCGTAGGCGACTCATCGAGGCTTGTAACTGGCAGGACCTGTTCAGGGTATGAATTAGTTTGTTTTTATTTTATATGTTTTTTTTTTTAACGCTCTCACTTTTATTCAACTTGAATTTACGAACGTCACACAGATCCTTGGCTTGCCTGGTATCCGAACTAAAGACTTCGAGTTTCGAAGACGCCTTAGCGACCTCGAACGCGGAGTTTGCCTTCCGGTTTAAGAAGCGTTCCGAACAAACTTGAGAAGCTTCCATACGAGATACGCGCATTTAAATGACACTGTGATTGTTCTAACTCATATTATCTTTTAATGGGTAGAACTTCGCGGTGGGGCAGTGGTCAGACTATTCTTCTCCCACCACGGCGAACAAGGTGGATTTCCAGGCGCGCCACTGTAGTGATATTCATACAATTCTCTGTCAATACGGCCTTGGACTTCCTAAGGCAGTGTTCCTAGTCTTCTACATACCTAGAAGCTACTGATAACACTAATAACGCAAAACTTACCCCGTTTTTTAGTAATGTTATCTATTTCACAAAGTTGTATCAGTAATGTAAACAAAACCAAAAATCATAACTATTATTATAAATGCGAAAGTGTGTTTGTTTGTTTGTTTGGTCTTCTTTCACGTCGCAACGGAGCAACTGATCGACGTGATTTTTTGTACAGAGATAGCTGGAGGGCTGAAAGGTAATATTGGCCACTTTTTATCGCGAGAAAATATCTGAAAAAATTTACAAACTATAATAGTGAATCAAGTCGGGGAAAAATTTGCCGCCAGCGCGCTCTCTTTCAATACGCTGTCCAAACCGTTAAAAATGGAACAATATAATGCCGTTAAGAATTGTGTCGAATAAAAAGACCTAAACAAAACTCCACGGTAGCATATATCTATATATAACAAAGAAAAACTAATAAGTATTTTTACCATTTAATTCACCGATACGTTGAGTTTTATATGTATAGAGTATAGAAGATTAACACTAAGTAAAATTCAACTTTATTTAAAAAAAAAAACCTAAACAATAACTCTGTAGGCCACGCGAGTGGACCTGCGGGAACAGCTAGTTATATATAAATTACAGCGTGGAAAGCTGCAGTAGGATAGAAAATAAAAACCTTAATTAAGAGTTTACAGACTATGCCAAGTGTTCTCCTTCACCGTCCTGCACTCATTCGCAAACAAATTATCACCCTTACGGTGCCATCGCAGGGGCACGTAAATGGGTACAGGCACAAGACATGGTAATAAGCATACTGAAAACACCAAAATATTGTACCAAATCAAGCATGTATTGCAGGTTACCAACACTTGCAGGATGCACTTAGTATTGTGTTGGACCACCGTAACACGGAGACAGACAGCGATACGGTCGAGTATGGATGTATAAAGATGTAGGATGTTCTCCTGAGGAAGATCCGGCCACAGCTGTTGCAACTGACCTTCCAAATCCGGCGTAGTGTCCACTGGCCGAATTTGAAGTCCAATATTGTTCTAATTGTTCTCCAAAGGCGAGAGGCCTGGAGACCTAGCTGGCCAAGGAAGCTTGTTGACGTCACGAAGGCAGGCTAAAATTACCCGTGATGTGTGAGGCTAGGTATTATTCTGATGGGAAATTTGGTTGTCAAGCTGTGCCAAAAAGGAGAGCGCACATGGCCTTCAATCACCACCAGTGGTGTGCGGGAATCGTAGGAAATGACACCCAACATCATGACGCCTCTCTTTGGGGCTGTGTACCGCTCTACAGTGAAATGTGGATCACAGTACTGGCCATGAGATCACCAGTTTCGAATTCGATAGTCGTCTGTATCCAGATGGAACCGTGATTCGTCGCTGAACACCAATCGTCGCCAATCCGCAAGCTTCTATGCTGCCCATTCCGAGAAGAATGTCACGTGGGCTTGGCGATGTTCAGGCCGTAATGGTAGACGTCGTTAACAATGCCACGATGACAGATCCCGCACTGCTAGCCACCTTTATATGGTACTGGTGGACACAGGCGTATACCCAGCTGCCGTTACATGTCCTTGGATGGTGCGCAGCGATACCCGTGGAGTGCTTACAACTTGTCGCACGATATGACGATCCTCCATGCTGGTTGTCCGACGGGGTTGACCCAAGTCTTCTCGAAGGGTGTGTGTACCCTCCTGTTCCCACTGCATTGAGTCCTTTCCTTCATGGGATTTCAGGCGGTATGCATATAATTTTGTCCCACACATGACGAGACTGAGACAAAGAATCCAGACAATGGCGATGCGAACGACGCTGCTTCAAAGCTTCATAACGAGCGAAAAATGAGACACAAATGGACAAACGTTGTTAAAACGTGACACGAAGACATCACAGGCACTGACCCCAGCCCGAGAGGACCATAAATGTTACGAAATCACACTTCATTACACCTTTTCCGGAGGGCCACACGCGTTAAGTGTTTTACCGGTCCACCATCTTGGCAGACTAACTAACGCACTCGGTCACAGACAGTACATGAGTCAAGTTCAATCATAACACATCACCAAAAAAAAACACAAAACTGAGAAGTCATAAACACTCGTATTTTTACAGATTTGGTCACCAATGCCACCTTCTTCTTGCCCACTTGGTTATTCGAAAATTTAAACGTGTTTTACAAAGCTAAACTAATATTCCAAACGTGGCAGTTTGCAACCTGAAAGCCCTGCTTAAATGTAAAATTAAAATTGGCAAGGTCTTGATCACTTATTTGTGCGTCGGTCAAAGGTAACTGTAAAATTGTCATAAAAGAAAATCTTTTACAACATTTTTTATAACAACACTTACATGAATTAAAAATAAATAAAAAATTAAAAGAAAAAAATTAGTTTTCACAAATGTTTACCTAACGCTTTTAATTTAACGATTAGACATGGAACTACTTTCTCTCCGCCGTTGCCAAGTTTACTGGACACATGACAGTCACTGTGTCCGTTTAAATATACGCAGGAAGGGGCAGTGATATTTTTCAAAGTTTGATTTCAAAATTGCTCACTCTACCGTGAACAGCTTTTAGTTAGCAATATTGCGTAAATCCATCAGGCAACTTCGTCTCACCAGAACGTCGTTAGTGTCGCCCAGAAACTACCGCAATACAGCTCTTAGGCCATATCAAGTTAATCCCGCTCAGCCTGTGGTCATTATGACGTGAGGTACCATTCACTTCTTGCTTTGAATCTTTGCCAAACATCGCTGAATTTCTAAATATTATAACGAGTATCATGTACATCTGTGGGACAATTTTTCCTTTCGCACAGTTTTCTATAATCTGCTGTTCGTCTCAGTTTTGACGGTTTTGAGATTTTAGAATAGAAAAATGTGATAAACGAAAACGATTTTATGTCGGGAATAAAAAATAATAAAAAAAGTACAAACAAAAAATGTTAAAAAATATTAATCAATTTTAGATTTTTTAATTATGTTCAGTTTATTCTCGTTAAAAATATTACAAGAATATCACCTGTATAAATTCTGAAAGAACCTTTAAGTGACCAATATAGCCATTATTTCATAAGCTACCATACTTAAAATTGGTATGTGGTTTAGTTTGTATTTTTCTTACATCGCAAAAACATTTCAATAGTAACTCTGGCTTCTACAGTAATTATGTATAACACAAGCAACCAAAAATAATTTAGATTCAAGGAAATAATGTTACAATGATTACAAACTTAATAGTATTTAATTAACAAAAATGTTTTTGTAAATTGTACCGATAATTATGTTGTTTTTTTACAACCATTGTAAAATATAGTAATATCCTATGTAAAATTTCTTCTTCGCANACACAAGCAACCAAAAATAATTTAGATTCAAGGAAATAATGTTACAATGATTACAAACTTAATAGTATTTAATTAATGTAAAATGTTTTTGTAAATTGTACCGATAATTATGTTGTTTTTTTACAACCATTGTAAAATATAGTAATATCCTATGTAAAATTTCTTCTTCGTAACGTTACAAAAGCTGTATTTGTAATACATTAAAACTTTGTACCGACCAGTAATCACCTTCACGGAATGAAAGTAATAACCATCGCATTATTTTATAAGAATTTCAGTTCAAAAGTGTCTGTGTTTACGAATGAAGGGTTATTGAAACATTACTATTAGTTAATTGGGTGGGAGGGAAATGTTTCCCTATAACGTTCTTTCGAGTGTAGAAAATTTAATTGTCGTTATTTTGCTGTCCTAGAAGCGACCATGGACCGAAGTGCATTTTCCCCGTCCAAAAAATGTTGTAACCAACAAAACTAATGGTAGGCTATAATATTTTGCAGACATACGTAATGCCAATAACTGTCTTCCCAGCGCAGACATTCGATCCCACTAATATTATAAATGTGAATATCTGTGTGTGGGTGTGTGTGTGTGAGCACTTTTGTTACAACTCAGCTCAATAACGGCTTAACGGATTTTGATGAAATTTGGTATGTAGGTACTTTAGGTCCTGGAATAGGACGTGATACTTTTTATCCCAGAAAATTGTACGATTCCTGTGGAATAATAACAAAACGTAATTCTGCAACGGCTGGGAACGTGACCGAAATATTTTTACCTCTGGTGTCAGAGTTTATCACGCCGCCCAAGGACCTCTGAAATGGATCAACGACTGCTATAAATCGATAACAACCGGAACCGAATATATAAAGCGCCCTCCGAAACCCGGAAGTGCTCAGATTTTATGACAAATAACGGTCACCCATCCAAATGTGTGCCGCTGGAAACGTTGCTTAACTTTGGTGATCGATTAAGATCCCTCAGCTAACCGCAAAAAGTAATTCCTAGGTACACTTTTTTCTAAAGCTACAACTTGATAAAACTCACGTTTTGATTTTCATACATCGACGCTGGAAAGCGTCAATGTGGTAACTACGTGATAGTTGCACAGATACACTCCAAAAACAATACCCTACTTCTTGGCTATCACGTAAAAAATATTTCCTTCCTTTTGGGTTGCCGTAATCAGTTAAAAACCTAGGCCGACATAGTATAATTTTATCATTCCGTTTTCACATAAATGAATGGGCTTTTCCCAATTTATTAATTAATGTATCGCTAAAAAACTCAATTGGTCCCGGGCGAAGCCGGGCCAGTTCGCTAGTAAATTATAAACTCTCTAATTTTGAACTACAGCACTGCTACCGTACAAATGTACAATCCGTCTGCACACTTTTCTATATAATTCTGAATTGTAGAAACTCTTTAAAACACAAACCTCAAGTCTTCCCAAGTTAACACAAAGGTAAATAAGTGTAAACGTTGCATAACAGAGTGGTGATGGTGTAGGAATGTATTTGGGTTGTTTCGCAATGGAAGCCATTTCAAGTCTTCGCGTAGGCTAGGTGTTTGTGTTTGTGTTTAAATACAATTCGAAGGGGGTTTTACAAACGTATTTCTTTATGACGATTGCTACACGGAGCATTATGAAAATAATTTCGTATCACTTCCCATCGATGAAAATTGAAATAAAAGCTTACAAGTTGTATTATTATATATATATATAGTTATACAGTATGTACATAGCATTTTTATAGAACTATTGATAATCATACAACGGATTTTTGACACCGGGATTTCTAACTATTTTATTTTTTAAGTGTAAAAATATTAACAAGTGGCATGAAGAATACATTCAGCAGCCGTAAAAGACGCCTCTGTTGGGGCTGTAAGGCAGCCGCCTTCCTGGCGCTTGAACCGCGTTGCAGTGTCTTTGAAGTTCCGTTTATTTTAGGAACCCAGTTAACGTGCGCCCAAAATACCTATCTACGACAAGATAAAACACTTCAAACTAGTCAAGGCATCACGCGCACTAGAAGCACTATTTCAATTCCCTCCAACTTGGCTGCTGTCTCTCAAGACAGAGAAGTGCGTTGAACTTTCCTATATAGTGTCGCGTCTAGTCAAATGATAGGGTGGCCTCTTAAAGTCCCGTGGTTCCAGCGGTACGCCGGGGACACCGCACGTGAGTCCACAACTTTGCGCGTAGAGGCGATATCGCTTTACTTGCGCCGGCCGGCGTCGTCGTGGTGCTGCATCGATCGTTTGTTTCACAAACACAAACGCACCCCTCACCAGGCGGCAGCCTTAGAAACACCGCGTCGCGTTTCGTCGAGACAGGTCCCAGGGGATTGCGCAAGTGGATCTAGGACTCCTTTCATTTAGAGTACAGCTTTTTAACGAGACGAGATTCCCACTTATAAATGTTTCATTGCTCTCGTGCTACTCAAAGCCTGATTTACGCGCCAAGCGAACAAAGCGAAAATAATAACAGCCAACAAACGTGTCCTGGTATTTCGTAAGCGATTAGATGGAAAGATGGTATTACACTAAAATGTTTCCAAACTAAAGGGTGAGTATCGCATTTAATTCTAAGAGTCCATATTTCTGCATATGTTATGCTAGTCGTTGCACGAATTATCAACATTCGTTATAGTATGCGACAGGTAGAGTACGTTATGTATCTATAAAACTGTGTTAACTTTACGACTGTTTTGTTTTTCGTATACGCTTTACGTGACCATTTACGAGATAGTCGTCACAAATAAAAGCATATGCGCTGTAAAATAAATTTTGAATATTTTTGCTTATTCAACGTAACATTTGAACCACTTTTAACGCAAGCGTATTTTAAAGTCTGATACGTCTGGTTTCCTGCCCAGCATTTACTTCAGTGGTGTTGTGTTAAACCACGAACGAATGCAAGTGNAAAGTCTGATACGTCTGGTTTCCTGCCCAGCATTTACTTCAGTGGTGTTGTGTTAAACCACGAACGAATGCAAGTGATAATTTGAGTTTCCAAGTGGACACCGAAGCGGCAAATATCGGAGACTCAGAAAATTTATTCAGATCTGATGGCATGTGAACAGCCATGTCTGTTTGGAAGTTTCGGAGCGAGTGTAATACGCATGTAACAAGCATGACTGGATGTTATACAATGTTCTCTGTTTGTTCGTAGTGACTGGCGTAAACGACAGACTTAGGAATGTGAGCGAGCCAGTTTTTGATACAATGTATTTTCTCAGAACTGGTTCTAGCGTAGAAGGTAACTCCGTCCTTATTTATTATACCAGATACCAGTGCTCGGAGTGGTTCTGAGGTTCCAGTACACTCGCGTTTTCCTCGTTTTTTAGTTTCTTTTTTTCCGTTGTCAGTGACGCACTAGCTGTTCTGTCGCACTCTTTAAGGAAAATTAGATATTGAACTTATTACCTCTATTTGGCTCCCACAAAAATTTTGTTTTCATAACTTTAATTTAAGGTAGGTTATTTAGATGTGTTCAACGCATGAAATTAACATTCGCATATTTATTTGTTTCGCTATGATAATTGACCAATTACATTAGTCGCGTAACCAGTGTCAGAACTATAAACGTACAGTGGTGTAAAGTTTAGGGATATAAGAAAGTTGAAAATAGCGTTCCGAGTGTTTATGATTTTATAGTTTTTCTTTACTGTAAGTTGTATACATATTTTGTGAAGAAAATTACCTTTTTAAAACACGAGAACTTAATGCAAAACCAAATATCGCGAATGTTAATCATAATGCCAAAAATTAATAGNTTACCTTTTTAAAACACGAGAACTTAATGCAAAACCAAATATCGCGAATGTTAATCATAATGCCAAAAATTAATATATTTTAAATAGAAAATTTTGATTCTTTACAATACGTATAAAACAGCAAATATAATATGGCTTAAATGAACCAAGGAGTTAGACAAGGGTGTTCTCTCCCACCCATGCTTTTTAAAACATACATTGATAAAGTAACAATGTAATTATTTATGCAGAACTATACGCAGAACGTAGAACGTTAGGAAGAAAAGTCCACAGAGAGACACTAATCAAATTGTATAAGGTTANCCATGCTTTTTAAAACATACATTGATAAAGTAACAATGTAATTATTTATGCAGAACTATACGCAGAACGTAGAACGTTAGGAAGAAAAGTCCACAGAGAGACACTAATCAAATTGTATAAGGTTATGGCTATACCTGCACTGCTATGTGGCTGTGAAAATTGGATTCTAAAGAAGAGAGATTTAAACAGAATAGTGTCTTATGAAATGAGATTCTTAAGGTATGTGGCTGTATACACATTAATAGACCAAAAGAGAAATGATGATATTCGAGTGGAACTGAATGTTCAAAACATTATTGACATAATAAAACTATATAAAATAAGATGGAAAGAACACATAGATCGTATGCCAGATACAGGAACTGCAAAAATAATTCAGCCGTATAAACGAAGAGGTGGAAGATCCCAAGGAAGATCAAAGAATAGATGCCTGGACCAATTTTAATGGAGACGGAACGGGTCACTAGGCTCAACCCGTGATGATAGTAATGATAATGATAAGTGAAAAAAAAGTTGGCTTTTCACGTAAGCGCTATTTAATGCAGGCCAATATTATTACTGTAAGGTAACCTAAACTCTAACAATGCCAACTATTCTTATGCGTGTTATGCAATGCAAAAAAAATACTAATCTATTTACGTATTATCGTATCTGTATGGCAGACTGTAGAGATAATGACAAGATTAAAAATCAGATTATGTCTTAATATATTACAAATTGTTTCCAATCGATTTTAATTTACATAAACATAAGTTATGTGCAATCATTACTTTTCTCATCTTGATAAAGGATTGTAATTAGAAAATGGTTTTGATGATATTAATTACAATGCGTTTGCATATTTGGTAAAAAAAATAGCAAGGGCTCTTCTCCCTTTCACATCAAAATATTGCTAAGGATTTTTATGAAGTGGACATTGAATAAGTTAGGATACGTTGCTATCAATGAAAAATGTATTAGTACGTTATGTGACTAATTAAAAATGAAAATATACATATTCTCAGGATTTAACAAAAATGGTTCGTGTGAGAGGCCCTCATATATTTTTTTAAATACCAAATATCACAATCTAATCTTCTGGTTTTAATTTTTATTGACTTTTTTAATGTGCCTAAAGTGTAACTGAACAGATCTGCGTTTCATGCCATATCTTGCGAACGCAAATTTTGTTTTAGGACATCTGCATTGAGTTCTGCAATCAACACGTTTGAGTTTAATTATGTAATCTTCAAATATCTCGTAGGTTTTCATAGTACTATTATTGCTTACTGGTATGATATGCCAAAAACGTAACTACCACATTAGTATAAAATTGACAGTACAGGTAAACCTCCCATTGCTCATTATTAGAGCTAGTGATTTTTCGCGAAAAAATCTGAGTACACGGTAGACTTAAATACTATAAGCACCCAACAGCAGTTTGTCTATTGCCATTGGTTGCTGTCTGCTTGAGAAGGTGTTTGACCAGGCCTCAGAATTTGGCAACATCGGCACGGTCTCCTACTTGAATCGTAAGAGGCAGTTAACACGTGTAAAAAAGTAATTTAGCCAATCAAGATAGGTAAACGACACTACAGTGTTTTGAAGTATAACTTATCTTTTCGCGAAATTTCGCTACTCCTACCCGTTACTTATAAGGTNTTACCTTTTTAAAACACGAGAACTTAATGCAAAACCAAATATCGCGAATGTTAATCATAATGCCAAAAATTAATAGATTTTAAATAGAAAATTTTGATTCTTTACAATACGTATAAAACAGCAAATATAATATGGCTTAAATGAACCAAGGAGTTAGACAAGGGTGTTCTCTCCCACCCATGCTTTTTAAAACATACATTGATAAAGTAACAATTTAATTATTTATACAGAACTATACGCAGAACGTTAGGAAGAAAAGTCCACAGAGAGACACTAATCAAATTTTATAAGGTTAATAGCTGACCTGGCAAACGTTGTTTTGCCATAAAAAGTATTTCTAGTGATTATAGTATTAGAAAAAAATAACTATACCTTATTGTAAGTGTGTTAGGATGTGGTATATAAGTGGAAGAGGCATGGAGCTCTGTGGACGATGACGGAATATAAAATTAACTAAACACCAAACATTTATAATTTTAATTCATAAAAATTTATTGAAAAATAAATTAAATTATTTTTAACAATAAGCGTAACCTAGATCGATAAATGATCGATGATAATTGATCAGTTATCGACCTAGGGTAAAATTTATTACATTACTAATATCGCTATAAAAAAATAAGGGTTGGTGGTAGAAGGGTGAAAATTTAGGAGGGTATGTATTTTTTGATGCCACATCATAAAAAAATAAAAAATAAAAATTTTGTTCAAACAATAAAAAAAATTGTTTGGGGGTGGCCAACCTTATTACTTAGGGGTGTAAAAAATAGATATAAATCGATTCTCAGACCTACCGAGTATACATAAAAAATTTCATAAAAATCGGTCCAGCCGTTTCGGAGGAGTTCAGTGACTAACACTGTGACGGGAGAATTTTATATATTAGATGGCTATACCTGCACTGCTATGTGGCTGTGAAAATTGGATTCTAAAGAAGAGAGATTTAAACAGAATAGTGTCTTATGAAATGAGATTCTTAAGGTATGTGGCTGTATACACATTAATAGACCAAAAGAGAAATGATGATATTTGAGTGGAACTGAATATTCAAAACATTATTGACATAATAAAACAATATAAAATAAGATGGAAAGAACACATAGATCGTATGCCAGATACAGGAACTGCAAAAATAATTCAGCCGTATAAANAGATGGAAAGAACACATAGATCGTATGCCAGATACAGGAACTGCAAAAATAATTCAGCCGTATAAACGAAGAGGTAGAATATCCCAAGGAAGATCAAAGAAGAGATGCCTGGACCAATTTTAATGGAGACGGAACGGGTCACTGGGTTCAACCCGTGATGATAGTAATGATAATGATAAGTGAAAAAAAAGTTGGCTTTTCACGTAAGCGCTATTTAATGCAGNTCAACCCGTGATGATAGTAATGATAATGATAAGTGAAAAAAAAGTTGGCTTTTCACGTAAGCGCTATTTAATGCAGGCCAATATTATTACTGTAAGGTAACCTAAACTCTAACAATGCCAACTATTCTTATGCGTGTTATGCAATGCAAAAAAAATACTAATCTATTTACGTATTATCGTATCTGTATGGCAGACTGTAGAGATAATGACAAGATTAAAAATCAGATTATGTCTTAATATATTACAAATTGTTTCCAATCGATTTTAATTTACATAAACATAAGTTATGTGCAATCATTACTTTTCTCATCTTGATAAAGNCAAATTGTTTCCAATCGATTTTAATTTACATAAACATAAGTTATGTGCAATCATTACTTTTCTCATCTTGATAAATAATTGTAATTAGAAAATGGTTTTGATGATATTAATTACAATGCGTTTGCATCTTTGGTAAAAAAAAATAGCAAGGGCTCTTCTCCCTTTCACATCAAAATATTGCTAAGGATTTTTATGAAGTGGACATTGAATAAGTTAGGATACGTTGCTATCTATGAAAAATTTATTAGTACGTTATGTGACTAATTAAAAATTAAAATATACATATTCTCAGGATTTAACAAAAATGGTTCGTGTGAGAGGCCCTCATATATTTTTTTTAATACCAAATATCACAATCTAATCTTCTGGTTTTAATTTTTATTGACTTTTTTAATGTGCCTAAAGTGTAACTGAACAGATCTGCGTTTCATGCCATATCTTGCGAACGCAAATTTTGTTTTAGGACATCTGCATTGAGTTCTGCAATCAACACGTTTGAGTTTAATTATGTAATCTTCAAATATCTCGTAGGTTTTCATAGTACTATTATTGCTTACTGGTATGATATGCCAAAAACGTAACTACCACATTAGTATAAAATTGACAGTACAGGTAAACCTCCCATTGCTCATTATTAGAGCTAATGATTTTTCGCGAAAAAATCTGAGTACACGGTAGACTTAAATACTATAAGCACCCAACAGCAGTTTGTCTATTGCCATTGGTTGCTGTCTGCTTGAGAAGGTGTTTGACCAGGCCTCAGAATTTGGCACCATCGGTACGGTCTCCTACTTGAATCGTAAGAGGCAGTTAACACGTGTAAAAAAGTAATTTAGCCAATCAAGATAGGTTAACGACACTACAGTGTTTTGAAGTATAACTTATCTTTTCGCGAAATTTCGCTACTCCTACCCGTTACTTATAAGGTNAACGACACTACAGTGTTTTGAAGTATAACTTATCTTTTCGCGAAATTTCGCTACTCCTACCCGTTACTTATAAGGTGGGCGTGGCGGCCTGTTTTGTCGGCGGTGAAGCTGTGCATCTACGCGTAATCTCTACATGCAAAAGCGAACATTGAACGGACGCCCATGTGCAGTTTGCTGCTCAAATTTTAAACTGGAAGGGTGAGAGAATTTCCTTTTCAAATAGTTTTTAAGCTGGACAAATCTTACCTTAAAGTGAAACTAAGCCTTTTAAGGAAAATAAATTTTGAATGGAAATGAGTTTGTCTTAAATAGAATGTTTCTCACCATTGTATTTCTAAATTTTAAGAATCGAATACATAATTTATTATTGTTTATTTTTCAATCATTTTGACCGACGCTGTGTTCGAATTCAGTGCTACGTGCCCTTGTTCATTTGCCCTCGATCCCTTCATTATGAATGAGCCCTTGTTCCCTTCATGACGAAGAGCGCATGTGTTGAATTTGGAATTTGGAATCCTTTGCTTAATCGTATCTTGATGTTATTTAGACTTGTAAGTTTAATTTGTCTTTGTAATGGAAGCTGTTGTTCAGCGCTCGCACAAAGTTTGACACAAGCATTTTTTCCTGCCAGTAAAAAAAAAGCCTCGTGATTTTTCTTTGAATCTATAAATTTCACATAATAATATATTGACCCTTAATTAATCACACA
The DNA here is from genome assembly GCA_002778355.1 of Clitarchus hookeri. Lineage (NCBI taxonomy): Eukaryota > Metazoa > Arthropoda > Insecta > Phasmatodea > Phasmatidae > Clitarchus > Clitarchus hookeri. Next base: position 1,051,547 of record NQII01000022.1, read on the forward strand.
TGTAATAGAAATAGTAAGAATATGAAAGGTTGGCGGCTTTCAAAAATAACATGTAAATATACTTACACGTTTTAACTTTCTTCGTTTCTGGTTGTTCTGCCATTATTGGCGTGTACAAAGTGGAAATAAACGAAAAATAAACACCGCCAACAAATGAATTACTTTTAACAGTTGAGCGTTGAAAAACGATCAAGGGTTGCCTTAGCTGAAAGGGGCATTCCAGAGTGCACCTGAGCCCTTACTGAGAGTTCGGAGAGCGACAATGTGACGTCACAGTCCCGATGGACTTCTCTAAGGCATTAATCCAGGTAAGGGCACTTGGATAATGAACTCAAACAAAGCCTTAGTTTTTTTAATGAAATTAAAATCGGGTTCCCTATATATTGTATATATTTTTTTTTTCTTAAATGTGGGTTTTGTGAAATTAAATTTTAAAAGACTTTCGTGATGAAAATTTTAATATATTCATATAATTGTTAATTCGAGTATAAGTTTTTCAAAACAAAAAAAAAACGCTAACCTTCAGGTACAGAATTTTTCAAACGAATGTGACTTTAAAATATGCCATAAACTTTGGCATTAAATAAATTTTTTAATATTGGACTTCATTACATGCTGAAGCTGAGAATAGGTTTAATTTGACCCCCTCCCTCCTTCTTCCGCGTTTTGCTTTGTTNGGACTTCATTACATGCTGAAGCTGAGAATAGGTTTAATTTGACCCCCTCCCTCCTTCTTCCGCGTTTTGCTTTGTTTTATCTCTGTGATTTTGTTTTGAGAGTCTGCGTATTGTTATCTTTCCGTAGTAAATTTGTATGTAATCATACTTTTCGTGACTATTACTTATAGCAGGCTCTTACATATAACGCATATATTTAACACTTGAGTTAGAACTATTATTCAAGTAAGTTCTGCTGCGAATTCGTTGTAAGAATCAGTTGCATTAAGACTTCAAATTTTATCGGTTTTTAGGTATACAGAGTCCCCATACAACTTCAATGGTTACGTAATTTGTCGAAATTGAATTATGTGTATGTGGTTTATTTACGCACTGCGCTTATTACGTGATAGCTCTCAGTGACTGGCTTGCGCTCNGGACTTCATTACATGCTGAAGCTGAGAATAGGTTTAATTTGACCCCCTCCCTCCTTCTTCCGCGTTTTGCTTTGTCTCTATGATTTTGTTTTGAGAGTCTGCGTATTGTTATCTTTCCGTAGTAAATTTGTATGTAATCATACTTTTCGTGACTATTACTTATAGCAGGCTCTTACATATAACGCATATATTTAACACTTGAGTTAAAACTATTATTCAAGTAAGTTCTGCTGCGAATTCGTTGTAAGAATCAGTTGCATTAAGACTTCAAATTTTATCGGTTTTTAGGTATACAGAGTCCCCATACAACTTCAATGGTTACGTAATTTGTCGGAATTGAATTATGTGTATGTGGTTTATTTACGCACTGCGCTTATTACGTGATAGCTCTCAGTGATTGGCTTGCGCTCNAATTGAATTATGTGTATGTGGTTTATTTACGCACTGCGCTTATTACGTGATAGCTCTCAGTGACTGGCTTGCGCTCCAAATTAATAAACACGTCACAATGACCATGATTTATTAGTGATCGCTGTCATCTTAGCGCTTCTTTGTACAAAAAAGGTGCCACTAAATTGTAAAAAGCAAACTCACATAATATCCCGATCCAAGAGAAAACTATACAATGCCCCCGCAGTCGACAAAATCCCGTCATTTGATGAGTTAATTGTAGTTTTCCATACAATTATTTTATGTTGCTACACGTACATCGTCTGTTCATTTAAGGACTTCCATTTAATATAAAAGTTTAAACTAATTGTTTAGTTGGCATAATTGTCACATGTTTGGTTGGTATAACTGTCACTCGGCGACGCCACTGTAAAAACGGCGCCTTTTTAGTACAACAGTGTCTTTCTTGCTGTATCATTGTTATAGTGTTGTGAATAAAACGTTCATACTAGAAATTTCAAGTTTTATTACAGAAGAAACCCATAAACCTCAACAACTTCGTTGACCAAAATTTGCTAACTTTTCTGACAAACAGAGCTGAATCCTATATATTAAACATAATATAATTTATATGGAATTGTTTTTTATCATATTTCTCGTAGCTACCAGGAGAATCGCAACTTCACCTTTATAAGTTATACAAGCGACATAATGAAATAATTATGCAACAAAACAACCTTCTGGAACATTTGAACAAAAGAGATTTCTCANGTTATACAAGCGACATAATGAAATAATTATGCAACAAAACAACCTTCTGGAACATTTGAACAAAAGAGATTTCTCACTGATATTGAAAAGAAGGTTAATATTGAAAAGAAAGTCCGGAGACCTTGTTTGTGAAATGCTGTCTCAGACGCATGGAAGTTGTGCATTTAAATTATCACAATTATGTGCTCCATGGCTCATTATTGAGCAATACAAATGAAGCACAATAAATTTATAAATCAATTAGAAAAATATATATTTCTGTGTGATTTCACCACAAAAAAATATTGTTTACTATGGAAACAGAATACTAAAAANCTCATTATTGAGCAATACAAATGAAGCACAATAAATTTATAAATCAATTAGAAAAATATATATTTCTGTGTGATTTCACCACAAAAAAATATTGTTTACTATGGAAACAGAATACTAAAAAAAATATTGGTTGAAAACAAAAAGAAACTGTTTGTGCCTTGTGTCAATTATAACTAAGGAACTTTTTATTTAGCTATACTACAATGATTGCAATTTATGTGAAATATAAATGAATGAAATTTCATAAATTCCAGGAGATANGACCTTGTTTGTGAAATGCTGTCTCAGACGCATGGAAGTTGTGCATTTAAATTATCACAATTATGTGCTCCATGGGTCATTATTGATCAATGCAAATGAAGCACAATAAATTTATAAATCAATTAGAAAAATATATATTTCTGTGTGATTTCACCACAAAAAAATATTGTTTACTATGGAAACAGAATACTAAAAAAAATATTGGTTGAAAACAAAAAGAAACTGTTTGTGCCTTGTTTCAATTATAACTAAGGAACTCTTTATTTAGCTATACTACAATGATTGCAATTTATGTGAAATATAAATGAATGAAATTTCATAAATTCCAGGAGATACATTGAGCGATACTTTGGACATTTTCACAAAGGTGGTCGGAAATAAAAATATCTGACCCACAGTACTACGAAATGTCTGAGTTCATATTTAATTAATAGAGTTTATTTTATGCAATTTGTTGACTGTACCTGAAATACGACTTCATTTTTGCAAATCGTAGGGTGGAAAAAAAACTTTCAGCTAATGCCCCTGCATTAGTGAATAGTGTTTTGCTTATCACGGAACTGAATAAAATGTCAGTACCGATGTACAATGTCAGTGTGAGGTACCACGCAGATGGTACTTCGGTACATTCCTAACACATCTCCTGGGACAATCTGAGAGATGTCTTCAGTCTGCAAGTAGCCGGAAGGGACATCCAGTTTGACCCCTCCCGACTTCATCATATGGGGCTACGTGAAGAGAGTGGAGTGGAGAGTGAGTAAGTGAAGAGATTTGGACAGCTCTTAACATCGAGTTTTTGAGAGCCGATGAGGGTGAACCGAGGTGATTATGGAGCAGCGCCAGAATGAAAGAATGGGGGAAACGGGAGATCCCCGAGAAAACCCACCGACCAGTGGCATCGTCCGGCACGATTCCCACACGCGAAAATCTGATAGTAATTCCGCCGGGAATCGAACCTTGTTCGCTTAGGTGGGAAGCGGTAAGCCTGACCACTACACCACCGCGACCCCAACGTGAAGAGTATTCTGTATACAACACCAGTGGTAAGCCGTCTGGCGAAAGATCGGGCAATGTGAATTGACCCTTATGTTATTCTTTTTACTAACGGCTACATTTTTTTAAAATACCAACGTAACACCAAACACGTGTTTTCGCTTGGTTACAGAAGCAACTTTTCTGTAACCGGCAACAATTTTTAGCAGGCAGTAGGAAGAACCCTGTGCACGAAAACTAGTACGAAGGGGTGAGAGGCTTAACAATTGAGGAATTATGAAGACTGGTGAAGGCAGAGGAGCTACACATCACACGAGCTCAAAATGATGCCGCTAGGGCACAATAAGAGTTTTATAAATCTCAGCTGTAACAAACAATACGCGCCCTTAGTGATGATACATTGACTCACACTGAGTATTTTAACACACATCAAAACCTGTTGCCTAACTCACAAGTAGGGCTAATAGTAACTTTACTAAATATAGTCTATTCGCGGTTTCTTCACACTTTTTTAATATAACTTTTGAAAAAACACCCCATATATGACGTGTTTGGTTGTTTCCTAAATATATCGTATATCACAAGAGTTTTATACTTGTGTTAACACAGTTTTGAGTAAATTTTATTTTTAATTTTATTTTATCTATGAATTGTAGTACAACATTTATAAAATGTATTAATAAAGACAGAGAGAAAATAGGTGTGTTGGTATGCCTAGTAAGAAAGAGTTCTAATGTAAAATATTATTACACTGAGTGCGCACGAATGTAACGTCTTGGTCATCTGGTGTAATTTTCTAAGCTTTGTTTGCATGAGGCGGAGGAATGTTCTGGAAATAGAACTTTCAGAAAAGTTGGAAGTAACCGTGAATGGAATACATTCTCCAATTCTTGCGTAGGTTTTGCTTTAACTTTCAATGAGAACAAATTTCCTACAATTGAGTGATTTTTATTTCTATTCGATAGATTCAAATAGATTTCTGAGAGTACTGTGGTGACTAGATAACTCCATAATCTGCGGCATAAATTTATTTCTATTTTGTTTTGAATTTTGCTACGCCACACATATTTAACGGCGTGATACAAGAACGGTCTCCTAAATGACTTGATTGACGTTTATTAATATTACATGTCGTGCGTCCGTGTACGTTATTTTGTGCTGTATCGGAAATTTTTAAGCTATCTCTCTTCAAGAGGAAGGCAAATGACCTCCACCAACATGTGGCTGTAGCTTAAGACAAGATATGATAAACGAACAAAGGAGAGATAATCATTTTAGTAATTATTCTCCAAAACTATTGCACGAGTTTTGCCTAAACATTTCGGTGAGAACAACCAAAGTTTGTTTACCCCCACTTTGATTAAACTACTCTAGCAATAGCCGACGTTCTAACTAAGTAAATCTGCAACGTACTGTGTGCATTAATTTCAAGTAACATGCTGATCTGCTTTCTACTAGCTAGGTAATTTTTGCATACTTCCATTGCAGATATCAAAGCCCAGTATTTCATAAGGACGTGCTGAAATTAGTTTAAATGCTTAAATACTCTTTATGAACATTTATTAAATTTAATATTGCTAAAACGTGATAATGTGGTCCATTTATATTTATGTATGTTGAGCCAGTCGAGTTTGTCACCATTTAGACAAAGAAATAAGTTGACTAGATGGAGAATTTTTGACATTAGCCATTACGATGCAGATGTCTGTCATGGGAAAATAGGACCGAGCACGAAAAAAAAAAACTTAAATAAGAACAGTAACATATGGTGGAGAAAATAAATATATGTATACAACACTGGAAATTTCCAAGAGTGAATATAGTCACAAAACAGAACAGCAATTAATTATATGTATATATACACGACCAACATATGTATAACACGTAGAAAACAACACATTCTAGAAACCTGCTTGAAAACGTTAGGAAAACAATAACAAATAAGTAGGAAACAAATGGGACAGCACAACAAGAAACGCTCACAAACACAGCAGTTTTACCAGACACGACATAATTGAAGCCAGGTATGTTGTAGTCAAGAATATATATGCACGAAGCCAGACTGGGACGGGAGCGTCGGAGCTGTTCGTGCTCTGTCATTCCGGTCGGCCGGTGGCCATAATGGATCCATGTAACCTTGATATTGACCTTTGGTCATAACCCTGGCGACCTTTGACCTTGACCTGGGATAACCTTTAACATTTAAATCCAAAAAAATCAAAATAATATACATTAAAAAATGATTTAAAATTTATTTTAAAAACATAAATTTCCAAAGGCTCCCACACCCCCTCCACCCATACTCAATCCACCATCTTGGTAAATACAGTCCGCCATCTTGGTAGGCGGCACAGCCATCGTGGTAGGTGCATCCATCCGCCATTTTGGTCGGTGCAGTCCACCATATTGGTCGGTGCAGTCTTCCATCTTCGTTTGTAATTTGTTTATACATTACTGGAGTTTATCTCTCACCATCTGCATGGTGGACTAGCATCTCGGGAATAAAACTATTTTTTAATTCGCGTAGTTCATAAAGGGCGGAGGTGTTGTACCGTGGACCAGATATATATATTAATGAAGCGAGCGCACGCGAATGTATGAAAATACAGAAATTTTGTTTGCCGAAGGTAACTGTTTTTTATGATTTTGTACTTGTGGTGGGTGTACCTTTACGCTTGCGTCTCCTCACGGCATATAATGTTTCCCCCTGTAAAACTTTCTATACGTAAATTAATGGCATGTATAAAGAGTTTTATATGCGGACACTGAGTTGGAAATATCGTTGCACGTGGAGTAACCATATGGATATTTTTTCCGCTGCCAAAACTTCCTAACCTACTGATTTTAAACTTGGGAGGAAATGTTTTTTTAATTATGCCTTGGTGAAAGGGAACGCATGGGATCCATAACTATGCATATCGCACACCGTGAGGGGTAGCGAAGTGGTTTTAACTCTCTTTTTGGGTTTTTCGAGCCATTATTACTTTATAGAAAGCTGCATAACGTATCCCTACACGGCACATAATTTTTTCCAACATTAATTTTAAACAAATGTTTTGCTGAGGGGGGAAAGCATGTTGTTTAGAGGGAAAGGGGCACTCGGTGATTGATTTTTCGTTAATATTTACCCTGAAACAAGCTGTTTGTATGCCTCTTTCTCGTGACGTATATTTCTAGTATGATGTTTTTACAGTATTTTTGATATCTTGCCTTTCGATTCGAATACCTTCCTGTCGTTGAATTGAGTAGATTTTGCAATGCTGTGCTTAAGTCATACCTACATTAAATGTTATTGATGGCGTGTTTATTTGGAGAGCCAACAGCGATGTTTTCCCCCTTAGAGTTAAACATGTGCTAATATCATTCGAATACGGGCTCTCGTTGTGGAGGCATAGGTCTTTATACTGTGATGGAATGCAGTTTGGACCTCCACGAAACCATTGACATTAACCAACCCAGACCCTTCCACGATTATTGGTCGTGATGGTTTCTGGCACGATAGTTGATGATCATCCTGAACCCTTGGTTTTGCGGGAAGTACACTCGTACGCTGCTGAGAAGGAGACTTTAGACGACAGATTTTGGCAGATGAAGGTCCTACAGCTACGCAGGTTTTTGCATGTCTCCGCTAGTAATCGTGCCTAGCAAATGCCATGCCACGTTTAACACACTTATATATATCACTCGATCTGCATTATTCGAAAATTCATACTTTCCATGTCTTCGAACACATTTGTTGATAGCAAACGAAGTGTTACAGTAGTGTCTTGGGTACTGAGGTAACGCCTTTGCAAATTAGATAGGTGGTAAATATGTAAATTAAAAACTAAGTTCTAATACCGTATTTTATGAGGTTACAAATTCCTCTACAGACAAGCTGGCCCGAACCGATACTCCAAATTTAAGCAGATTTTTAATTTCGCGGGAAAATATATGCATATTACGTGCACGCTTGAAAATATCCTGTGACCTGATGTAGTTAAATATCTGAACTTACTAGTCAGAATGCTAACAGAAAAGAGGTGGGAGAGCGATCTGTCACCTGTGGCATCAGACGAAAAACTGTGCCGAATGTCTACATTTTTCTCATTATATACTTTCCCCATACAAGCACGCTCTGGTGGACAGTACTGAAAACAAGAGCGGTAGTGGAAAGGGATTAAGTGTGAGTGAATAATTGGTCGGACTAAAGAGTTTCTGGCGAGGGGTAAAAGAATAAATACTCAGTTTCAATGGTAATTTAATTTGTATTAAATCTAAAAATGAGTTTTAATAATTCTAAATTAAAGTCTTTAATACAAAAAATGATCAATTCAGTAAATTATGCATGTAGATATACCGCTGATTTAAAAAAAAAACTTCTTAAATTGGATGTAAAATTACACGTATTTTTTATGTCTATGAAACAAATGTGAGTGTCGACAGCTCATTTTGCGGCTGAATCTTAAGAATGACATGGTACCGACAGCTCGCTTGGCAGTTAAATTCGCGAAATTTACGCTACCTATGTGTTGAAAATACAATCAAATATGGAGGGCGTCGACAGCACCACTTATACTTTAAAAAAATTAACAAATATGACTACCACCTGGTGGCTAAATTGGCAGCTCGCCTGGTGGGTAAATAGATCATTAATAGACTAGCTCCACCTAGGTGATGAAAACACTAGAGATCCAAGATGGCATAGCCAGCAATATATAAACAAATGAAAAACGAAAAAAAACAAGACAGCGAGAAAAATGACTGCTCTCCCGAGAGAGCTAGGGGTGCGTCTTATAAAGAGTTTTTAAGCATGGGGAAATGGTCCACCCTCGCGATTAAACAAGGCCGCCGATTGGTGGGAACGGAGGTTTCCCAAAACACCCGAGTAATTAGGTCCTGTTTTTCCATGACATTCATCTGCATCGCAATTACGAATGCCCAAAAATCTCCGTCTAGTCATTCTCCGTCATTCCCCTATTCATTCAAGGAATACATCAAAGAAATACGGTACATTGAAATAATCGCACCACTACCTTCACTACATTGTATTTTAATACCGTTCGTTACTTAGTTATATTTTTGTTATTTATGACCCCAGACACCTCTTTAACAACACTGACGGTTTGTGGGCTTCGTTTTGGTTCTTTTTGTTGCCTAGAAATTAAACTGTGCGTCCTTACACAAGGTAAATATTGTGTCAATTGTTTTCAGTTACTGCGATATATTCATGGATTTTTATTTTAATAGTTATGAATTGTGAAGTTTCATATGCAAAAATGGGAATACTATTAAGAAGTGTATATCGCGATAAAATGCAGTGTTACAACACGAAGTCATATTAAGTCATAACTGATAATTCCTTCTAGAAAATTTACTGCTATCCTGCTCGTCTTAAGCCGACACTGAGATTTGTTTCAGAATTTAAAAGTAAAGAAGGTACACATGCATCGCAAGTAGGCAAAATATGATTGGAATGTGCCTGTCAGAATGCAGGATATGAATGGAGAAGATCCAGATTAAGGAGTTTATAAAGTTCCTTCGTTAACTAATAACGTCACCACGAGGCGAGTCTCGCGGCCGACGAATGTAGTCAACATTAAGCCGGTATTGGGTTACCCACCGCGTTTTGAAAGTGAACTCAGCCGGGCATCTTTGGCCGTAACGACTTCCCCACATCAACGAGTCGAGTGGTCACTTTAAAGGTTGGAAAATCAAAAACAGAAAACCACCAGTCTCTAATAGGAATCGTACAAAATTATTGAAAAATGGTGTTTCCATACAATAATCTATGATTCCAAAAATGATTTTTGTAGCCGAAAAATGATATAGTTGTCTTGAATTTTATGGGTAATGTAAGAAATTAATTTTGGCAAAGATGTTAAACGGTATGAATGTTCTTTTATTCTTTCGTGAAAAAATAAATGCATTGTTACTGAAAATATAAAAATTAAAATAAGTCACTGTCGGTCACATATAAGAAAATATCTCGAAACAAAAAATATTAAAGCGACTTCCTCCTCTCCCCCTCCTCTCCAATGAATCTGCGTAATCCTAGTTTGGAAAACTCATAAAAAACAATTCTGCGTTTGTCAGCATTTTAAAGTCCTTAATACACACAAATTGATGGACGATTGCGGTGTTCTTTGCTACAAAATCTTGCTAAAGAAATTAAAGTGCTATCGCTTAGCTTACATGCCCCATAGTTGCATGCTACGCAACAAAAGTAATGTGAGGCAGGCTACAATATTGGCAGTATAACTACTGGTTTTTTTAAAACAATACCGACAAACTCTGGCACGTTATTTCTCATGAAAATATAAGACGAAAATGTATGTAAACTCTTTCTGTAAAGTGTTATTTATATTTATTTATTTCTTAAGAAGCTGTCCGCCTTCACAAATTCCTAATGTAAAATGCCTTCCTGAGTTTTAGTGTGTTGTCTTCCTGCCAGGCAACACACGTTCTGTTTTGAAGGTTATGCATGGATCTCACGAAAACTGTTCAGCTGAGAGTGCTGATTCATAAGATATCTTAAAAAAATAGCGCCCATCTGAAGGTTGCCAAGATTTAACCAAAAATAATATGTCAACCCACATTTTCACCATGAAGGGAGATGACATTGCCAACCGCGTTTTCAGAGATGTNTAACCAAAAATAATATGTCAACCCACATTTTCACCATGAAGGGAGATGACATTGCCAACCGCGTTTTCAGAGATGTGAAATCTTCGTTCTATAAAACACAGTTCATCGATTTGTTGTTTAATGGCAAGTTGTTTATGAAATTTTTAATTAAAAGTATTTTAAAATTTGACTTTTTGGGCGCATTACTTCCTTAATAATAACTTTAGGAGAAAAGAGATATGGACTGTTGTAAAGGTATTACAGACTTGGTAACGATGGGAATTTTTTTTTTTTTTTATTTTGTGCATAATATTGTTTGTTTACAAAATGTTGAAGCCTCATTCTTATAGCAGAATTTATAATTTTTAAATCACCTCTTAGAAATGTTTTTTTTTTAATATGATAGTATTTAGTTGAGGTATACTTAAATCTATGATATAGAAGTATTTTCTCTCAGCACCTNTTTTTTTTTTAATATGATAGTATTTAGTTGAGGTATACTTAAATCTATGATATAGAAGTATTTTCTCTCAGCACCTTAATTAAGGCTGGTTTGAAATTTTTTTGGTTGATATGAAGTGTAAGCCAAAGAGGTTTCGTATAACTGAACAAACTTTGATTTAAGTTTTATTAAATTTTGTGATATAAATCTAAGATTTCCGGATTTTAAGTAGCGTACAATTTATTTTAAATTAAGGACACTCTCCTTCCAGCCATCCGACTTAGCAGTCCAACATAATGTTAGAGAGAGCTGATCAACTAGATTGATTGAAACTACTACCCAACGTAATTTAGTTTCCACGTGGGAGAGGCGTGGCAGTTTTGTAACATCGCGCGAGCAAGAAAGAAGAAGCCCCAGGGGCGAAATATCTACTTTTCCTTTTTGTGTTACAATCACGCCGTCGCCGAAGCNGAGCAAGAAAGAAGAAGCCCCAGGGGCGAAATATCTACTTTTCCTTTTTGTGTTACAATCACGCCGTCGCCGAAGCGTCATTGGGTGACGTCAACCAGCAACGCCGTACAGATGAGCCTCTTATATGACATAAATGGTTTATATTGAAACAATGTTATACCTAGCTCACTATTAATTGTAACTATTTTTTTTTCTTAAATTGAGTTTTTTTCTTATGCAAGATAATACCATATGTATGAGATGGAGACCTGTGCTCGACGCTAGCTAGTTCTGGCAAATTTAGATTGGACAAATTCAATTGAAGAGCTAATGATTGTCAACAGTGCTCTGTCATAGTTTTATTCATTACTATGTCTGTGAGAGAGGTGATATTTTAGCTAACTGCGCTAATTTAACCTCTTCAATCGTTAAGTCACTGTCAGTTTTTTCTCCTTTTCAGTATGTTTTAAATTATCAGTTTGAAGCTAAATTCTATCTTTTCTTCACTAATTCTATTGCATCATTAATTATTACGTAATAAATTTAATATTGCAAGAGATGTGTCATTGTCCATGTTATTTGTAGTGTAATTATTCAGTTTTTCTGCGTCTTGTGTTTTCTTTCAGTGTGTCTTATCTACTGAATATTCAGTTGTGGTATGTTCCATGATCATGCTTAAGTCAACACTGATACACTCATGTAAAATTGGGTACATGACTTAATTGCTACACGTATATTGTAGCTACTGAAATTGTATATTAAGGTAATTCTAACTAATATTATAAATTCGAAAGTGTGTTTGTTTGTTTGTTTGTCCTTCTTTCAAGTCGCAACATCGATGTGATTTTTTGGACAGAGATAGTTTGGAGGGTCGGGAAGTGACATAGGCTACTTTTTATACCGAAAAAAAAATCTCATTCCCTTGGGAAAAATCTTATTGGAAAATGAAAAAAGTACACAAACGGAATAAGAATGCAACTTCGCAACCGAGCAACAGATCGACGTAATTTCTTGCACAGAAATAAATGGAGGGATGAAAGGTGATGTTACCTACTTTATATCGTGAGAAAATATATCAAAAAATTTACAAACGATGAAAGTGAATTAATTTGGAAAAACGTTTGCCGCCAGCACGCTCTCTTGCAATGCGCTGTCTAAACCATTAAATATGGAACAATATCATGAAGTAGAATATAAAGACCTAAAAAAACTCCACAGTAGCATATATCTATCTGTAACAGAGAAATACTAATAAGATTTATAATATGTATAGAGTATAGAAGATTAGCACTAAGTAAAATTTAACTTTATTTAAAAAAAATCTAGACAATAATTCTGTAGTCCACGCGAGTGGAGCCGCGGGCACAGTTATTTATTTATAACAAACAATTTTCATCGTTGCCAGTTGCCTATACTCATACTTCTGTTAAATCATATATTACTGGCGCTCAAAATTTCATTTCAACATTAGTTCCAACGCTACCCACTCGCTTACATTAAAATGTTTAATTTTCTCTCTGCCGCAATACTCATAATAGCATAAATAAATGAGGCACTTATCGAAGTAGTAGCGCACTGTTCACGGTAAACACAGCATTTTTGAAAGCACTGTTTAAGCAACGTTTCCCCAGTTAACCTTGCACGGCATTTACATATTTATTTCGTTTTATATTTTCGTAAGGAAAAATCTTCCGGAGTCAGTCGGTGTTATTCAGAAACTTTCGATGTATAGCTAGGATTTCGAGATGCGCGCTATCGTCACGTTTGAAATTCGTTTACATCTGTTGCTCACAGATGTCAAGTCGCTTGTGTTTAATCTGTTCATTTAAGCCAATGTTAAAGATAAAATAAGGGCTGAGTAGAAAATTGTAAAGGTTCTCTTCACTCAAACGCCACGTTTGCGGCGCAAACCGCAAACCACTATCACTCGTTTAAATCAAGTTTGTTAGATTTTTTTTTTAGTTGGTATTCAAATACTATTGAAAATAGACTGTATAATTATCACGTAAAGTATGTTATAAATCAATAAAAAAAACCCGATTTCAATGTGAAGCTCTAAAGTTATCTGTATTACAGTATGCGAAATATTGTTTTCTTTTTGCATTAAACAAATCATTTGATAAAACATATTTGTTTACTCTCCGTCCGAGTAAATTTACCCTCAATAGAAGTAAAATAACACGTACACCGTATTTCTAATTTTACGCTGACTGGTGTCAAATTACTATTTTTGTGTGCCAGAAAATAAATTGTAAAATTTGGGTATTTTTCCTTACGACAAGAAAATTCACACAGATATCGCAATTGTAGCGTATGCGTCTTCTCCCCCCCCCCTAATACAAAAGTAAAAAAACAGATTCACTGTAGTTGTAAATACACAATGTCACCAAGTAATTTTACAATAATTGTAAGTTTTTTACAACTTTGTCATATTAATCCATATACTAAGCTATTACAATACTTTATTGCACTTTATTGCATCGCGTTGTGTAACTTCGTAGCTACAAACAGGCTGATAAAAAATCATCTTCGAAATGTGGGTAATAACGACTTCAGATGTATAATAGTTATATACAAGCAAGTATATTCCGGCAGCGGGAGTTTAAGTTTCTGTTTGAACAAGCAGATGCAGTTCGAAATATTTATACTCCTTACGGCAAGATCACCTTGTATTTTAGTACTTGTAGGTCTCTTTCAGTTCCCAAAAACATAAGTGTACAATTTATGATATTTTATGCTGAATTTAATGACTGTTAAGAAATGCAGCAGGAATTGGATCCATCATGCCTGAGTCAGTCCCATCATAATCTTAAGGAGAGGAGGAAATCGAGGTGCTTGGAGAGTAGGTTACAAATAGTTGGGAAAGTCCTGAGTACAGATACGGGAATACGTCTTCGTTAAGCCAGATTTCACTGTTTGGAATTCTTTTTAAGTGCGAAATTCAACTTTTGAAAAGTATAAGACCACAAACTTCTGGTCACCTTTCTTTAGCAGGTATTCGAGATTTTTTGCTCGATTGTTAAAAAGCTGAATATTTCTTGTACCACGCTTCCTTGTTGGTTTTAATTACGATGGCATTGATTTTATTTATTTAATATATTGTCCCAGAGAGCACTGCTCTATACAGGAATTATACAAATAATATGTCATGGCATCATGATGAACACATTATTTTCACTCTATATTCCAATCATAATTGTGTCAAAATTGCACTGCACAGTAATACATCCCAATACACTTACGACAATNTATTATTTACATTTTTTTTTTTTTCACTCTATATTCCAATCATAATTGTGTCAAAATTGCACTGCACAGTAATACATCCCAATACACTTACGACAATAAATAAAGTTATTGCCCATTATCACTACTTCATAACAGATGTACTTCTGGCAATAAAATCTGTCTAGTGCGACTCCTCTTTTTCCTTCATCGGCATAGAACTCATTCTGATTATATTCAAATAACTTGCTTTCATTTTTAATATTCTGGTAGCCAGGACTCTCCAGTGTAAAGCGTATAGGTGTAATGGAAACTGAAGTAGAGGCACGGGACGATTGGTAGGCCCCACCGGATGTTATCTCTGGTGACCGATCCCTTGAGGGTGGATGCATTGTGGCAATGGTTGAAACTCCGCACGCTGGAGAAGACCTTGGTGGCCCCACACCCATTCACAGGGCAACGCAGTGAGTTTCGACACATTGTCGGTACTGTCCTGGACTGACACGGACCGCGGATTGGCCTGAGGGCGAGGGTCTTGGTGGCGTTATGGGAGGGCAGTAAAGGCGCACAACAGCACAATATATGGGGTTTGTGTCTGGTCGACCTCTGTGCTAGCTGGAGGAGCCAGCGTTGGTCGAGTGCGTCTTAATAGTTTGCCGTCTGGCCCCTCGCGCAGGTTTATACCATATCAGAGGTCACGTACTTTTGTGGGGATGTCCCTCGCAGAGGAGCTAAGACTCTCAGCGCCATCACCATCCGTCGTGATGTGTACACCTGCGGGACTTCAAATGGTAAAAAAGTGAGTGAAGAGATTTAGGCGGCTTTTAACATCGAGGTCTTGAGAGTCGATGAGGGTGAATCAGGGATGGTATGGAGCAGCGCCGGAATGCAAGGGCGGGGGAAATGGGAGATCCCCGAGAAAAAATCCCGCCGACCAGCGGCATTGTCCGGTACAATTCTCACGCGCGAAAATCCGGGATCGACCACGCCGGGAATAGAACTCTGTTCGCCTTGGTGTGTGGCTAGTCGTCTAACCACTACACCGCCATGGCACCTACTTTAAGTGGTGAACCTATCATTGTATGGGGGTAAAGTCTGTAGCAACGTTTAATACAGGATTATATTGTAGTTTCGTTCGTGTCCGGGTAGTGTGTTTTAAAATACAGCAGTCTGAAAAATACATTTTAAATGATGTTTGGAGGGCTCAGCAAACGTAGTAACTTCTTGGTTATGCTTTCTTCTCGTTGGTGAAAATTTTGGGGACAAGTATAATACTTTCTTCAATTTTATTGGAAAGGACTTATTAACGTCCCCCGGTGTTATGCCTGAAGGCTTATCAGGGGATAGCTTACAAACTAACGTATAACCTAACTTAAACTAACATCCATGCCTTACGTGGGATTCGAATCCAGAACCTCCCGCATCCCAGACTAGCGGCGACCAACAGCTTGCGCCACTCGGCAGTTTCGTCAAAAAACGCGTTTTTCAAACATGCCGTTACGCAGGTCAAGTGTAAGGTAGGCGACCGCCTCAAGTGCTCTCACCCAAATATGCCGAGACAAAAGCCTTGCCACGGTCGTTTCGCGGAAGTGAAGCAGGTGGCAATATATCCTGATTTCGCTACTAGGCCGGGAGAGGAGGAGTGGGTATGCCTTCCAGTACACGACGGGGTGCGTGCTTGGCCGAAGGCCGCGCCGCTGCCGGCCAGATCCGACCGAGGTCAAGAACCTAGTTGAGAAGGGGGAAGCCGTGGCGGCAGTCGGCCAGTGTCTCTCCGCTGTCAGTCTGCTTCCAGCTCCGGGCGGCTGCAGACGTGCTTCTGTGGGTGCTTCTGCCGGCCGCCAGTTTCCAGCTCGCCGACTCGTCGATTCGTGAAGGGTGTGTGTATACTACCTCTCCAATATCCACTCTTTAAAAACTTTTTTATATAGTTTGTTTTTCACTTTCCCGCATAGGGCCGGGATTACGATGACTGTTCGTGTTACAAGTAGACCTAAAACTTCAGCATAAGCCGGCCACGCCGTGAATATTTCGCTTGAAATACGTATCACGTTCGTTTCAAGTAACTTAAAAACGTAAGTTCGCGTAAATGGAAGATCGTTTGTGTCTAACTTTTGCGTATTATTTGCTTCTGCGTCACATTAACTGGCGAGTTTTAACACGTTACTGGACACCTCGCGTAACATTTTAACGTAAGCTGGCCACATCATGAATAGTGGGTTTCAAAAACCAAGCACTTTCAAGTAACGCAAAAACTTACGGTCACGTATAGAGAAGCTCGTCAATGTCTAGCTGTCACGTAATGTTACGCTTTTCTGTACCATGCGATCTTGCGAGCCAGGGACGAACTTGTGTTATCTTATGATTTTCATTCATGTAGGCTACAATTCAGAAGACTGTGACAATCTAAAATTTTTTCAGAGCTTGAATAAATCCCGAACGCCAAACATTGGCTTTCTGTTATTGGCCATATACAACATATAACATAAATGCACCTAATTTTAGAGTCTTCAGTTTGAAAGGCAATAACATTTTCCAACATTTTATTTGGTACGTGTAGTTTATGTAAACACGTAATGCGTAATAATATGGCGCCATAAATACCACGTTTTACACACGCTGTCATTTATATGAAATACTTATCGATTTGTAGGTACTGTAAGTAGTAATATGTTTTCATAAAGAATAACTATTTTTTTGGACTGTCGCACAATTTCATGTTTAGTCAGTATTTTAATTTTTTATAATGCAGGAATTGGGAGAACTAGATTACACAAGGAGATGTAAATATTGTCGGTTAAATTTCTATGCCACTACTAATTAAAGACTAATCTAGAGAATTATGAACTATTTTTTCAACTTGAAGTACGCTTAAAAATTCATGAAAAGTTTAGCTTATCTCACATATAATATTGCTTAATATTACGGTAATTAATATTAAATTTCGAAATATTGTTTTAAATTTCTCAATGTTATATTATTGCTCCGCCGTTGTTGCAGTTTTGTTATTGCTATTAATTTCATTAATTCTAAATCACAGATATATTAAAATGTTGCCTGATGGACATTGTGCAAAAGCTATGAAACGTAACAAATATTGGATGATCCGAAATGGATTACTACTGTTTTTATTGATTTCTAGAATTGTTGCCACACTCTCACAGAACAATTTTTATTTATCTAATCTAGGTCTACACGGTACTAAGCACTGATTAATAAATTTTGAAGTTTTCTCTACTAAAGTTGAGATTGTTACGTCTGGGGTTGCCCGCAAAGAAAAAAATCTTTTTCTCGGAGGCAGTAAATTTGCAACAGTCTAAAAATGTTTGGGAAATTCCAGTAAATCTCTGTGGCAGAAAATTAATTCTAAATCTCGTGGCATACTTCGGGATTTGCTTGACATAATTATCAGAGTTCAAATACCCATAAAACTTTATATAAGAGATGGTATTTTATAAAAACGTCGATATGAAAATTCTCGCATACAAGGACTTCTGTACGATATCCACCAGAAGAGACTGAACTTTGGCATGGAGTATTTCATCATGCTGCATGTGGGTGTGATCATTTAAATGGTTACTCTTATTTTATTGGTAAGTAGTTTGTCACAATGTTCATTTTAGTCTTCAATCCTCAGATCGTGTGGATTTGAATAAAAGCTTTCAAACATAGCAAACTGAGAAAAAAGAAGTTATTTTTGGTTAAATTGGAAGATTATTTACAATGTAAATTTTTTTTAAGGTTTAATTTTTAAGGATTCGGATGTGTGCATTATTTTCGTATTTAATCACGTAGAAAATATTTCTCGTACATCAGCTTTAACTGCGTATTTAAAACACGCTGCACAGCCGTTAAAGTACATTACTCCTTACGTGGGCATCATAAGTTTCCAAATGTGTGCAGCACTTACAAAGACTTTAAAACTGATTATTCGTGTGTTGCGATGGTGTTGACTTATGAATTGCATTTCAGGGTCGTTATACGTATGCATACAAGTCTCTGTTTCTTCACTGTTCTCTAAAAGTGTATTTTTTAGACTGTGAAAATGGCTGAAAAATAAAATTTGCAGAATATTTTTATGTAAAAAACACTTCTGTGTCCGATATTTGAAATACGGTCGTATAGGGGCGCACAATACTTTTATCTCCAATATTATGACAAACTTATAGTTTCACCGCTGAAACACTCGCATAAAAACGTTGCCGATGAAAAACTGCACGCTAGTTAAATGCCTTGCGGGTAGAGTCGATAAGTTATCTTGCGGTGCATGCCTGTGTCGCCCTTAGCGCTATTATAATACATATGTAGCAGTTTCTTGCCTGTGCAATACTTTCCTCGCACCCATAGCCAGAACTGAACCATGACTGTGCTATTTCCAGTGTCCGATAAATCTTCAAACTCACGCTGGAAACAGTGCGCCAAAAGTAACATTTAGTTTGAATTTGCGTAGGCAATTTAATTATGGCCAGCGTACGTCGTATTTTCAAGCGGAATTAAGGTACAGACGTGTTGGAGTTACGTGAGTAAGCTAGCGTAATTTCGGTTATACACTCGAGATTGCGCGTAAAAAAAAGCGTCAATAATCGATCAGCCTGTAGTTTGGAAAATAGCTTGGCCTGTGTAGTCCAGTACATTAGTTTGTAATGTTTTGGATAAGCCGGCATTGAATGAACTCGAGTGATGAAGGGAATTATTACAAATATCATTGCTTTCAACGTTTCCTATTTACGACGAGAGACTAATCAACAGTAATCAGGGGACTGCTCACAAACTAAACTATCCTTACGCCCGAAATGTACCGTATGTAGGCATCCATGGCCTAACCGGGATTCGAATCCGCACGAAAGACGCAGTATGGTTTGTCTTCTGAAATTCTCCTCCGGGTATGTCTTGGCACAAGGTTACCGAGCGTCACTGCTTTCGCTGAAGCATCGTGTTTAAGTGTGTTCGAAAATTGCATTGTTACCGTAGTTCAAGGCCAACAGTTGCAGGCACAACCTGTATAGTCTCTTCAACGTGACCAAGCAAGGATGTCTATAAACATATCACCGGACACGTCTACGTATGGCCAAAAGGAGTACGCAAAGTTATACAGAGCCGTTCTGTTAGTGGGTTGGGGGGCCGTGGTGGTGTAGTGGTCAGACTATAGTCCATTCATGGTCGCTTCCAACTTTTCTGAAGCCCTGTTCAAGTTCTGCGTACAGGATATTTCTCCGTCTCTTGCAAAGAAACCATAACTAAATATAGAAAATTACACCCAAGAGAGCGCACCGTATTTGTGAGCACTCAAATCGATAATATTCGCTGTAAGATCTATTTATTACTAGGTACTACCATACACCCTTTCTCTTTTGGTTTTACTCATAATTATAAACGAAGTATTGTAATTTATAGATAAAATGTAAGTAAAAGTTCCAGTTAACCAACAATAAGATCCTTTTATGTTAAAAGAAGTAACGCTTGTGTTGCATGACATATTCAGGGAATGACCAAACACGTCATACGTGGAATGTTTTTTTAAAGGTTTGATTCAAAAAAGTGTGAAGATACCACGAACGGACTATACTAAGGTTTTTCCTACTCATGTTGGGAAATTCAATAGTTTTACAACTAGAAATGTTCGCCGCTAGGGTGCACTGGTGTCGCATGTGTACCGGATTTTTCCGTTTTGTGTGTATGTGTAAATGGGATAGTTGCAATTTTCATAAAATAAATATAATTGTGTAAAATCTTCCGATTTGAACTTGGTTAGTACCTACGTAAATAATTAACTTTGTTGTTTATAGGGGAACAGGGGGCAAGATGGGGACGCTAAGAAAAAATTTCTCCAGATCATTATAGTTATTGTTATTATATCCACAAATAATTATACAAGTGCACTCAATATTAGAGCATCAATGTAAACTAGAATGAAAGTTATAAGTTACCAACACAAAACACAAAACATATTTTTGTGAACTAAGGACGATGCCCCATCTTGCCCCATACATGGGGCAAGATGGGGCAAGACTTGGGGCAAGATGGGGTACAACTATTTACACANGTAGCACAATGCAGACAAACAAACAGTTACCCCGTCTTGCCTCGCGACCCCGTCTTGCCCCCTGTTCCCCTACTAGAGTGGAAATATAACGAAATATGTCCACATATTTCTTAATATTCATTCATAAAATTGGGTTTAGCAAAACGTTGGCTTTCACAATTGAGTTATGTAAATATGAAATCTGAATCGCATAAATGAACGAAAATGGTTAAAATATCATTTTTAGGGCTTTCCTCCGCAGTTTCCGTAAGGGTAAGAGAAAAGTACTACGTTTCTTCTCATGACAGCTCGCACTTAAATTCCTGACGTTTCCTCATTCTGATAAACTTGCTAATGAAATCCCATTGCCGAACACGTTCGTATTTTTGCTGTTTGCTCTTGTGAACACCATTGGCGGGCATGAATAATAGTGGAGAAATAAAGTTACTGCTTAGAATTTTGGCTGGGGAAAATATATATCACAATTACAGTCAAACACGAACGTTTATGCGCAAATAAATAGAATTTCTCAATTTACTGCCAGTTTAAAAGCTACCTATTTGGAACAGCAGCGCGCCTTGCACGGAAATTCTCCTATAACAAATTCTCCCATAAGAAATGTCGTTTTGTTCCTAACCTGAGTAGAATTAACCTTAACTATACTCCACATCCCACCAAGGCGAGCCGGGCTCTGTTCCTGGCTGGTACACTCGGATTTTCGCATTTGGAACATGTGGCGGACGTTGACGCTAGCCAGTGGGTTTTCTCGGGGCACTCCCGCTATACCTGTCGTTGCATTCCGCAGCTGCTCTATAATCCCTTCACTTCGATGCGTTGGGTAAAATCGGGCAGCGTTAAAGTGAAAATGTTTCCCGCCATCTTGGATTTACGGAATTTTTGCCAGAATCTGCACCACAGAGTATTGGACATTGCTTTGCATGAGTTAAAAAAATTGTATTTCTCGACTTCTGTTGTTAGTACCAGTTCTG
Organism: Clitarchus hookeri; assembly: GCA_002778355.1. NCBI lineage: Eukaryota > Metazoa > Arthropoda > Insecta > Phasmatodea > Phasmatidae > Clitarchus > Clitarchus hookeri. The sequence goes on from NQII01000022.1 coordinate 1,073,104, forward strand.
TAATCGCCCGCAAAAAAGAACAATGTACTAATTTCTCTCCGGCAGTCACCAGTCAAAAATTTAATAAAAGCAGTACGACTGCAAAGATTTGATAAAATCCGAGAAGCTGTTATTTACGTCGTGTCGTATAAAAGCATTTGTTATTTTACCTTCCTAAATAAAACTCGTGGCAAGAAATGGATCAATCTAAGGTAGTGCACTGGTTTCTCGCCGCGGCGGCGAACTGACCTCCATTCCCGGATGAGACGCAGTCACTCTCGAGTATCAGCACGTTGAACACTTCCCAGACGTTGCGGTAAATCAGTGTGTTTTCTCGGTGTTCTCCTGCTTACCCATAGTAGGATACGAATCTATGCCGTGCTTTCAAGGTCTGCACTCGTCTACAGGCCTCAATCAAAAACAGCCGTCAATCTAGTGGCTACTGCCCACTGTCCTAAGGTACTCTCTCTGCACGAATTACAATTATTTTTATGCCTAATTTTGAGCCCCGCACGCTAAGCCATCAATGTTCGTGCGACGAAGGGGACGGACAGATATATTTCGTGCTTTAAGAGTTTGTAGTCCTGAAAATACTTTTTTCCGTTCATTGTTTGCGCGCTTATGCATGTCTCAGAAAATAAATATTATGGGAATATGAATTTGTGCCGGAAAGGGTAAAAATGAGTTATCTAAGCCCGTGTGGTTTTGCTTTTACCATATTACGTAAATTCAAAGAAAAAAAAATTGTGAAATCGGTAAAACAAAATTGCACTTTCAGAGCTTGCTAGTTGGAAGGAATGTACAGCCATATGGACGTAGTTTCATCTGCAGACTTCCATTGCGTAGTAAAGTCCCACTGTTTCAGATCTAATATGCACATCACAGAGCACCGGCTAAAACAGCGTGCCTTGCGCGTAGGACGCGATAGGCGTGCGTGTTAATGTGGTCCGTAGCGCGCCCCTGCTCCTCTACCTTGAACACGCAAAAAAATATCCCGTGTCCAGCATCTCTGAGTGCTTGTAAGCACTGAACTAGGGACCAAGTGGTTCAGAGCTCACTGCATTCATGACGGTCCTGTTGACTTTAGTATCTCTGTCGCGTATCTTTGTTACGTTAAAACCCTTGCGTTCAGTAACCGCTACCACGTGGCGACAGGAGCTCACGGGTCCCACCTTTGAAATGCTCTATTCCGTTGGCTGTTATCATTTCAATCCCTTCGTCGATGGTGCTCTACTCCATACTCAGTACTATATTGCTGGAAAAGTACGATAAATTCTACCGTCGGATCTGGCTACACAACTATATGTGTATCACATTTTCTATTACTATCAAAAGTAACAAGAAGTTACAAATACCAATTCCTCTACATATATATATATATATATATGGGAGTAAATTTGGTTACTCTAAGACTGAGATAAAATAACATATGTGTTAAAATAAAGTATTGATATTCCCATCGTTTTGAAAATAAATATCTGAACCTCATAAAATACATAATTTCACCTGGCCTGAAGTAGTAATACTAGCTTACCGAAATCTGGTCGCAATAGGTTGATCATTTCATGATATACGGCATAAAAGTAAAGTTTTCTTACAAAATGGTGGGGAAATGATGTTCTGTAGAGACACACTTGGTGGTTGTGATAAAGGATACAGCCAGCGTACAAAGTTTGCTTCAACTTGGTTTCATCGTTTCGTATTTATAACATAGTCATTAAAAATGTTTATATAGCCGCCAATTGGAAAATAAGAGCTTGACCCTTTTAAAACGCAATTCTTTAAATGGCGTTCTATAGTATTTCTTTATTGCCAAATTTGGTAAGAATAAGTTGATTGTTTCCAGAGATATGATACTAAAACTTTATTTTTTCATGTTAAGCTATTTTACAAGATAGTGGGTCAAGAAGCTTTGAATTACTAAATTTAATTATTGCAGTTGATACTTTCAGAATATCAAGTTTAGTGTAAATTGGGTAAATGGTGTGGCTTACTTACCAGATTCGCCTAAAATATTTATAGGGCCACCATTATTAAATTAAAAGCCCTATCTATTTAAAGTTTAGTAGTGGTTTCTTCACATTTTTCGAATCAAACCTTTGAAAAATCACTCCATGTATGGTGGGCTCGGTTGTTTCTTAAATATATAATGTTTCTTAAATATGTAATGTTTCTTAAATATATTATGTTTATGTTAACATAAAAGTACCTTATTTTATGTTAAATTGAAATCTTACTTATATTAAAACTATAAATTATAATATTTCATTTATAATTAATACGAATAAATACAGTGAGAAAATAGATGTGTTGGTAACAGCTAGTAAGAAGTAGTTCGTATGCAAAATATTATTACCCTGAGTGCGCGCGAATGTGTGCGGTGCGCTGTCCCTTTGGTGATAATTTTCTATACTCGGTTATGATTTGTTTGCATGAGGCGGAGGAATATCCTGAAAGCATAACTTTAGCACGGCTTCAGAAAAGTTGGAAGTAATCGTCTGTGGTAATATGGCCTACCTTAGTATTAGTTACCTGCGAAATTCGGAGGGAATATATTTTGTAGTTTCCGAAGGATGCTGTGAAAGCTAAATTTTTTCGTGTATTGCTAACTTCCAAAATCGCATACCAATAACAGCATACCTCCCGAAATTAAACATTTATATTATGAACTGCCAATATATAACAATTGGTTTAAATCGGTTAAATGATTCCTGCGATATGATGTGATGCCATAAATATTAAATGAGCCACCAATTTGTGGTAGAAAACTATAAAAGTTGGGTGTCCACAATTTATACCGAGTTTTGGTGAAATTCGGTTCACGTGTTCAGAAGTTATTAGGGGGCGGCACACATCCCAGACAGACATTCGCATGAAAACTGTAGCGTAATATTTTTAAAACAACTGTAAATACGTTGAGTATGTTTCACAATGTATTATTCTATGAAATAATAGTGTGACTGATTGAAGGACCATAGCTGAGGACTACACTACACGCCTGTTTAGTGCATGTAAAGCGATGAGACGTGTTGCTCTGTCATCCCCTCTCCACTGCTCAAGTGTTAGGGAAACACTAATTACCTCCAGGTAGGCTGGCTCAATATCTGACTGGAAAGATAAGTCTATCATTAAGAGCAAAGAAATTATTTAAGTCTGTTCGCGCAAATTGTTCTGTGCACAGCAGTGTGACGAAGTCGAGAACCCGGAAAAATCTGAGTGAGTGAAGTGAGTGAAGATATTTGGTCGGCTCTTAGCATTGAGGTCTTGAGAGCCGGTGAGGGTGAAGCGGGGTGAGTATGGTGCAGCGCCGGAATGCTGGGGTGGGGGAAACGGGACATCCTCGAGAAAACCCGCCGATCAGCGGTATTGTCCGGCACAATTCCCACATGCGAAAATCCGGGAGCGAACCTGCCGGGAATCGAACCCGGCTCGCCTAGCTGGGAGGCGAGTAGTCTAACCACACTGCACCACCGTGGCCCCCGAGAATAATCTGAATCCCATTATTCAATATCTCGTGTTTCTCGGCGGAGATGGAACTGTTACTTACGGAAGTTAGATAATTTTCCATTTTAATTGTTTACCTCCATCCCGGGCAGCAGTATTACTGCGAGAAATTTTCGTCAAATTATAATTTTCTTTTAATCTTCAAGTTTTGAAGTTGACACGAAGACAAAATTTTATAGCGTTTATAATTTACAAAATAACAATAAAAATGAAATCACTGTATAAATAACAAAGACTGGCAGTTACTAACTTTGGAATCATTTAAGACACATTTGGGAAATTAAATTTTAAAATTTTTATGGCCAACTGAAGGCATGAAGCACGCAAGTTCAATTCAGAAAATATGAATGGTGTATCCAGTAGTACTGAATTACGCTTAAAATCCTTCTGTTCTACGCGTGATTTCTCCGCGGGTGAAGGTTACTAAGGCTTTCCAATTGGAGTAATAATGCCAAGAAGTGCAAGTCAATTAAATTTTTGTATAATTTTACAGGGCGTAGCTAGAGTGGGTCCTATTAACCTTCCTCATTTTTTAATTCAGAAAAGTATATTTTCTGCCAAGTTGTGTAAACAGTTAAGAGGAAAATTACGATCTATTTATTGCCTTCAAGATGGTTGCCTGCGTATTACGTATGTCTATGGGCAAAAATAAACATTTGAAAATTAAAAATTTCTTTGCATTTTTTTTGGAAGTATTTTGACAACGTAGCTGTAATTTTAGGTTTAATTAGTAACCATATCCCCCCCTCCCCCACTCCTAATACATTCACGCGCACTCTTTTTTTAATGAAAAGTATGAAATTGCTGGCATCTGTGAACACACACTTGTGTCTTATAGATTTTTTTGCAAAAAAAAATCAGCAGTGCATTTAAGAATGAGAAACTCCGTCTTCTATTGTACAGACCGATAAAAAAAATGGCATTCTTTTGTTCCGCATGATTGACCAGGATATTAGCATAACTGGCGAGAATGTGTACACTTGCTTTGACTTGCAACATGCTTATGAAACTTCCACAGGAAGCAAGGTGATGTGCAAGCACGTCTCCGCACTTGTCTTCACTCTTGTTGTTTTCTCGTCACACAGTTGTGAACAAAGTCATTGTTGAGGATACTTAGCTCCTCTTGGTTTCCTTGACGACTTGACTTGTTTTCCAGGCAATTACTTCAGTTGCTATCAACGCTGCGTCGAAAGAAGTCTCACGTGCAAGCTCGACAATCAATTAACTTTACTTAAGAAGCCGAGGAACGTTGTTTTTATGCAGCTGGAATTTATAGGTGTGGCAAAATCGAAAAAAAAAAAATACTTTATGAATAATTCATGTTGAGAAATTCTAAAACACGCTGGTTTACGCTTGGTTGAAATCATCATTCAAAATAAAAAGTGTCCCAAAAGAATTACCCTGATTTTAAGTGATTATAACTTTGTAATGAATATCGCTACAGAAACCGGATTTGGTTCTGAAATACATCATTTGTTTAACTCGTGACATCAGAATGATTGTGTTCAGGTCACATTTCTGCCACTAGGAGCACGGCCGCTGCTGAGTCAGTAAAGTGGCGTCGGTGCAGGAAAATGCGCAGTGTGTTCTGTGGCTGGCTGAAACGCTCACATGAAATCGCCAACAAAAGTGCAGCGAAATTTCAGAGCTAAGTATGCGAAGCAGCCGCCGGATGTTAATTTGCGAACACTTTTTTTTTCATAATATTGCAGAAAATAAACATTTCTTGTATAAAACCACATTTTATGGTGAAGCCACTTTTCTTGTGCAGTGTTAATAAGCTCAACGTACGTATATGGGGATCAGAATCCTGTAGTTTCAAATGGCGCACAAGTTGAATCTTGTATTCATGCAATTTCGGACTGCTGCATAACATATTCTGTTCTGAAGGTATTCGGTGCCTGGAACCGACGTGATGATTGTCGCACTGATTTGTTTGGAGATCTGGTGAAGGCTGTGCCAATGTCGTCCACAGTCTGTTCGGATGATAACGGTTGCCCACTGCTTTCGCCTTTCTCAAATGTGCCTGCAGCTGAACATTTTTTCCATCCGTGACTTAATAAACTTTACGTTCGGAAGCTGCTTCCCATACTTAGTTCTGAAATTTCATTGTGCTTTGATTGGTGATTTATTCTCAGCCTGCCACACAACACACTGTGCACTTTCCTTCACTGACGCCATTTTACTGACTCAGCAGCAGCTACGCTCCTAGTAGTGGAATGTTTACCTGCAGCACAAACACACGAAAGTTACGAGTTCAACGACCACTGGAGAAATAATACCCATAGAAGTAATACTTTTTGGTTATATGTATTTCTGAACCAAATCCCGTTTCTGTAGCGATATTCACTACAAAGTTATAATAATTTAAAATCAGGGTAATTATTTTGGGACATTCTATACTGCACGTATATTCTGTACCATATAAGAAGGCCACTTTCTTGACAGTTGACAATCGCCGCGCCTTTTCGTTTATGTATCCATTCGCCATCAAATGGCGTTTCAAGAATAGGCTTTGATGTGGCGAGTCAGCGCGTCCAGGATGTGCTGCTATGTGGCAATTGGTGAACTGCTTGGGTGGCGCTGCATTCGTAAACGGAGCTTGGTGGACGTGTTTAGGGTCGTTCGTAAACGCGGTACACGAAATATGTGTTACTTTAAAAATTATACAGAGCTCGCGGGAAAATAAAATTATTTGTATATGCGCGTAAATACGTTATTTTAAACAACAAAACTATAATATGTTTCTGGGTGTAGTTCGGGATATGGATGACAGATGGCGTGGAAGGGCATATTGCAACATATGGTGCACTTTTAACCCACAAGATAGCAGCACCTGGTTTGAGAGTCTGGAAACTTTGGATTTTTTCGTCACATTTGGATACGTATCGTTTTATTGTGCATCTCATTTTGAACACCTATACATTACTATTTTATCACGAAGTTTCGTTTCTAAAACTAAAAACTGCTGTTTTATGACCACGTAAAATAAAATGTATTAATTAATCTACGAACTCTTTCTTGTCGGCGTATTTTCTGCTTGTGTGATGTGCTTCGGCACTGCTCTCAGAATAGCCAACGTAATATTAACTTTTGTTCGTTCGTGCATCAGCTGATACAGGATTTTGTAAATGGGACGTTAGTTGTTTTCAATATATTAAGTTGCCACTCACTGACTGTCAGAAAGTGGCCTTCTTATATGAAATGAACTATACTACAATACACAATATAACGTTAAAACACAGGGCATCTTAAGTAATTCTGGCAGAGAATTATGAATATTCCCTAAGATTTAAATTGTTTAAGCAGTCGGTCAAAACATTTTCTATTTGTTAATTTTATTTACACATGTAGATGTAAAAAATAATACATTAAATGTTAAAATTTTTATTTTTGTAACATTTTTTCACTAAGTCGCACGTTTGAAGCAGGAACGTTTAGTTATTACACTCGGGGTAATGCCAATGTTAAGTAGTAGTGGAAGGGCACTAGAGTGTTGTTCCCTTTAACCAACTGCACGTTCGCTTCTGTCGAAATGCTTCTTTGCTAAGGGTTGAGTTGAGTTGAGCGATTTGGGTGACTCTTAACAATGAGGCCCTGAGAGCCGACTTTGCTGAGGCATATTCATTTTATGTGTTTTATTTTGCGACACCGGTAACTACAATTTTACGATGACGGGAAACACTTTACAGCAGTTAAGTCTTGGGTTTTACTGCATAGATCGTAAACAGTGCTTTTGCATAATTGCTGCTTAGTGGTTTTCACACCCTGGCTGTTTAGTTCAGTATGGTGCAATGAATGTGCTGTTTACAATGCAATTATCAACTCTGCGGTCGTGACCAAGCCATTGTCCTGGGTTACTTTCCAAAGCGGGTTTAGAATCCACTCAGTGCGGTGACATTTGTCGGTTACCAGAGTGCTACCCTGATTGCAGCGTTTGTGCCAAGTAAGATACTGGGGTCACCGTGGTGCAGTGGCCAAACTACTCGCCTCCCGCCTAGGCGAAAAGGGTTCGATTCCCGGCGGGGTCGCTCCCGGATGATCACATGTGGGAATCGTGCCGGACTATGCCGCTGGTTTTCTCGGGGATCTCCCGTTCCCCCTGCCCTAGCATTCCGGCGCTGCTCCATACTCACTTCACTCTCATCGGCTCTCAAGAGACCTCGTCCTCGATGTTTAGAGCCACCGAAATTTCTCCACTCCCCTCCGAGTTAGATAAAATGTAACAATTTCATTGTTCAACTGCGTTAAACGTAACAAGACAAAACTTTCCTACATATAAATGCATTTTACAAAAAAAAAACCAAGTACAAATTAAAGAGGAAATAAGGCGTCTTAAGCGTATTGTTAAAACATTTATGGAATTCTAAGCAACACTTCAGACTGTCTTTACGGGTGTGTCAGAATAGATGTTTGAAACAGTATCATAGTTCTTTTGAGAAAATTTTAAATAGAAATAAACATGAAATAGATAGGACAACACAATAACATGCATTTTTTTTGTCTTCTGCATCATTGTCGCTCTTGTTATCAGTTTTAAAATTTACTGCATATTGTCGTATCTTATCCGCCAATATTTTATTGTTTTAAATGTAAACACACAGTACAAACCAGGTGCTTTTATTTAACCGCAACATACTGACAGGTTATTCTTTATGAAAAATTAAAAAGAAAGTATGCATGACACTTTTCCTCTAAAGTAATTTTTCAGGTAATTATACGCCCCCAAAAGTTTATTTTGAAAATGCTTTTCTTTCAAAACAACAGAAACTACTTGCGATTAAGCAACAACTCAATGACTTTTTTTTTTTTTTTTTTTTTTTTTTACGGCTTAAAGACGCAGTTAAGGCATATTTGCCTCATTTCACACTGGACCCATTACATATTCACTTTCACTTGCTATAAATTCATACATAGGTATAACAGTTTAAAACTTATAAGTATGTAACTTAAAACTAAAAAACCAAAGATATCATTTAATTACTCTCTCACTCATTCACTTACACTCACTCACATGCACACATGCATAAACACAACTTCGCGAAATGTCAATTTCATCCCGTCTTCCACTGGCTTGGCTAAGGAAATACTCATCTACTGTATTCTTAATTCCACTGAAACTTGCAGTATTTCTGTGCTCAGTCGGCAGACTGTTCCAAGCCTTCGACGCAGCAGTGGTGAGGAGCTTGAATAGAATGTGGTCTTGTAGCGGAGTTAGCAGTCTATTGTCGGCTTCGGCGCGCGTGTTTACAGCGTGGCAGTCATTCAGGTAGGAAAACCGCTTGTAAAGGTAGCGAGGTCTGAAACAATTTAGTGTTTTATGGAGCAAGAATAGGGTATGAGTAGTTCATCTTCTATCTAACTTAAGCGAAAACAGTTTTCATAGGTAGGGGCTATCACGTGTTTTTAGATTAAGATGAACCTCACGCACGTGTTTTGAAGTTTCTGCAGTCGTGTTGCGTGACTTTCACTTAAATTGTTATAAACAACATCGTAGTATTCAATTATAGGCATTTACAGAGATTGGACTGAAGTGGTTTTTATTCGAGCAGGCAGTAGTAGTTTAAGCGATTTGAAGAATGCAGTGAGGGGTACACCTTTCTACATAAGGTAGTAAGTAACATGAACGGCCCAAGACAGATTTTTATCAATTGTGACTCCTAAACTTTTAACCGTATTTGCTAGAGTAATCTTATTACTATTGAAGGCAATATCCGAAATGGCATGTTGGTTAACAGTACATACAAGAGCTGGAGAACCAATCAGGATGCACTGTGTCTGACCAGGATTTACGCTGAGGCTGTTTAGAACAGACCAACTACGTATTCCTGCAAGTTTTATGGAACGGAGTCGAGATGGCCGCGTAATAATTGGAAACCGAAGCTTCAGAGTGATGCACATAATCAGTAGAATTAACTTACCGCAAGGCACTGCTAACGTTGCCTCTACGTCGACTAGCGTGCACTGTTTTCATCTCGATGCACGGAGCTATTGAACTTCAAACGGAGAGTTGAGGCCCGGCCTCACTTGCCATCTTCAATTAATAATTTCTAGCATATTTCAGTTTTTAGGGACACTTACTTTGAAACTATAATTACACATCTCTGGCGACTGAACTTATGTTATAATTGTGACGGGATTCGTGCAGCATCATTTTTAAATTATCAGTAAGAATTTGCCGTTTTACAGTTACCAGATAAATTTTGAATAAATTTGGCGACTACATATGAAAGCGTTTGTAAAAAGTAAACATGCTATATTAATAAATATTTAGTTATTTCGTTCAAAATAAAATTATGACACACAAATGGAAAATTCAACATGGTTGATAAGACCAAGCCGTAAGTTCAACTTTCTGGCTACTCGCTCTGTATGCATCCGCCACACGTATACAAAACGTAAACAAGTATGGAAGGAAACGGAGGGTGCAGTGGAAAGATTTGGGCTGCTCTCAACATCAAGGACTTGAGAACCGATGAGGATGACGCGAGGTGAGAACGGAGCAGAGCCGGGTTGCAAGGGCGGCGGAAACGGGAGATCCGCCAGAAAATACGCTAACCAGCGGCATCGTCCGACACGATTCCCACATGCAAAAATCCGGGAGCTGGGAATCGAACTCGGTTCGCCTAGATGGGATAGGAGTAGTCTGACCACTACACCACCGTGGTTCACTGGAAGAAAACGATAAAGAGAGACCAGCTCACAGTATTTCTGCGCTCGCCAGGCATTCGAAAATAATTATTTTCATACAAAGCAGTTGACTAGGTATTTCCAACAATGCATTCCTGCAAAACTTTGATATTGTAAGGAACCTTTACTTCACAAATAATATAAAATTACTCAATTAAATATTTTTCATGTAAGAATATCTTATTGCTAGCTTCAACATTATTAATTCACGTTGACTGTAAAATAAAAATTATAATTTAATATAAAATACTAGTGAATAGCACATTTAAACCCAAAAAGGGGATATGTTAACGGAAGTATAAAACGATTCATATATATAATTTATTTACGAAACAATCAACCAATTCATACATAGTTAGATTTTTCAAAGATTTTATTCAAAAATAATTAATATACCATGAATAAACTCCATCAAAGTTTAGTGAGGTCTTCTAAGAGTTATTGCACAACTATTCAATTAGTATGTCTTCAGCATTCTGACATGGCCGTTCTTGGCTAGGTTGGAGGACTTCAAAATAATGTTTCTAATATGCTGTTATCTTGATAGTTCCAGTCCTTTGTTTCCAGACGTATGCATTATTTTCAAAACATACATATTTCAATGAGATCGATTTTTATTACAAGAACTTATATTCCAATCACGCTTCAGCATAATTTAAGATCCTGTCATGCGGCCATCGGCTGGCACTTTCTCCCACAGTTATTCATGTAAGACAGATGAAGTGGTTTCAAGGATAAAGACCGTGTATTGATCGCACGTAATTCCAGTAGCTGCATTTGAGACCGGACTTGTTCATACCTTGTGAGTATCGCTGACCGACTTTGGGCTACGTCACGATTACCAAGGTTGCTTTTTTTTACGCGCTACCCTCATATAAGCAATTATGCGTTTAACATAACGTAGCACCGTAATGACAGCTGCGAAAACAGAGTATACCACTACGTCACAGGTACTCTCTCCACATACAAGGCATGCCGGTCAACCTGATAAACTTCGGAATGCTTTCAGTGACTTGTCCAAGGTTTTATATTACAAAAAAAAGGTATTTTTCGGCGTTGTCTTCGTGCTAAGAACTGGTACGAAAAGTTAAACGTAAATATTCAGGTGTTATTTTCTAAATTTATCAATAGCGAAATTTGGAAAGATCGGGTTCCTTTATTATGACATTAGCTAAAAAATTACGCTACAAAGTCGTTATAGTAGTTTACGAATGTGTATCATACCTTCACAGTTAGTATTGCACTGTAAAATTGACATGTTAATCACTGGAACTCTTACTGATAGGCTTTGGTGGAGAAAATGTGTGCATATACAGTGATTTGCACGTAAATACTATGAGGGATTTGATGCGCGTGCATATGTCGCCATTAGCGCTCCGTTACTTCAAGATCTTGAACACACAAAATGCATGTACTGTATGTAACTCCAAACCAGGTGGCACCCTTAGCTGTCGTTGTCGTAACTGACGAATTAACACAGTAACTCACCCTTAGCGCGATCTTATCTTATGGGCTGAGTAGTGAGGTTTGTAATCGCAGCTTAATTGCTCGAACAGAGCATAGTGTTTTTCTATGTATTTTCGTGCTACTTCACAAACTGTTACAGGCTTCTACAGACGATTTTTTACATTCTACACAGAAGAAAGTATTATCTTGTTAATGCTTAAATTGAAGCACCCGTGAAGCAAACGTTACGCATTCCATCTCGACATTAACAAACCTGACGGCAGGACAGAGATCACACGTGACTTGTTAAAATGCGTATTAATGCGCTAATAGACTCGCGAGGGAACGAAATTTGCTTAAATATCGCTTGAAATTTAATCGCGTAGGTCGTACATTTGATGAAAGCTGAAGTGTGGACTCTTGAGTTGGACAGGAACGTTTTCTTCACGTCGCTATACATTTTAAGTAGGTTGACGGTTAACTAAATACTTTTTATTTCTTCTTTGGAAAATAACTTTCTCGTAGATACAGCATATTTTATCATAGAGAGCGAATGGTCTGCTTTGAAAAATAACCTCGTAGCATTATATATTTTAACAAAGCCAGTAACTGATCTAAAAATAACATTCTCATAGCTCTATATATTTTTTTACACGAACAATGACTTGCGTTGCTCGTATCGTCTGAATTTGGTTAAACGCAGATGAGATCGAACTGAAAGCCATAGTTGTAAATGTAAATTTATTCTGAAATTTGGTTTTTAATAATCAGGGAACCGGTTACAGAAATGACCTGGAACTATTACACAAGCTGTTTTCAGTACACTAGAAATCATTTTCAAAATGTACTAATTAATATGAAATGTCGCTGATCCCGTAAAAATCATTCGGTAACTGCACAAGTTTGTAAATAGTCACATCAATGTGTGACATGTGAACTGTTAGTTGCGTGCGAGGATACATGCACATACGTCGTAAGATCGTTATTTGTGTTGCGTATACAGAGTCACCAGAAGAGCGCATGTAATATGACACGCCAGGTATAATTAATGAGCAATATAAATGCCGAGAAGACGTAAGAGACAGCTATAGGAACAATTGACGGTCTTCGAAAGAGGGTGGGTAAAGAGCTGCGAAAGGCAGGGTAGGTGATGAGCAGAAGAGCCCGTCATTTGGTCCGTTCAGTCTTAGGCTCCCGCCTACCTAGAGCTTTTTTCCGCGTTTGAGACCGAGAAGCACGAAAGCGATAAGGGCGACACTGCCACACGCATAAAGTGCGCCATCGCCGCTAAGCGCAAGGCTCTGAACTGGCGTGCAGTGTTCTCGTCGCACTGCGTGTACCTGTTGGAAGGTTCAATGCAGGGCCTTTGAGTAGTTTTGTATGTATCTGAAGCGTATATTTAGAGATAAAGCGTTTTGAAAAAAGCCGTTGCGTGACGTCTTGAAAGCATTCAACAACCTTCGTCTGAAGTTTTTTTTNTATTTAGAGATAAAGCGTTTTGAAAAAAGCCGTTGCGTGACGTCTTGAAAGCATTCAACAACCTTCGTCTGAAGTTTATGTTCTTTTCGTAGATCAACACACTAGACGCATGTTTAATATTTCCGAGGAAAAACGAATACTTCAAACACTCTGCAACGCAGTTCAAGCATCATGTAAGAAGGGGCCTTAAATCGTATTGTTTTGGGATCAGTGGACATGCGAATAGTACCCATACACGATGCCGACAAGCCATCATGAGGAGAGAGGATCGTTTGATTTTCAGTCAGACAGTCAAGAACTGGGCCAGAAACTTCCTTGTCCATCGTCCAGCGACATGTGGCAGCTTCACTAGAGCACCGTATATCTGCCAGAAGCATTTCCAGATGCCTAGAAGAGGCAAATCTGCCATCCCAGCGACCTTTACGTGTTATGCCCATTAAGGGCGCTACCTACCAAGCTTGCAGCAACAAAGTTTAAATCTGGAATCAAAAGTTAAAGAAAATTCCTTCTCAGAGCATCAATTTAAAAAAATAACCATTCCGAACAAATTACGTGACATCTCTCAACGAAGTGTCAAGAAATCTTGCCAATTTTCGTGCTTAATATTTTTTTCCCTACAATTAAACATTAAAATTTACATTTTGCAAAGAAAAATATGAATGAATAAATTTTATCTTAAATATTTCATAACGTTGGGTTGAATATTTTTTGTTTTAAAAAGTTATTTTTACTTTTGACGCACTGTGAAGGAATTTCTTTAACATCGATTTCCCATTTAAACTCCGTAGGTGTGGGGTGGTAGGCAGTAAAGCTCAACTTGTAATGTTACGGACTGGCGACATATTGTCCTCGGTGACGAATCACATTTTGTTCCAAGGAATCGGATAGCCGCCCTAGTTCACACCTATAATCCTTCCCTCTACTGGCGTGATGGACTAGGGGTGCAATAACATGTGAGCGTCGTAGGTCAACGGTAGTGGTATGAGGGTTACTGAGTGCAAGGTGGCATGCTGAAAACATCCTTACC